>CM045445.1:37386437-37560518 GCA_024666655.1 Dascyllus trimaculatus | reverse complement strand
GCTGTAGAGGTCATTCTTAAGATGTAGGGGAATGTGCTCGATTGGGACGGACCAAAGCAAAAACCGCGTGATCAGCTTTGTTTTGGTGGAAAAGAAACGCGAAAATGACGAGCTAAGATCGTGTGTCGTGTCGTGATACGTGGCCAAATAGTCACAGTGTTGTTTCGCGTCTTGTTCGGCCCAAATTCAGACTTTGTTAAGTTTGAACCGTGGGTTAAACTCCGATTTATATTACATGTAAGAGTCCTCATACAAACAGACGAGATGGACTGCATCCGACAGTCCTTCTATCCTTTAGCCCCTTTGAATACTGGTGATATTCAGATCACAACATCCACATTTTGAGGCACAGTGAATCGCAGTCAGCAGCTCTGTACTGTCATATTTACAGTGCCATGAAGAAGTATTCGCCCCCTTCGAACAGCTGAGATAACGCTCTTCAGCTATTTTCTTAAGATAAACTGAAAACAGTGCATATTTTCCCACTTTAATGTCAAACAAATGTAAATATGAAATGAACTTGACCAAAGTAAACACAAAATGCAGTTTTTAAATGGTGATTTTATTTATTAAGGGGGAAGAAAACTACTCAGAGCTACCTGGCCCAGTGTGAATAAGTCATTGCCCCCTAAATCAATTACTTTTTGTTGGGGAATTGTTTCGATTTAGCAACGCTGGAGGGTTTCCGAGAACAAACTCAGCTTTTCCAGAAGTTGCGATTAACCCCAGTTAATTCATGATTTAACAAGGGGGGCAATTACTTTTGCACACAGGGCCAGGTAGCTTTGGTATTAATTTTTTTGTCAACCTAAAGAAGAAAGACTGAGGTACTCTAACATACAGTGCCGTGGAAAAGTATTTAAGTGAATATCAGACAAAGATAACCCAAGTAAACACAAAATGTAGTTTTTAAATTGTGATTTTATTTATTAAGGGGGAAGAAAATTACTCAGAGCTACCTGGCCCAGTGTGAATAAGTCATTGCCCCCTAAATCTAATCACCCTCTGCTGAGCGTGGCCCAACCAGTTGTTAGGTTTAGGGGGCAATTACTTTTCGTTGGGAAATTGATTTGGAGTATGAACTCAGCTTTTCCAAAAGTTGCGATTAACCCCAGTTAATTCATGATTTAACAAGGGGGCAATTACTTTTGCACACAGGGCCAGGTAGCTTTGGTATTAATTCTTTTGTCAACCTAAAGAAGAAAGACTGAGGTACTCTAACATACAGTGCCGTGGAAAAGTATTTTAGTGAATATCAGACAAAGATAACCAAAGTAAACACACAATGCAGTTTTTAAATGGTGATTTTATTCATTAAGGGGGAAGAAAACTACTCAAAGCTACCTGGCCCAGTGTGAATAAGTCATTGCCCCCTAAATCTAATCACCCTCTGCTGAGCGTGGTTAGGGTAAGGGGGCAATTACTTTTTGGAATTGTTTTGATTCAGCAACACTGGAGGGTTTTTGAGCAAGTGGGGGAAAATGTGCAAAAAAATAAGAATTTGAGAAGGGGGCAAATACTTTTTCGCAGCACCGTGTGGACCTTAATCACAGCAAAGCATCATATTTTCAATTTATCTTAAAAAAACAGTTGAAGAGTTTCATCTCGACTGTTCATGTAATCAAAAAATCTCAGTTCTTGATGCTACGACAGCAAATAATGCTTGTACAAGTTCATTTGGAAATCTGTTTTTGTTTATCAGATTAGTTTTTTAGACTTTAAAATAGGGATGTTGGGTTACTGCTGATATCCCATATGCCAATATTTATATTCCAACCTATTTATTTCTCCATCTGATTTCAAAATGACGTCTGCTGATGCTTTGTTTTCGCCGACCAGTCCTTCCAAACTCAGATTATCTCGTAAACGATGATTTCATGAAAGAAGCCGGAACAAGAAAATGGTCATTTATTAATGGACTGGTGGTTTTAGTTTTACTTTCTAGTCCAACAGAAGGTGTTGCTCAAACTTTATTGGACAATTCTTGGTAAAAAATGTAAAAACAACAACATAGAAGTAGTTAAATGTCCTCATTAATGCCGCTAAATAAATGTCTGACCATCTTTTGTCATTTGATTACCAAGAAACGTTTTGCTCAAATACAAAATCTGTCATTCTTGAATTTGGCTTGAATAATTTTAGGCTCCGTTGTGGGTTCAGGATTGGTCCGAGGGCTTTTTTTTACATTTAGAGGAGCTGTTATTGAAGAAACGTCGAAGCGTATGCGGCACACATTCCAAGAATTAAAAATAGGGATGATATAAAGGCCCCTTTTCACATTATTCTCATACCGTTGGTCCACAGTGGGCTCTTTCTGTGGGTCCTGAATGGCCACTCAAAGAGGATGTGGGTTTGAGGCGACACTGAGTGAAGTTTGCCACAAGGTATGAACTGTCAGTGACCCCTGTCAGACAGAAAGGCCCAGTCAGGGAGGCTGGAGCTGCCCGGGCTACGGGACACGCTGCCAGCAAACAGCTGGAATTAGAAGCGGCTGCGTTTAGACCAGGACTCGATATAAACGGGGCTCTGAAGAACCCGGCACTGTGCAGAGACGAGCTCCAGCCTTCCCTCAGCTGCTTTGCTTCAGGGAGTGAATGATGAATGTGTAAAATGTTGGTGCTATGTAACGGCTCGCATCAACATCTGAATAAGAGGTTTAAATAAAGATTCGACTTACATTAAAAATCTATACGGATGTTAGAGACGTGAGTTCTTGTTGCTCATGTCTGAGTATCTTTCATCTACTATATATATCCCTTTGTGTTGGGTATCAGGGACAATCTGACGTTGACGTTTCAGCTCCCTGCTTCATTTTCTAGCTCGGTGGTTCCCAACTGGTGGGTCGGGACCCAAAAGTGGGTCGCGAAGCCATTTTTAGAGGGTCGCAGAAGCAAAAAGTAGTGGTACAGTAGAGCCCACTTAATATCATACCGCTTATTGGAATAGCCCGCATATAGTCATAGAATTTTGAAATCCAAAACCATTTCTTATGTAATTATAGTAAATATGCCCGTTTATAGTAATAGGATAATGTCATAAGCCCGGGTATAGTCATAGGCAAATGCACAAAATTTGGTCCCAGGAATAGATAATATCATACCCAGTCACGGTATAGCAAGCAACCGATTAATTATCACACATTATTTTGTAATAAATATAGTATTAAACACTTGTTTTCTTTTTTCAAGCAACTTTAATGTAGTTCTATGCCCATTCAAATTAACAAAGTGATGACTGAAACAAGTCTCATAGGCCTATAGATCAACACAAATGCTATAACTGCTCTGATATCGCCGCCATTTTGAAGCCCGCATATTAGAATAGCCCGGATATAGTCATAGTTTTGCTTTGCACGAAGGGTATGATAATAACAGGGCTCTACTGTATAAAGTCTTTTATTTTCAAGGACGTGTTTCTTATGACACAGTTTGCTTTCAATAGCAGGATATTTAGTGGTGGTGACACCAGTAGTTGCCCATTATTAACCTCTAGATTTGGTTCTGCCAGGTTATTGGAGAAATTTGTGCTAAAACGTCCCAAAAATGAACCAAAATGAGCTCAGAATCTGTCAAAATGGGCCAAAATGTGCCCAAAAACTTGGAAAAAGCATCCAAATATCCCAGAATTAGCAAAAAATTAGCCAAAATTTCCCCAGCTGTATCAAAATGCGTTGAGGCTACACCCAAATAAACCTTAATTTGTTAACAGGAACAGCAAACTTCAAAAATTTGGGTCGCAACTGTTATTAATGGAGACATAGTGGGTCCTGAGGCTGGACCAGTTGAAAACCACTGGTCCAGCTGATGGTTTGAAGGCTGCCTCGTCTGGTCCAGCCGTTAAGTTTGCTTGCAGCTTTGGAGTTTTATTATTTTTAGAAGCATCTTTATGAGACTAGAATTATTACATAACCGCTAGATTGCAGTAGTTTGGGTGCGCCGCCGTCGGAGACTCTTGTCCTCAACGTGTTTTGCGAATTCAAGGACGAATAAAAGAAACAAAAAATCAAACCAGTCGTCGTAGCTGCGGTTTGGAGGACATTTTTGTTTTCGAATGCGCGTTTACAACCTGTGTCGGCTTAATTGTTTGATTGCAGTCACATGAGCAGACGTGGTCATACGTTCACCTGCACAGAAACAGCTGGAAGACGCAAGCAGTTGCTGTATTTCGATCGCTGTTTCTACGTCACCTTCTCCTGTTATCGGTAATCGTGCGACGCTTCGCTTCGACGAGCTCCCGCTGACATTAAGTCATGGCAGAGCCGAGCATCGTGGGCACGTTTTGGTTTTAGGCCAAACGAAAGGGCGGCTCGGAAAACCTGGAGGCGGCGTTTTTTTTTGTCAGATTTGCAGCACAAAGGTTGCATTTAAAGGCACTAATGCCAACAATCTGGAACTAATAGAGGCGTAGCGCGATGAGAAGAGGACAATGAAGTCATTAATTGCGGTGAATCCTTCGCTTAGCTGTGTGTTTTCATTCATCTCCCGCCGCTGCTTTCAAGTGCGGATAAAAGATGAGCTCACAGCAGGACAGCCGGGGTTGTTCTTGCTTTTGTTGTTGCTGCAGCCATGTTTTGTTTCTGTCTGTGGATGAATTGAAATGATTAAAAGGTAAAAACTGGTTTAGGAAAACGTGCTGCCAAAGTGAGCAGATTGTGGCTTCGTTTAACCTCTTAACCGAGGGGCTGATCAGGTCGTTTCTTCTCTGGAGTTCGTTTTTGAGGTTCAGATTTTGCCCGTCTGCTTCGCCTTTTTCCCCCCCGATCACAGCTGAAGGCCGGATCTGTTTTGCCGCCCTCTGTTTACCCGAGAGGTAATTGTCGTGGCATCCCTGGGCAGGCTGGCGGAAACCGAACCGGCCGTTTCCTGGAACGCGTGGCTGCGGCCGGCGTTTTTGTTTTGGTTGCGAATGCCGAGTACCTTTCAATCTAATTATGTTAATGCATTCGTGCGTTTACCTCTTTACAACCTCGCAAATTGAATAATTGGAGCCTCTGATTCATCACGTCTGAGCGCGCAGGCCTGAGTGTACGAGAAAAGTCGTCGCAGGCTGTGATAGTTGCTGCTTGCAGTGCAGATGTGGTTTCACCGTAATTAAATCTGTAAATCACAGTTTCCACAGAAGAATGAAAACTACAATCCTGACGTCGGCCTGCTCCAGTTGTGATTTTTCACCCAGAGGTTTTGTTTTGTTTGCACACACAGACCACACGCTCAGTTTGCCTAACCCCCTGACATGTGTGTGTTCACGTTTGCCCCCCTTTTTCTTGACTGACAGGTGCAGTTCCAGAAGATCCAGCAGCTTCGTTTGTCCCAGTCGAGGGCGCAGTACTACGGAGGCTCCCTGCCCAACGTCAATCAAATCGGCAACACCAGCGCCGAGTTTCAGGTGGGAGCTCATTACAGGCAGAATATACAGCACCCACACAGGGCGCACATTTAAAATGTATTAACACCTCTGTTGGGAAGCAAAATTAAATATAGCGGCTCTGGCAGCTTTTTGCAGTTTCAGTAAATGCTCTGTTCCAAATTCATTTCCATAGATCGTGTTATAGTCCAGGAGAAACCAGCCTTTAGAGGTTTATTCTAGGGTTGGTGCATCATGTGTATTTCGGCCACCCTGTCTGCTTTCTTACCATCATTTTGTCTGTTTCTGTTGGTGGGTTTCAAACTATACATGTCGCATGTCGATACATGGAGCGCAGACCTCCGCCAAGCAGCTTCAGTCCACCTCCAACACAATCTCCCATTGACACAGTATCATTGTGTAGTCTGGTGAAATCAACACTGACAGGACACAGAAATATATGTTGGTTCTTTATTCTGAACAGATTGACTGGAGGAAGCTCAATGGATAAAATAAGTAGGATAAAACCAGAAATGTTCCTCTGGAGAATCTGGTTTGGTTTTGCTAAACAGGACTTCTGTTGCAGCTGCGTTTGAGGACAAACAGCTCTATGTGAAAAACAACTACTTAGTTTGAACAAGACGTCCCAATTTACAGCTTTGTGACAAGAAATAAGCAGCAGGAGATGAAATAAGGCTGACCTTAAGGCCAAGTACGGTGTAGTTCCAAGTAGCCTAGAGTGGCTAAGTTAGCTAACCAACAGGATGGTAGCTTAGCTGCTTTACAAACCTAATATTAGGGCTGGTCGTGAATATATGGATATCCGAATATTGGTTGGTTGTGGTGGGATTCGGACAATAATTTTGGTATTTGAATAGTCCTGCGCGCCACCGCCGGGCATTGCCAAGCGTTGTCGAGGCTGTAGTACGCCGCCGAGTGCTGCCGAGCGCCGCCGAGTGCTGCCGGGACTCTAGAAAGCCGCCGTGGTTCGAGTACGTGGACCTGCCAACTCCGGTGTGAAAAACTCCAAACGCTTTCCAACAGCACAGAGTTTCAACTTTGGGTAGATAAAAATAAAAGTAGAAAAGCCCTCAGAGAGCTCAGACCTCCACCAAGCAGCTTCAGTCCACCCCAACACAATCTACCAATGACTAAGTATCCTTACATTAAAATAAATCCTGGATCCAGACGGTGATCCGGATCCATTTCACACATTTCCTGAACATTTCATCCAAATCCGTTCATTACTTTTCGAGTTATTTTGAACACAAACAAACAAACCAACCCCGGCAAAAAACCTCCTTGGCGGTAATGACACAATCCTTAGGAGTCCTCTGGAGATCGTGGTCTCGATGGTTCTCACAGCTCATCTCCTCCACTGTCTTGACAACCACGAAGCTGCTCCAGTAAAGTCATCTGTCAGGAATGAGCACGTCGGCCTGTGATTGTGCTGCAGCAGAAGCCGAGCCAGGTTCAGGCCTCGCTGGGTTTTTAACATTTTATTTTGGACGGAGCCCTTCTGCATCTGCACAGCTGTGTCGCCGCGGCAACAGCGCCGTTCAGACAAACGAGGAGGCGGCATTTTTTTCTTTCTCACAGCGGTAATGTCGGTCTGAACGTGGAAATGGCTGGTGTCTATTTACCGTGACTGCTTTTCTTCAAGTGAAAGGATGTCAAACCAAACGTGGATGTTTTCTTTAAAACTCTGCTTACCTTGAGATTACAATCTGCCCAACTCAAGGTCCTGTTCTCTCTTAGGGGGTTTTCAAGGCTAATTGTGTCTGACCCCCACTTCTGATGTGCTGTAAAAACAACATAACAGCGTACTGGACCTTCAGAAGTGCAAACAAGCTGCTCCTGAGAGTGTTAAATAATTCAGATGAGCTTCTACAGACTGCAAAAGAAGGAGATGGAATAAAATATCAATGCGGAGGTTCTCGGCTCTGCTTCAAGCTCTGCTCCGTCGCACCGGGCCCTGTATCTGTGTCAGCTCTCCAAGGAGTGCCGGGATACAGGAGGTCCAGGTAAAGGTGCCCTTGTTGCCGCAGAGAATAGCCCTTTGAGGCAGAGCGGCCATCGCAGCGCCGTGCCCACGTCCGGAAATCAATCCCCACTCAGAGGCAGACAACGGCTCGGAGTCCATTCAGCTTCTCCTCCGGGAACAAAACTCGACAAACTAATTACCTCCTAGATTCCACTCGGTTGTGATTTCATTAAATGAGTGCGGCGTACTTAATGTGGTACTCACTGCAGCTTGCTAAGAGCTTATTAAGACAGACAGAAACCATTTTATTTAGCCAGCAGTTTATATTCAGTGCCGTCATGATCAGGATTTAAATGTGGATCTTATATATAGAATCAGAGAACGACAGTATGAACCACCAGATCAGTGCAAATCTGCAACAGAGCACTGGGACTTTATTGCACTTGTACAAGAAATATACAGAATATAATGCTTTCTCCTGCAATCTAGTACTTCATACTTTGTGCTTGAAAGAATTTGTGCAATATTAATGTTCTTCTACGTGTAGAATAACTGCAGTGTCCTTATTTTACACATACAGATGAAGCATTATCTGAATTTTATCTTATCATACGGAAGATTCTGTACAGTGCCACCAGTGCTCATGCATGTTTCTTGTTTAGTTTTAATTCTTCTAATGGTTTTGCTTCATTTTTGCCGTACCCATTTTGGTCCGTGTACGTCGCGGCCATTCGTTTTCTTATTTTGAGATTTCAAAATAAAAACGAAAAAAAAAAACGTTTCCCGTTTTTTTCAGTGATAATACAAAGCGAAAAACGGAAAACGGGCCCTAATTCAGTATCCATTATCCATTATCCGATTTAATTAGATGTGTTTGTAAATTAAAATGAAAATTAAAATACACCCGTGGAAAACTTATTTCTCTATTTCCTGTTGGTTTTGGCTCTGTGACCCGTCTGACTTCTGATGAGGAGCTAGCGATTTTAGCGCTAGCTCTGCCGCTAGTGCTAAATCGCTACTTTGCTTTCTGGCGAAGCTAAAGTAACAGAAAACCTCCAAACCTCCCCAAAAACGTCCCGAAAAGCAGCCGAACGCTAGCGATTTAGCGCTAGCGGCACCACAAGGTCCCTCCAAAGGGACAAATAAACCCCACACTGGTGAAAAGTCCACTGTGAAATAGTGAACAATTGGCCTGGGGGTGAATGAGCGGGCTTATCGTCTTCTCCAGTGCTCCTCCGACTTCGGAAAAAAGTGCGTTTTTTGACCCTTTCTCCGCAACATGTCACGTAAAAGTCGTTAGCGTGTAGACAGGTAGAGGTTTTGGGCTTTCAAATGATGGAAAATACACCTGACCTCTCACCTCCTATGTGTTCACGTATCAAAGTGTATCGACGTATAAAATGTCACCATTGCGCTTTCAACCGTATCACCAGATGCTGTTAAAAGCTCTGTGCATCGTCTTTGCTATCACTGTTTTAGTGCACAAAAAACCTATTTAAAATAAATGAACAAGTGACGCTTTGCCTGGCGGGGGGGGCAAGGAAAGCCTGGATTGCTAGGTTAAAGCAGGGCTCTTGTGAGGTTAATTTCACTGCTGTGGTGCAGTAATGTGACAACAAACATTTTGATGAAAGTGATTTTAAAGAATGAACAACTCTGTATCTAAACTTTACATCTAGAAGTCATCGCCTGACAGTGCAGTAGTCAGTGATCATTTCAAGTGAACAATAACCATTAACCAGTGGCAGGCTGTGCATTTTACATCCTCCTTTCTTTCCTCATGAACAGTTCCATCACTCTGTTGTGCGTTTCAGTTCCAACAATAAGTCCTTTTCTATCGCCACGGAGGATAACGCTGAAAGTTTGACCATAGCGTTTTAGCTCGTCCTGGTCGCTACAGATAGCTAGCTGTGGCTGAACTCCCCAACCATCCAATCAGAAGACGTGAAAATGTTGACGTCATCGTCCGCCTGCTAGACGGCCCTGGAAATCTGATTGGTCAAAGCAACAGTTTCATTGCGACGTGTTTTGAGCTACAGGCGCCTGCACTTTTGACTCTGAAGGCCTCGGGGCAGATTTCTGTGACCCCGGCAACACATGATGGCTGAAATATGATTGGATAAAAGCTCTAATGTAAACACACACTGCTGGATGCACCACGGCCCAGAGACAAGCTATGAAATGAAGAGAATGGACTATTGGGATTAAGGGGAAAGTATTAAAATGTTTAGGTCAGCAGAGGAGGCCTCGCTGGCCCTGATGACCCACCACTGTGTTTGACAGAGCATCACATGTCCTTCATCCTCTCTCCCTGCCCACCTCTGGGAAACCACTGTGTTGCATGTCTGATGTGAGCTGTGTCTTCCACAGGGCGGCTTCCCTTCAGGGTTGGACTCGGTCAGAGGAACCCGCCACCATGGGCTGGTCGAGAGGGTCCACCGGGATCGCAACCGCATCAACTCTCCCCACCGCCGACCCATCGACAAGCACGGACGGCAGATATCCTTCCAAGCCCGAGTCTCTTAACAGTAGGAGATCTTGAAAGCGCCTTTCTGTGTGACGCGGACGCTGTCGTCATCGTGAAAAGGTCAAACGGCGATGTGGAAGTGGGCGTCGTGGCTTCCAGGTGGTCGCCTTTTACTTGTTTTTATTTTATTCTTTTTTTAACGGCGGCTCGTGTTTATGGTGCAGTTTCACATGTGACGATACTCAGCAGTGTAGGCAGCTGTTTGGTAGCCCGAGGAGCAGAATTAGTCATTATGCTAATCTGAAATGTGACGCAGAGACAGTGCGCTTTATTTCAGCCTAATGGACATTGACATTAGGAGATTCTCGGCATACTCTGAATGCACACCGAGGCTGCGAGTGCACACGTGTATTTGCATGCATGTGTAGCAGCAGATGTGATTTTTATGGCGAGGCTGCAGGAGAGTCTAATTGTTTTAATGGTGGCAGAGCAGCGAGTGTTTCCGCCTCTACTCGTAGCTAAACCCTTCATTATCCCAGAGCTGGTTCGAGTGAGAGCAGAAAAATCTGTTCTCTCTGCTACAGTGTGGTTACAACTACCAGGATGTACAGTCATGTAATTCAGACGTAGAGATTTTATAAGTCAGATTGCGTTATAGCCAACAACAGTCTAACTTCTGACTTAAAGTTACATGTGTTGGCAGGGAAGCCATCTTAAACAGGAAATGACATTCCCCACATACCACAGGAGGAAGTGCGAAGCAACATATTACAGAATGACGGTGAGAATCATGAATATATCCCAGAAATAGTTGACATAGAATAGGTGAAATCCTGGGATATAAATGCTTAAAACCCGCAAGAACCAAAACAGGATTCTTGAAAAACAACCACTCCGTCACTTAGCTTAAGTCAGTGGTTCCCAAACTTTTTCTGCAGGGCCCCCCTTTGGAAGATAAAAATATTTTCGAACCCCCCCGACCTACATGTACCCACATAAAAACACACAGACCTGTCCTTTGCTTACAAACTCCTGTAGAATTTGTATGAAGCGTTGTCTGTAATCATGCATACAGAACTGCAGCTTTGTGACAACTTTCTGAAAACTCTTAAAGGGAACACATCAATTTTAAGAATGGAAGCATAAAAAGTAACTCTGCAGCAAAAATCTTAATTTTGGATTTTGTCTTAACTGAGGAAACTGAAAAATTGTGACACGTTCCAAAATATATATATATATAAATAAACAATGAACAAGTCACTGAAGTGGAAACAACAAACGTAACATTTATAGCAAAACAAAAGCAAATCCTCCTTCACATCATCGGCATCAATGAATCTGACGTATGTTCTGAATAAGAACAGGTGGCTTTTCTCTGTGTTGGGATGTGTCGTCTTAAGGGGCGTCTTAACCTGTTCAGCTTCATACTGTCAGAAGCTAATATTTGGAGACACACAACTATGGATGGGTAACAACCACTAGACTAGAAACTAGAACAAACAGAAGTATAAAGCAGCCACATGATTAAACCCCCACTGCTCTGAAAGTGAAACTGACTCTGGACCACTTCAGATGATGCTCTGACTGTCACACTGACTTTATGAACACACCCATAGCTGAACAATCATGGCTAACGATTACTTTTAATAAATTACACATGTTCATGTCATTCAGCTAACTTTGCATGTGGGCTCAGTGCTGCTAGCATAGATAGCATACCTGGTTAACCAGGGTCCAGCTATGAGCCAGGCTGTCTGAACTCTGTACGTGATGGACTTTAGAAAGATGTTTCAACAGATTGCTGGTGTTTTCATCCTTGCATTCAAACAACTTGCTGCACTGGTGGCAACCAGCTTTGTCTGTGTCAATCCTACTGAAGTGTAACCTCACTTTGGACGTTCAGTTCTCTCCTCCATCGTGAAGCTGCAGGTGGATGACGGAGAGCTGCTCCAACAGGCAGAGTTCACTTCTGGATCTAGAGGGACAATACCTCATGGACGTATGTCTTCATCTTCTTATAAAGAACAATGAGGAAATACGCTAAATAAAATCCTTCGTACGTTCTAAAGTGCCGTTAACAGAACCGTTACCGTCAGAACTTATCGACCCTCCGCTCTTGAAAAATTTCGCCCCGGGGCTCGTTTCGTACCAGGGCTCATTTAGTACCGGGGCTCGTTTAGTACCGGGGCTCGTTTAGTACCGGGGCTCGGTACCGATCCCTACACACCACACTGTGTCTGTCTTCACTAGCCACAGTTGTTCTGGTGAAGCCGAGGGCAGACATGCTTCGTCATATTTTCTTGTCTTTGTTTTGTTTGTTCTGAAGTTTGGTGTTAATTCATCTGCGTTCCGTTTACTTCGCCGTTCTCCTGTCAAGACTTCTCCATCCTTTCCTAGCTTAGACCAAACTACGCACCATTAGGTTACGTTCAGCCTCGCCAGGCAGGGTTGCCAGGTCCGCGGTTTTTAAGTGGAACTGGGTTACTATTCAAATGTTGCTGCTGGATGATTTTGTTTTGTCCGCTGGCTGTGTGGACCTCTTTTACATGCAAATTACATCAATAATATTGATAAATACACATCCATAACTGAAGTGAAATAATTATTCCTACTTAAATCTTATCAAACTCCAGTACATACTGGATGTGCACATACACAGACCTGGCCACCCTGTCACTGCGCGCCCCCCCTTGGGAACCACTGGCTTAAGTGGTTCGCGATAATTGTCTACGAAAGCGGCCACGCAGTTCCTTCCGCTAGCATCATGATACGTTTCAAGAGATGGGTGTCCTGTTGCTACCACTTAGTGTCTCTGGACGCTTCCAGAAAACCTGTAAACCAGCTGTTGGTTATCTCAAGTGAAGGCAGATTCAGCAAACGCACAGCTCGGTTTCAGATGTTTTCAGAACCACGCGGGTGCAGCCGGTGTTTGCTTGGCTGCAGGAGGGTGAAACCTGTATTCTTGTTAAGGAGCATCTGTCAGTCGTATATCGTGACACGGCCTAATTGCACGCCCATTAAGCAACCAGTGTTGGGAAGCAGCACAGTCCTTCGCGTCTAAAAACACCACGGTGGATGCATTCTGTTAGAAGTTGCATGTGTAGATGAATCTTTTATTGCAATTAAGAAATTCCACAAAATACACCAATCAACCTAACAGTAATAAATCCTCTTCATAATAAGTTTACTTGGCCGTTCCCATGACGATGAACGAATACAGTCGACATCTAAGCCTCCACAAGTCATACAGCAGGAATGTATAGAAATGAAAACGGTCCAAAAAAAATAATGGATTCAACTTTCAAGGCGGTGGAATTTGTCTTATTGTGTAAGAACGACCGATGAGAACTTGGTTGGGCTGGTTGACCTGAACACTACAGAGCCAGAACTGTGATGTCGTTCTTTTTTTTACTCTTTTTGTTTTTTACTCGGAGATGCAGGAAGAATTCAGAGATGGAGCGTTTAATTTCTCAATCTGGATTCACACCCAATATGTTGCATTTACATGAGACGCCATTTTGCCCACTGATCCATCAGCACGCCCCCAACGCAGAGCATCTTAATAAACAGATCCGTGCTTCTCTGTGCCTCGGGACGGCGGTGATTCAGCGACCTGTCACTACGGAGTGTGATCGCTGGATGGGAGTTGGTCCTGTGTCCCAGCGTGCGATGTCACACCGGCGTACGCTTCCGTGGAGAACAATCGGAACAGATGCATAATGTGCTGGTCTTTAGGGTGTAGCGCCTGTTGAGCAAAACAGGTTCACAGTTTCCAGCGGTGACATCATCGCTGCTTTTTTTCCCCCTCCTACTCGGTCATGTGTGTTTTTCATATGTTGGCCGGGCTGTTGTGTACAATGGAAGGGGGTGACCTACATTTAGGGGCGATGTTTGCTTTAATTTTAGGAAAGTTGAGTCAATATGGCAGAACTCTGAACGCACTCGATCGCTTCGGAGAGTTTCAGATTGAACAGGAAGGTCATTTAAATGGATTTAGGCTCTGTGGTTTGCTAATTTCCAAAGACTTATTTTATAGAGGTCTGACCAAGCAGTTGGTTCATTTGTATTTGGGCGGATGGTGTCGGTTCCACACGTGTGCATACTGTACATTCATGTGTTCTGTACATGTGGTCGACATGTTCTAAGGTCGCTGATGAAAGAGGTCATCGGGGCCAGAATAAACAGGACTGCCACGAGGTTTATCTCCGAGTGGACACCTCAGCACCTCAGCAAAGAGAAGCCCAGCGGTAGTTAGTGTGTACCTTCTCCTGTTCTATGCATCGGCTGTATAAAGAGATCAATGAACCCTCTGTGACGTCACCGCTGGGTTTCCTGACGAACAGCTTTGAGCTCAGTGTGGCGGCTCCAGCTGTCACCATGTTGGCAGGGAGGACTCCTTCCAACTCCCGGCTAATCCAAAATGACCAATGAGGTGGAGATGGAGTGGAGCTAAGCGAGCCATGGAACCGTCTCTGGGCCTCTGAGTGGGCAATTATGCATAACTGTAAGAATTATTATAGCTTAAACTGGGTAGTTATTTTAAAATTCACCTTTGTATAGATGTTATTGGAGATGGAGACCGAAACCATTTAATGTACGAGGCTGTAGACATGTTTATCTCGGCTGTAAGGTTGGGCTTTTTAACACGGAGGTCTGTGAGGATTGGCTGGCTTGAGCAGCCTGCCTCATGTGGCCATTTAGGGATTTGCAGGTTTGATTTTTAAACTCTATAGAAAACCACCAGAAGGGCACTGATGGAGCACATCCTCCGTCAAGGCGAATGTCCCGTCTTGCAATTTTCGTTATCGTGGAAAAAAATGACCCACATCTGCACCTGAACTTGATGTGCTCTGTGCTCCACGTCCATCTAGTTTCATGAAGTTCAGCACAGTAGTTTTTTTGGATTGTCTTCCTGATCAACAAATGGGCAAATGGCGCTGAAACTTACCTCCACCTGGGCGGAAAAATCTGGCATTCATGAATAGGGATGGGAATCACAGGGTACCTCACGATACGATACGTGATAATCGATATATTGCAAGACAATCCCATAACGATACATCACCATATGTATAACTTGGATATATTCATACTTTGGTTCCAGTGGGTGTAGCGTCTTTCCAAACCCTTCATTTTCCACCACACTGTACGGGTGGAGGTCCTTCAAATGAACCCAGTGATGGACGTTGTAATGCTGGCGGCCATCTTTGCTTTAAACGTTGTGCTAACGGCTGCAGGCTGACTTGAAACGTTGCTGCATCAGCCGCTTTCTGGGCCAGGAGTTCAGGATGGAGGCGTTGCAGGTGGGTTTGCATGTTGCTGGTGTTTCCTGTGTGCTTTACTTTTGCGAGGCTCTTCTTGCGTATGGCGTAGTCTTTGTCCAGCTTGCTTGTTCCCTCAAAGCCCAAATGGGTCCACTCTTTGGACTTAAACGTGGATGGGGCGTCTCTTACGGTAGCGTTGCTGTCCTCCATTATACCTGTACTAACTGTTGTTGGGTCGATTAATTTCCGCTCCAGTCTCCCTCATTCATGTGATAAACGCCACCGTGTGGAGACATTAAGTAGTGACGCTGGGGAAATGGCAGCTGGCAGGTTTAGAGCGCCTTATTAGATTAATTAGGGATGCACGATAATGCCAATTTCAACCGATACCGATAATCGATAATTTTATACTTCTTGCAGCCGATAACCGATAATGTCGACCGATTGGGTTCGTGCCACGGTGTCCGTGGAAGGATGGGGGGGTGTTGGGTGGTGACACTGGAGTTGGCAGGTCCGCTACTGCAATCATGGCGGCGTTCTAGAGCAGGGGTGCCCAATCCTGGTCCTCGAGAGCCCCAATCCAGCGTGTTTTAGATGTTTCCCTCTTCCAACACACCTGATTAATTGATCAGGATCGTTATCAGGATTCTGCAGAGCTGATCATTTGAATCAGGTGTGTTGGAAGAGGGAAACATCTAAAACATGCTGGATAGGGGCCCTTGAGGACCAGGATTGGACACCCCTGTTCTAGAGCCTCAGCAGCGTATCGAAATTATTATCCCAGTACCACCACAACCAACCAATACTCCAATATTCTAGACCAGCCATCGTGAAATGTCTTTTTCAGACACGGTAAAGAAAGTCCACACTGGTCAGTTCCACGCCATGCTGCTTGTTTTCTCTGCCCGCGCAGTCTGATGACATCACACACATGCGACAGTACCATCAGGGAGGGGAGGGGTTGAGGAGCCAGGCATGAGGACAAACCACAACATACAGACCAACGGCAAAAACCAAGATTCCAAGTCTTTATTATTATCGGCTCATTTATCGGAATTATCGGAATGACATCATAATTGCCGATATTGACCGATAATTATCGGACGCCGATATTATCATGCATCCCTAATATTAATTAAAGTATGGACATTTGGTGCCAGCGTATCAATGCTCATTTTGCTGTGTTTTGACCATTAAAACATCTGTATGTGACGTTTTCTTTACTTACATTTTCCACCTTTCTGGGGTTTATTTTTTAGTTCTATTGCAAAACCATGATTCCGTGTTACAAATGGCCAAACCCCCTTCATGGAACACTTAAAAATTCTCCCCGAAATTCCCAACTCCTTGGGTTGGGGATCAAATATGAGTGGTTTTATTGTTGAGAGTCGGCGCTGTAAATGCTGGATGAACCCTGCCCCGTAGCTGAGCTCTGTGGAGACCTTCACTGACTGCTTTTCCAATTCCACAGTCGTCCTTTCTTTTAAATGTGCGGATGCTAAAAATAAAAAAAAAAAGACCCAAGAACTTCAAAGCGGCCTAATAAAGATGATATGACTCGGAATCAGTCCAGTCATACGTCCATGTGGGTTTTAAGCATAAGACCTTTATTTCATTACCGCTTTTTCTTGCTCCAGATCTTGTGATCGTGCTGTTTTCACAAGCATTTTTGAAAACAAACCCTCACAGCATTGAAGACCGGGTTCAATCACATATTTATTGATTTAAATTATAGTTTTACCCGTTTTTAGATAGGTGGTTTAGGTTGGCAAGAACTGATATACATCTGCGGTGAAAATGAACGAACTCAAACAAAACAACTTATTTGAAAAGCCTCTGTTATTTATCTTTAATATGTTTATTTAAAGGGTACATTTTGAACATTTATCCTTGAACATTGATTGGCTTTTATTCGTGACGCGTAATCAGTAAGATGGTTCTGTTGGTGGGACGTTGCAGAATAGAGTATCACATCTGATAATCTGCCAGGCCGATAATCTGTTGCGGAGACTTTGTTTGAAAAGCTACGAGAAGTGTTTATCGTCCTCGGAGTAAAGTACCGTTTTGCGCTGATATAAACTCGGGCTCAGTGCGGGAGGAAGGCGTTGCAAATAGCAGCCTTAGGAGAAGCAGAGCTGTTGGCAGGTGTCTAATTGGCCTCCTCTCTTCTACTGAGAAGCAGTCGAGGCTGGCAGCTGCAAATGGGACCATCATCTACTGTGGAGAGTGGTTAAATGATGATGATGATGGTGGTGGGGAGCAGCGAAGCCTCATGAAAATGAAAATATGCAGTGTGGTCCGTGACTGTGGCTAACCGATCATGGTGCCATGTTTTCAAAATGGAAAATGTGGCTTGTGGCTTCGATGGGCCGCAGAAATGGAGGGCTGATTTCTGAATTGTGCTCGTGGTGCACCGGACGCAAGGGATAATGGTCCGTGTACGTTGCTGCTATTCGTTTTCTTATTTTGAGATTTCAAAATAAAAGCGAAAAATAAACCGTTTCCTGTTTTTTTCAGTGATGATACAAAATGAAAAACGGGCCATAATTCATTATCCATTATCTGTTATCCGATTTAATTAGATGTGTTTGTAAATGGAAATTAAAATTAAAATACACCCGTGGAAAACTTATTTCTCTACTTCCTGTTGGTTTTGGCTCCGTGACCCGTCTGACTTCTGATGAGGAAGGATCTGGTATCTAAAGCTCCAGTGTTAGCTCACTGTTAGCAGACCTTGCTGTGTGCCGTGGCCTGATGAAGACCCACTGTGGGGTCCAAACGTTGCTCGGCTCACATTGTTCACTATTTCACAGTGGACTTTTCACCAGCTAAAGTAACAGAAAACCTCCAAACCTCCCCAAAATCGTCCCGAAAAGCAGCCGAACGCTAGCGATTTAGCGCTAGCGGTGGAGCTAGCAGCACCACAAGGTCCCTCCAAAGGGACAAATAAACCCCACGCTGGTGAAAAGTCCACTGTGAAATAGTGAACAATGTGAGCCAAGCAACGTTTGGACCCCACAGTGGGTCCAAACGTTGCTTGGCTCACATTGTTCACTATTTCACAGTGGACTTTTCACCAGCTAAAGTAACAGAAAACCTCCAAACCTCCCCAAAATCGTCCCGAAAAGCAGCCGAACGCTAGCGATTTAGCGCTAGCGGCAGAGCTAGCGGCACCACAAGGTCCCTCCAAAGGGACTAATAAACCCCACGCTGGTGAAAAGTGATATTCTCATCATCATTCATCTCATGATATTCTCAGTGAGCTTACAAAATGAAAAACAGAAAACGAGCCCTAATTCATTATCCATTATCTGTTATCCGATTTAATTAGATGTGTTTGTAAATGGAAATTAAAATTAAAATACACCCGTGGAAAACTAATTTCTCTACTTCCTGTTGGTTTTGGACCCAGTCTATGCTAACTAAATGATTTTTAACCCCGGTAATGAAATAAAAATCCCTCAAAAATATTGAACGCTCCGCTACATTAATGTACGGCGGAAAACACCAACATACAACACACATTGTTCACTATTTCACAGTGGACTTTTCACCAGCGTGGGGTTTATTTGTCCCTTTGGAGGGACTTTGTGGTGCCGCTAGCTCCACCGCTAACGCTAAATCGCTAGCGTTCGGCTGCTTTTCGGGACGTTTTTGGAGAGGTTTGGAGGTTTTCTGTTACTTTAGCTGGTGAAAAGTCCACTGTGAAATAGTGAACAATGTGTGCCAAGCAACGTTTGGACCCCACAGTGGGTCTTCATCAGGCCACGGCACACAGCAAGGTCTGCTAACAGTGAGCTAACACTGGAGCTTTAGATACCAGATCCTTCCTCATCAGAAGTCAGACGGGTCACGGAGCCAAAACCAACAGGAAATAGAGAAATAAGTTTTCCACGAGTGTATTTTAATTTTAATTTCCATTTACAAACACATCTAATTAAATCAGATAACAGATAATGGGTAATGAATTAGGGCCCGTTTTCTGTTTTTAATTTTGTATTATCACTGAAAAAAACGGGAAACGGTTTATTTTTCGCTTTTATTTTGAAATCTCAAAATAAGAAAACGAATGGCCGCGACGTGCACGGACCGATAATGCTCCGTACACACTTCGGGGTTGACTCCACCGCCGTCGCTGCTGAAAGGCGTCGATCCAGTTTGACGGGATCGTGCCTCCTCTTCTTGCGTGTCGGTCTGTGCACGTTTAAAAAGGGGCTCGTCCGGCGTTTTGAATGACGGCTGAGCGACAACAGGCCTCCGGTGTGTGTCTGCTGATGGTAACACGTCCAGAGCGTAAACAGATGTTTCTTGCAGCTCCGCTTTGACTTGTTTTAACACCTCTCCTGAGCGATTGCCCGCTGAGGGGACCGTCTCCGGAGCAGAAGAGCGCGACTCGCAAACACTGAAAAAGCAACCGTCGGCAAGACCAAACACCACCCCTCTGAAGTCCTGCCCTTCCTCACACAATGCCAGGAACTCTGCGTCGGCATTCGGTAGTAAATCAAATAATGCTGTCTTTGTTTCATTGAGTATTTGAGAAGGGCAGCTCTCTAGTTTGCCCTTTTTTCAGCTGCCTATCACCGCTGATGAGAAAGCTTTCGTTTTAAAGCACAACACCCCCGAAGCCCACCTGTAGATATGGAGGATGTTGTTTTATCTAAAATGAAGTTCTTTCTACTTCTGGCCACGGCTGTGCTGATTCCCCAGAGGTGAAGGACTTTATATTACAGGGAATAAAAATGTGACCATAGCATGAAACGCCCAGATGTTGCCTGGTGTTCAGAGGGTTGAGAAGGAGAGTATTTGTCTTGTCTTTCTGTGTTGATGTTTCTGTGTTTGTGCCGGTGATTTCCTTGACTCAAGCCCACATGGAGAGCTCCCCGTACGGAGCGGTGTACCTGTCCCCGCCTCCCGACAACAACTGGAGAAGGTGAGTAGCGCCTCTGCTGAGCTGCTGACAGAACGCTTATTGTCTTCTCTTCCTCCTCTAACTGGATTATTTTACAGCAGGAACCGTTTCCTCCTGCCGGCGTTCTTCCTGTATCGAGCCTCTCTGTTGCCCACCGGTGTTTTCTTTCCACATCCAGACACCGGCCGCCTCGATCAAACGCGAATCAGACATGTGAATAATCAGTGGATGTGGAGCTGAGGCAGGGCCACGGGTGGAGTTGTTGGCCTTGATCATTGCACAAGTGCTCCAAGTGTGAGAGGGCTGCGTTAGCCCTGGGAAGGCTGCGTCTAGCTAAAGATGTTTGACAGATAGCCTTTTGCTGTAAAGGTCATGCCCAGCAGCAGTCGTCCCGCTGTTTGGGGATTTTATGTTGTCACTGCCCTGTGGTGCGCCGTCTCCACCTTACCTGAAATTCAATCTCAGTATCTGCTGGAAAACAATGCAACAAAGGCTCTCTGGCCTTGATGTGAAGCTCTCTTTTCTGCAGCCTACGTCGAGCAGGCAGTGTATTGGTAGACAGCTTCTCCTCAGTGTTTACAAGGGACTGAATTATGGGCCTGTGATAAAAAGCTCAGCCAAGCTCCTCCCCGCTCGCTCTCTCCAGCCTTGCTCCGTCTCCACATTTGTGTTTTGTGCGCTGGCTTGGCCGTCCGCCAGCCACCAGCCTCAGCCTCTTCCACAGCAGCGCCACAGACGCTGGCCGGGCTCGGCGCTCGGCGTACTATAACAGCTTGTACTGTAGAAGCGAACGGGGCCCACGCCCTCTCGTCATTGTTGACAGCACAAAACAGGTTGGCTGACAAACGTCCTCGCGGAGCAGCCAGACGTCAGTGTTCTCAGAGTGGGCGTGTTTCTCCGGGAGCCATGTGGCAGAAAGCACTGAGAGCAGAATCTCTCGTTTAATTTGAGCGGCGCTGCTTTGATCCACGCTGTGTTTCTGAATGAAGGATTGTGCATCAAGTCATGTAAACCTAAACAAGAGTAATCTGTCATGAGGGCGCGCGCTAGTTGACCTCATATGCTAAACATGCGCTGAACTTCTGAGTCCATTAGAGCAGTGGTTCTTAACTGGTCCAGCCTCAGGACCCACTATGTCTCTGGTAATAACAATCTCGACCCATATAGTTGAAGTTTGCTGTTCCTGTTAACAAATCAAGGTTTATTGGGTGTAGTCTCAATGCATTTTGATACAATTTAGGACAATTTTGGCTTGTTTTTTTGCTAATTTTTGCTATTTTTGGACATTTTTGCCAAGTTTTGGGCACATTTTGACAGATTCTGAGCACATTTTGGTTTATTTTTGGCTCATTATAGCTTAAATTTCTCCAATAAGCTGGCAGACTCAAATCTAGAGGTTAATAATGGGCAACTACTGGTGTCACCACCACTAAATACCTGCTATTGAAAGCAAACTGAGTCATAAGAAACACGTCCTTCAAAATAAAAGACTTTACACCACTACTTTTTTAGGGTGTGGCTTCCGCGACCCTCTAAAAATGGCTTCCCTGTCTGATTTGCTTCAGGCTGTAAAGCGATTGAACTCATGTTCCGATGCACACGTCTCTGTGTTTGAATGTAGCGCTTATGTTGCAATCCTCATGCCTATAAAGTTGTGAAAAATATTCCCACGTCACCCTGTTAAATTGCGCTTTATCTCTACGTCATTCCACTCATCCCTGCCTTTGATTACTGCTTCTCTTGCCCCCTCTGCGTATGATTGGCATCGGCTCTGTCAAGTCTCTGCAGGCCAGATCCGTCCTCCTGCTCCAGCTTGCAGCAGATTGTTGTCACAGTGTGCAACGGGGATAAACTTCCCCCTCAGCGGTGGATTTTGGCCCACCTCGCTGTCACATTCAGATACACACGAGCCGCGTTTCCACTTAGCCGTCGAAACGAACCTGAAGCAAACTTTGGTGCAAGAACAATAAAAGTAAAACAAATAATGCATGATTGAGGCTGGTTTCAATCAGCTGCTCTGGAATTAATTAACTGAGCTATGTAGCGTCGTCAGAAGTTGCGAACGTGAAACAAACGGAACTCTGTCTACTAGAGAAAAACGAAGAGGAGCCTTGAATCGTCTGGAAAGCCGTCATCATTCTTTCATGTCGTCAAGACTTTATTGCAAAATTGGGGGAGCTTTAACAAATGATTCAGTCTCCATTGATGTTTTTCTAATGCAATACATCAAAATACGTCATGGAAACACAAATATATTGGTGTCTTAGCGTCGCCTCAAGATGAGCCAGTTTGAATATCCAGACCTGTCTCCTTACTGTCGGGGAATTTTACACACATTTTAATTCAGAACCGTATTTTCGGTGTTGATTATGTCTCAAATGAGCTGCCTTTTAGGGCAACTTTGAGATTTATATTTGGCTTTAATCTTTTTTTCCAGAGTTCAGCTGAGGCTAACATGAGAGCTCCCAGCTACTCGCTCTTATTTCTAAAAGATGTGACGTCAACAGCGGGCTACATTTCTTCTAAAAGCCCAACACGGACTGTATATGAAGCTGAAAGAACCCTCCATGACGTCACCTGGAGGCTTCCTGGTTCGTCTGAAGATTAGCACAAACATATTTATTTCTGCCGTAATGTTGAGTGCATTGAAATGGGGGTCCGAGGGGATCGACTCGCTTTTGAATCCAGCGTTAAGTTTGGGGAGCTGCAGCTTTTGGAAATGAAAGACGTGAGCAGATAAAGAAAATGACGATGCGCATTATATAAGATGAAGTGAGCAGTAACTTGTTTGTCTTCTCAGCCCAGAGAGACCTCAAAGAGTTTCACAATTTGGCCAACCAGTGCCATTCAGGAAAGAAGTTTAGAACATTTGGAGTGGGAGACTTCATAGTTAATTTAAACACCAGACACTTGTGCTCAAACAAAAGGATTCATCCTCCATGAAGGACCCAGGATCCCTAATCTGTCTCTATACCTACCAGTAGCAGTGATTCCTAACACGTCTCTGGGGGTCATCAGGTGGAAACCTCCCTTCAACGCTGTTTCTCCTACTTAGTCCCACGACACCTCCAGGAGGCTAGGAGGTGAACTCTGGAGTCCCAGAGTCACCCCCCCTAGTGCCAGTTCACACTGCTCCTACACAATCCAGCCAGCACTGCCACGTTCAACTGACCCAGGCCTGTTTAGGAGATGCTCCAGGTAGTGACCAATGCCGATGCTACCATTTAGCTAGCTTCTAAATGCTAATGCTAACTGCTCATTCAACCAGCACTGCCACGTTCAACTGACCCAGGCCCGTTTAGGAGATGCTCCAGGTATTGACCAGTGCCGATGCTACCATTTAGCTAACTGCTAAATGCTAACTGCTAATTGAAACAGCACTGCCATGTTCAACTGACCCAGGCCTGTTTAGGAGATGCTCCAGGTAGTGACCAGTCCTGATGCTACCATTTAGCTAACTGCTAAATGCTAAAGCTAACTGCTAATTCAAAAAGCACTGCCACATTCAACTGACCCAGGCCTGTTTAGGAAATGCTCCAGGTAGTGACCAATGCCAATGCTACCATTTAGCTAGCTGCTAAATGCTAATGCTAACTGCTAAGTCAAACAGCAATGCCACGTTCAACTGACCTAAGCCCGTTTAGAAGATGCTCCAGGTAGTGACCAATGCCGATGCTACCATTTAGCTAACTGCTAATGCTAACTGCTAATTCAACCAGCACTGCCACATTCAACTGACCCAGGCCCATTTAGGAGATTCTCCAAGTAGTGACCAGTGCTGATGCTACCACATAGCTAGCTGCTAAATGCTAACTGCTAATTCATCCAACACTGCCACGTTCAGCTGACCCAGGCCCATTTAGGAGATGCTCCAGGTAGTGACCAGTGCCGATGCTACCATTTAGCTAGTGCAAATGTTGCATTCTAATGCTAACAACTAACTGCTAAAATACTTCAATACTACTAACAATCTCACCACCCACAAGGAGACTATACAGCCGAATTCACCTATAATGCTAGTGCTAACTGCTAAATGCCAATGCTAACATGCTACCATACTACTATAGCTTTAGCTATTGTTATATTGTATATAGATATACAATACAAGATGTCCCCTAATGAATTAGATCATACTGTGCTACAATTCCACCTTCACAAAACTGTCATGCATCCCAAGTGTGTTTTAGATTAGCACATGATAATCATCCAAACTGATACCTGGCAGACAAATGTCAAGTTTTATCATCATCTAGGAATTACTAGCAAGTCCCACCTCTTACCACCAAGCTTCTTTGCCTTATGCAGTCCACTTTATGTCACAAATTAGGTCATGATTAATGTCATTACAACACCAGCATTCTGCAAGCTGTCTGTGTAGGCAGTATGAATGAACAGCGCGTACAGCGAGCTTGCTTTTGCACAGTCAGAGTTGTGTTTTCACTCTCAGGCTGCCGACGGAAATTGTAGCTCGAATAAAGACATAACACGCTGTTGGAGGGGAAATGGGAAATCTGTCTGGGCTGAAGTCTTGCCAGATCTGGGAGCCTCTTCTTCCAGTAGTGTGCCGGGAAGTCCCATTCAAAACATTCTATTTTATTAATGCGCTGGACGTATTTAAAAACCCCATTCTGCTTTTATACAAAGAACAGATCAGTGGCTGAAGTTGATAACCGTCCTCTGAAATGGTCTTAGGCTGTTGTGTTGTTGCAGTGAGAGTCCCTGCTCGTCCGTCTCAGGGGGAAGCGGGGCGGTGAGTGTTTACAACGCCAGCTACATCTGCACTGCATTATCACTAGTCAGTCGTGGAGAAGAGCCACAGAGCTCTTTAACTGTTTCACTGCTTAGCTGTCATGACAGTAGGGCTCTCTCCTTACACCCAGAGCAGGCAGACGTCTACAAGTTTGCACACGACTGCAAAGACGAACAATGGAAGAGGAGGCGTGTTTTAAAATGCACTATTAACTAGGCATGCATGATAATATCGGAGTCCGATAATTATCAGTTAATTTTGGCAATTAAGACGTCATTCAGGTAATTACGATAATTAAAAAATGAGCCGATAAAATGAGCCGATAATAATAATAAAGACTTGAATCTTGGTTTTTGCCGTTGGTCTGTGTTGTGGTTTGTGCTCATGCCTGGCTCCTCAACTCCTCCCAATGGTAGATTAGCGCCTTGCATGGCAGCTCTGTCGCCATTGGTGTGTGAATGGGTGAATGCGAAACATCAACAGCACCGCCGAGCGTTGCCGAGCGTCACTAAGCGTCGCCGAGCGTTGCCGAGCGTCACTAAGCGTCGCCGAACGTCAGCAAGCGACGCTGAGCATCGCCGAGCGTTGTTGAACATCACCAAGCATCGCCGAGCGTTGCCGAGCGTCACCAAGCGTCGCCGAGCGTCAGCAAACGTCGCTGAGCACCGCCAAGCGTTGTTGAACGTCCCCAAGCGTCACCAAGCGTTGCTGAGTGTTGCCGAGCGTTGCCGAGCGTTGTCGAGCGTCACCAAGCGTCGCCGAGCGTCGCCGAGGCTGTAATACCCCGCCGAGCGTGGCTAAGTGCTGCCGAGCATTGCCAAGGCTCAAGAACGCCGCTGTAGTTGTAGGAGCAGACCTGCCAATTCCGGTGTCACGCTCCAGTGTCATCCCCCACTCCCCCCCGGCCGACACCGCGGCACAAACCCAATCGGTTGACATCATCGGTTATCGGCTGCAAGAAGTATAAAATGATCAATTATCGGTATTGGTTGAAATTTCCATTATCGTGCATCCCTACTATTTACTAAAGCAGCCCTGTGCAGAAGTTAAAAACACCTGAGATGTTTAAATTCTTATGCATCAGTTGGGTTTAAGTTCACTAGTTTCCTGCCGTACATCTGCTGCCGCGTGTCTGCGCTGACATGCGAATTAAATGCATGCACGTCCTCATTTTGTCCTGGCCGCAGTGAGTCTGGCATTGTTCTCCCAGCTGCTGTCGAGTTGTCTGATTAGCAGCTGAACGGCACAAATTGTGTGACACCTCAGCGTAGTGCGTGCTACGCTGCAAAACGCTTCACAAGGACGGGATTGGACTGCTGCTGTTGCAATGAAGAAGCAGAAAGGACAATCAATAAACACTATTTTACACAGTCCTGCTGTAAAGAATGCAGGATGATGCAGCAGTACCGTTACAAGATCAGGGAGCCTCTATTCATTTTCTATGACAGCGACAAACAAACGACTTTGCTGCTCTTTATATCGATGCTTTTCTGTGACCGATGCTTCTCTCACACACTGGGGGAGACTCACTTCAAACAACAAACCCGCTATGGTATTAAAAATAGAATCTGTTTTATTGTGAAGCAGGTTCGTGCATGCGACAAATTAAACATTTAACACTCTCTGACAAATAGAGAATTAAGTAGGATTCATCCGAAGGAGATTTAAGTGATAAAGAAGTAATAGAAATATTTACAATGTGCAGGAATGTGCAGTTTGTCCACCTGAGTATGTGAAAATCTGCGTAGCATGTCAAAGTATATACAGAACATATAAATATAGAAGTAGTCAATGCAGAAAAATATAATCTGAGTGTTTTATGTCATTGCATTATTATTATTATTACTCCTACTTCAAAGTAAAACTGAATTTTGCTGTTGTAGTAACCCTAAACGCCTCCAACTCAAGGAATCAGAGGGTAGGAAGTAGGGATGCACGATAATGCCAATTTCAACCAACACCGATAATCGATAAATTTATACTTCTTGCAGCCGATAAGCAATAATGTCAACCGATTGGGTTTGTCTGGGGGGGTGCAGGAGCATGAGGGAGTAGGGGTGACACTGGAGCGTGACACCGGGGTTGGCAGGTCCACATACTACAACCACGGCTGCGTTCTAGAGCCTCGGCGGCGCTCGGCAGCACTCGGTGATGCTCAGCGGTGCCCAGCGGCATCTACAGCCTCGGCGACGCTTAGCAACACTCAGCAAAGCTCGGCTACCACAGCCTCCTACCAGTCCAACAGAAGGTACAACTGAGGTTCTTCAGTTCCCAGGCCGGTACATTAGCTTGCCATCAAATGTTTACTCTAATGTTTGCGTTCATTCATCCCAGTCACAAATTACTACTTTCCCAATATGATGCATTAATTTAAATACACTGGCAAAGTTATTTGTGAATAAATATAACACAAACCAGTTGACAAATGTTTGTTGTCAAACAATTATTTGATTGTTTGCATGAAAATATTCAGTGAACAGTAGAAAGTATCAATTGCACTGGAGTGGCCTATTAAAACCAACCACTGAGTGCCACATCAGCATAACAATAGGCTAGATGCTACGTAGCCAGTCCATAGAATTGCGCTGATTCATATGCTAACATTGCTAGCACAAACAAACAGACTCACCAATTCCCATTCATTTCGGATACCCCACGCGATCAAACGGCTCCTACTCCCACGGTAGACGAAGGCTAAAGGAGTAACAACAACTGAGTAAAGACCAAACACATTAAGAATATTACTTAGCAAATACGAGCGCTGCTGGCCTGTTGCAGCCGTCCAGTGTGCTTCCCCCACACGCTACTGACTGGGAAGCTGCACCAGTAGCTTGTAACAAGCGCCACGAGTGATGTGATTGGTCGAGCGCGCACGTGGGGAATAAACTTTCCGGCTAACCAAAATGACGCAATACGCACCAGTTAGACCAGATTGGGATTTATTATGACAGGATTTTTAATCTGTATTTTTGTCTGGGTTACATCATAATTGTCAAAATGAACCAATAATTATCGGACGCCGATATTATCGTGCATCCCTAGTAGGAAGTGTTGAGACCCAGAATCGATTTGCAGAATCATCGAAATACAAACCAAATCCGTGATGCTAATCTACCTGGGAGGGCGCAAGTTCATTTTGTAGTACGGCAACACACAAACACAGAGGCAGGCTAGGAGTCCTACGAGAGACGGTTCGACCCCCGCTGATCCCCAGTCATTAAATCACTTTGGGACTATATGAAAAGATAGAAAACATCCTGAATCCACAGACCAGCTGAGTGAAGTTCTCCTTTAAAACTGCATGTTGGGGAATTTCTGATGTCTTTTTGTGGTTTACTAAACTTTCTCTGAACATAGCTGAGACGTACGGTACACATACACATCTGAGTGTTTGTATTAAGACAACCGAAGCCAAGCTTTCTAGCATCAAAACTTAAAAACAGTGGCCCAGTGCTAAGGGATCGCAAGGCATGACAGAAATGCAGGGGAACAGAGCTGTTCACATAGCCTTTAACCGCTCCAGAACCAGAAGTCTGGCCAACAGATTTTATCATCGCTCTGGATTTTTAGCTAAAAAAGAAGTTGTGATTTCCCAACTTTGTCCATCTGCAGTGAGTCAGGCTGCTGTCGTTGATATCCACCATCTGTCCCTTAGAGCTTCTGCAAGTGTTCATGAAGTAGGTGTTCGCATGCTGGTTGTCTGGGAGGAGAAGTTTCTTAGAGGGGACCTGAGTGCAGCTCTGAGTCCCCTCGGAGACCATCTGCTTTGGGGTCAGAGCCTCGGTCCAGTCCCACGCCCTCCGTCTCTTCCATTCACCCATCATTGGCCTGCTGTTCCTGTACCAGCCTCTCTCGGGATGAAAGCTCCGGCCGAGCTCCCCGGAGACTGCAGCGCGGAGAGGCTTTCCAGATTTTTTTCCACGGCTGCCTCTTTGGGAGACGTCGTGGATGCTTCTTGAAGGCTTTTATCCTCCATGTAGGTAGTCTGATTGCTGCTTTCGTCTGAAAAGGCCAGTATTTATACTCCCGCTTACCCTAAAATCACTCCATGAACTTGGTGCCCTTGAAAATCTCCAGACTGCTGCTCAGAGAAAGAAAACACAACCAAAATTAGACCGGTTTGCCCCTTTCAGCTATCAATCTCTCCGCTTTAAACTCATGTCGCTGCGCAAAAGGAGTATTTGTTGTGGGATGGGTGGAGTGCAAACACAACTAACCTGCATTCCAGAGCTACGTCACACATCTAACTCTAAGTAAAGGCCATCCGCCCTGCAGTCACGAGCGTTTACTCAGCCAGGTGATGTGACATCCATGGAGGTGTTGCAGTCTTTTTGTTTTCACGCTGCTCATCGGTGCGTGAACGGACGGTGCCATGTCAGAGATGGCCCCCTGTGGTATGATTGGAGACTTGCAGGCTTTAATGCTAATAAAGCTTTCTAGTAATGCCAGTGTTCTTCACAGCGGAGTGATTTTAAGGGGTTTTTCTGCGTCGGACAAGTCCGCTTCACAGGTGCTAATTTTAACAATTGGAAAGCGCAAGTCAGTGTGGTCCTGGTGTCGGGTAGTTTGGAGCCGACTCTTGGTGAACGTCCGGTTAAATGTTGAACAACTCAGAACTAGCAGTCTCCATTGGATTGGGCCAGTTCAAGTTTTGAAAACGGCGGCTGTCCACAACACTACAGCCAAAAATAATGGATTAATCCTGGAAGACTGTTGGAGCTTTCTTCTCTGTATGAAAGCAACACCGACGATTGTCCAAACAGTCGGAATGTGGTTGGATGAGAGCATATTGACCACCCCATAGACCAGTGGTTCCCAACTGGTCCAGCCTCAGGACCCACTATGTCTCTATTAATGACGGTCACGACCCAAATTCTTGAAGTTTGCTGTTCCTGTTAACAAATTAAGGTTTATTTGGGTGGAGTCTCAACACATTTTGTTACAATTTAGGAACATTTTGGCTTGTTTTTTGCTAATTTTGGTATATTTGGACGTTTTCGCCAAGTTTGACAGATTCTGAGCACATTTTGGTTCATTTTTGGCACGTTTTAGCATAAATTTCTCCAATAAGCTGGAAGAGCAAAATCTAGAGGTTAATAGTGGGCAACTACTGGTGTCACCACCACTAAATATCCTGCTATTGAAAGCAAACTGTGTCAGAAGAAACACGTCCTTTAAAATAAAAGACTTTATACCACTACTTTTTTTAGGGGGCATACTTCTGCGACCCTCTAAAAATGGCTTCGCGACCCACTTTTGGATCCCGACCCACCAGTTGAGAACCACTGCCATAGACCAGTCGAGGCTACAGCCCTTGCAGCCTGAAGGGAGAGAGCGGACCTTCACCGAGACCTCACGGTTTCAAAGAACATTACGGGGATCTGCACCAGAACGTAATGGCTTCTTCCTCCGCAGTCATTGTGCAATCTTCCCGACAGACAAACAAGGCTGAAAACACGTGGGATAATAACATCGTGCCCATCGAGTTAATTGCTGAGACCTGTGAGAAACGTTCGGGCGCTTTGGATAATCTGGCTCGGCCTTGTTTACAAACCTGACCCCAGCTTCATTCTAGAGATCGTGTTCCAGGTTTTATCACGGCCACAAGACACGCAGGAAATACAAGTTGAAAAAAGCCACGCAGGCACGCCAAGATCACTGCCGAACAGAGGGTGGTCCGGGCGTCTATGTGAAGTCCACTCGAGTCCTTCTGTATTTTCAGCCGCGCCAGCTTGAGAAAAACAAACTGCTTCTATGTGCTTTAAGTCGACGAGAGAGTCAAGACCCCTTTTTGCTGAACGCTTCAGAAAAATCCACTTAGTCACCGTTCCCACTCCATCATTTCGGGCTTTGACAATGACTCTTCACATCAAGTTGTTTACGCCGTTTCTGTCCGGCCAGCCTTCTCTTCTCTCTCCCCACTAGACGTCCTCGGCTGCAGGTTTTTAAACCCGGCCTGCAGGCGTTCTCTTCGTTAGCACCCCTGCCTTTGTTTTTCCGTCTCCTCAGCCTGCTCCTACTCTGTCCTGTCTTCCTCAAAAACATGAAAAATAAAACGGCGTTGTGTCTTCCAGCCTCCCCTCCACACATGCGAACATGTCATGTTTTTTAACCAGGTTGTTTTCTCCTCTTCACCAGCTGTAGGGAAGGAGCCTGGGTTTCTGCTTTCACCCACTAAATTTGTCTGTCGTGCTTTTCCTCTGTCTGTCTTTGAAGGGAACAGCCGCCATGGACCGAGGAAAAACGGCCGGGGTTTAGATTAATATCACAACTCAACAGGTGACCCTTGACCCAACCCTTCCCCCTTTCCCTCGGTCTGTCTTTACCGCTTTATCCTCCGCTCGCAGAGGCCGACAATTCTCTCCTTTGTCTTTTTGCAATCTCCCTCGGCCGCATAACGTTTCTATCCTCTGCAAATCTCCGCCTGATCTGTAACATCTCAATAATCCTCTCCTCTCCTTTCTTTTGAAGCGCCGAGACGACGGCCCGCAGAGTCTCAGCAGCAGCATGCCGTTGTGGTCGATTTCATTAGATGTTTTCCCTCCTCGTAGTTTTACAGCTCATCTCTTTCAGTCTGGCACTTTCTGAAACATTAATTGTCAGTCGTTCCTGTACTAACTCGGCTTTTAGGACTCACGGCTCCGCTGCAGGCTAACACCAAGCCTCCTTATTCACATTTTTCTTCCTTTCAGCCTTTTTACACCCCTCTCAAAGTGTTGTGCTGTTTTTTGAAAATGTTCAAGTTTGTGTTTCTGTGAGGCAAAAAACCGAATTAGCAAAAATTAACATGAGTAGTCGCCTTGGTTTGAAAGAAATGGTCCACTGATGGTAATTTGAGAAGTGTCTTTTGTAAGTGTATAATCCAAAAAATTTGGGATATGTACAGTTCGACACCAGCACCTCTAAGATTTAGCTGTAGGAAGCAGCAAATATTAGGAAAACCCAACATTGGCTACAAGTTCTAATAATGTTTTAAAGTAAATGTATGAATCTATATTCAAATAATGTTTTAGGGATGTTTATCGTTTCAAATGATGGTCCTTTCAGGTTAAAAGCTGACTGCAACCCGACATTTTAGCTGCAACGTTTAGAGGATGCTGTCAGGTTCACAGATTGTGTTACACGATAAGAAACCTACATTCAAAGTAGAAAAGCCCTCAGAGAGCTCATACCTCCGCCAAGCAGCTTCAGTCCACCTCCAACACAATCCCCAAAATGTCATCATTTGTTCCTTGTCCTGTTTCACACATTTCCTGAAAATTTGATCCAAATTCGTCCATGAGTTTTCAAGTTATTTTGAACACAAACAAACAAAAGCCGGCAAAAACATAACCTCCTTGGTGGAGGTAATAATAATAAGGCCAACCTTAAGGCCAAGTACGGTGTAGTTCCAAGTAGCCTAGAGTGGCTAAGTTAGCTAACCAACAGTATGGTAGCTTAGCTGTTTTACAAACCTAATATTAGTTCTGGTCCCGAATATACAAATATCCGAATATTCATCGGTTGTGGTGGTATTCTGATAATAATTTTGATATTCGAATTGACCTGTGCGCCGCCAGGTCCTGCCGAGCGTTGCCGAGGCTGTAGTACGCCGCCGAGCGCCGCCGAGTGCCGCCGAGGCTCTAGTACGTGGACCTGCCAACTTCGGTGTCAACAACTCAAAATGCTTTCCAACAGCACAGTATTTCAACTTTGGGTAGATAAAAATAAAAGTAGAAAAGCCCTCAGAGAGCGCAGACCTCCACCAAGCAGCTTCAGTCCACCCCAACACAATCTCCTAATGACGAAGTATCCTTAATTTTAAAAAAAGTCCTGGATCCAGACGGTGATCCGGATCATTTGTTCTTTGTCTCATTTCACACATTTCCTGAACATTTCATCCAAATCCGTCCATAAGTTTTCGAGTTATTTTGAACACAAACAAACAAACAAACACCGGCAAAAACATAACCTCCTTGGCGGAGGTAAAAATAGTTCTCAAGATGTTATCGAGGCCTCAGACGTTCGAACTTTTACAAAACACTACGTTAGCAAAGCCAGAACATTTGACCTGCTACGTGGAGGATCTTGTGGATGCGTTGTTGAGGTTGAGACGATCGTAAAGAAGAACATTCTCAATTCAATATTCGGTAAACGTTTTAAGAATATCAGCGCCTTAATGGGCTGATGCTTTCAGAGAACGTCATCCTGCCTTCGAGGAAGAAGGTTCTGGAAACTAAGAAAATGCAGGACGTCCCACTGAAACATTTCCAGAACCTAGCAGGACTTTGTCGGAACAGTTTTAAAAAAAATAAAACCTGTAGCTGGTGACGGGGGTCCTCGGACGCCGTGTGCAGTCGCCACATCCAACTGTAAAAAACTAAAAACACAAAAACAAAAAGGCTCATTAGGTCATTGCATTATGGCAGATTCATGCATATTAAGTCTCAGATTGACGTGATTTTTTTAAGCAAATGTTTTATAAAGTAAAAAGTACATTTAAAAAGCCTGCATGTTGCCATCAGGTAGTGCAGACGGTTATTGAACGCTGATCAGTTTTAAAGGTCAGTGTTCGGTCCTAACAAAGTGAAACACATTAGGTTAAATACAACAGAGACGGACAATATCCACATTACCGATAATGTCTGTTATTTAAGGGTGATTTAGTTACTAATGTAGGTTGGAAAAACACATTATAAATAGGTGTGAATAAAAAAGCACTCTGAATACGTGAATGATTATCCTGGTGATATATTCCATTATATGCAAAAGGTTTTCCTATAATGGCAGCGTGCATTTTATCTGGATGTTGCTCTGCCTGCCGCGTTTTGCATTTTAAATCCAGCACGTAAACTCTGCACACACAGCGTTAAGTTTGTTTACTTGTTAAAATGCGTGCGATAAAGTTTGGCAGCCGTAGAAGAGTCCAACGTGAGTGCGATCGCGGCACTTTTCCACAGTGGAGCAGAAAAGAAAAGCAGGGCTGACGCATGAAAGAAGCCATTGAGACTTGATGGGGCACTTAAAAGAAAGCTCTCAGCCGAAGTGATACAGGACTCAGTGGTTTGTGTGTTTTCACGAGCCCGATACTAGTTAAAGGTGAACATGTGACTTTACAGCTCATATTGAAAGCAAGAAAATAGTCGCTTCAGATCAAATAATATTTACAAGCTGTCAAAAAAACCCCACTATATTATTATTATTATTACAAAGTTAGTGGTCTGTGGAAAGTTCAAGCCCAAAAAACAGATGTGTTCATTAGAAGTTTAGCACCTAAAAAGAAGTGTTTCTGCCATTAAACCTCAGCAGACGACAAACGCAAAACAATGTGGATTCAAATATGACATCTGTCTAAGTTTGATCCAGATGTTTTCATACAAGTGAATAGTTTCAATCGTAGCATCTGGACTTAGCTTGAGTTCCTCCAAGACGTTCCACCTCCCATCCAAGAGGCTTCATCAGCTCTGAACTGACTGGTTGGGGGTTCCAGATGTTTATACTCTACAGGAGCCATTAACACCATTGAAGCTTTGTGATGCCCCTCGACTCATTAGGAGAGTCGTTGGGTCCTTCCCTCTCAACAGGACCTGACGACTCGCGTAATGAGGGGAGGGGCGTTCACACCTGGCCACAAAGGGCCCTAACGAACCCCACTGTGAGAGGGAAGGGCCTAACGAGTCGCATAATAAGGGGAGGGGCATCACACACCCAGCAGACTGAAGCTCCAATAGTGTTAATGGCTAGCTTATGTTTTATTCATATAACCAGGCAAAGAGGAATTAAAGTTTTTAAATACCTGACAGTTTCGACGGATCACTTCCGTCTTCTTCAGAACGTCCTCCAGATGTCGGGGATGACTACCTTATCAGCTGATGTTACTGAGGAGTGGTTGACCTGTTAAACTTGACAGGTTGACCACGCCTCCTGCTGTCAGATCGCCTCCCCTCCAAGACGGTACTCCAGGTGTGGGACAGATTGTAGGCTCCCTCATCTCTGTTCATGGTCCTGGGGGCACAACCTGTCCCACACCTGGAGTACCGTCTTGGAGGGGAGGCGATCTGACAGCAGGAACATCAGCTGATAGGGTAGTCATCCCCGACATCTGGATGACGTTCTGAAGAAGATGGAAGTGATCCGTCAAAACTGTCGGGTATTTAAGAACTTTAATTCCTCTTTTCCTGATTATATGAATAAAACATAAGCATGATTTGTCCAATGGAAGGCAAAATGAACTTCTTTGCGCTAATAGTGCTAATGGCTCCTGAAGAGGATAAAAACCTGGAAACCCCAAACCAGCCAGTTTAGAACAATGAAGCCTCTTGGGATGAGAGGAGGAACGTCTTGGAGAAACTCAAGCAAAGTCCAGATGCTACGATTGAAACTACGAGGACAACCATGACCTGGACGACTGAGAATCTTCACAGACAAGTGAATGGACACAGTCTTCTTATACAAACTAATGGGAAAATACTAACTCCAACTGAATTAGAAGATATGTAATAATTGCAGCTAAAAAGCCACCTGATGTTTGTGTCATATTGAGCAGTAAGCCTCCCTGCATCAGTGTGATTAGGGATAACGGCTAATGTGACTTGCTCGATGGTGATTATTTCATCACGGAGCCAAAGTGTCGTCGTCGCGGACCGATAAACATTTGGTTCGGCGCTGTGAGGGTGTTCATGTGTAAGGTCAGTGTGAGCCTGCAGATGAATGCAGCCTGTGTGGAGGCAGCGCAGAAGCCGGGATGATTCACTGACCTCACGGCCACAAGGAGCCCTTCTGCCTCTGTCCAAGGTGCTGGAATACTTTGCATAATTTTTCCCTCTCCCTCCCACACAGAACCAACTCGGACTCCGCTCTCCATACAAGTGCTATGAACCCGAACCCTCAGGACCCGTTCGGCATGAGCCAGCAGATGGGTCGAGGCCCCCCACAGCGCAATGGTGAGAGGAGCGAACACACTCACTGGCAACACAACATGCTCACCTTTAGGGCCGATGATTGTTGTCATCATCGACTGATCTGTTGGTTAGTTTCTCAGTTACTCGATTAGTTGTTTGGCCTGTAAAAAGTGGCAAGTGTTTTGATCACGACCCAAAGATATTCAGTTTAATGTAGCAGATGAGGAACAAGTTGGAATCATACAATCAATACACTTGATTTAATATTTATTAACTGGCAACTAATCAATGAATCGTTGCAGCTCTACTCACCTCATGATGATGTATTCTGTTGTTTTGCTCCTTAGCTGCACATTTAAAGCGTATTTCCTCCCATCACTCTTGTAAATGGTTTCTACACTGAACAAAAAATATAAAGGCCCCATGTGAAATATTGATGCCACATGAAGTGCGCCACACAAAGTGAGCGTATACTGGCATGTTGGTGTGATGCGTCTGTTGTCAGACCAAAGGTTTCATCTGTTGTCGCTGGTCTGAGATGATCCCACAAGTGAACCAGCCGGATGTGTCCATCCTGTGCTGGGGTGGTCACACGTGGCCGACGTGGATGAGGTGGATTTGCAGTACTGCCCGTCTGTTGGAAACCAACTCTCAAACGTCCTGTTGTCTGATAGTGAACATTCAGCTGCACAGCGACCGCTCTGGTGGACATTCCTGCTTCCAACATGCCAATGACACGTTCCCTCATGACCGGAGTCATCTGAGGCGTTGCTGCTTTGGTCAACATGTGACATGTTGGGGTGGCCTTTTATTGTCCCCAGTATAAGGAGTGTCTGAGTACTGCTCATTGTGTTGGAGCAGCGTCTGGATATGCCACACCCATGGACTGAATGGAATTAATGCATCACTGAGGCAGTGGTGGACTCAAATTTGGGGCACTAATCAAGAGAAATATCCATTTAGTACAAGTACCAGACAGTATACGCTCACTTTGGGTGGTGAACTTCATGTGGCATCAATATTTCACATGGGGCCTTTATATTTTTGTTCAGTGTATATTTAAACTGGTTTCAGTCACTTAAGTCACTCTAAAGTTTTAAACAGTAGAACTCCATCCTTCAAGCTCATTGAGGCCTGCAGTAAGAGCAAAGCTAACCTTCACTCTGCAGAAAGATGTACACTCATACCCCTTTTTCCACCAAGCTGGTTCAAGGTCTAGTTCGGAGCCAGAGCCTGACTTAGCACCAGTTCTTTGTGTTTCCACCAAAATGCTAAGTGAAATAGAGATTAAAGGAAATAACTGACAGTACATCAATTAATGGAATAATTTAACTTTATATGGAAAACCCTATTGGACACCTATTGGAGTTATTCTTAAAAGCAGAGTATCTCTGTGTCTTATATGCTCACTCTAAACCTTGAACTTTCCCACTAGGAGCAACTTATCTTGTATTTACAAGCAAAATGTTTCCGGGCTAAATTTCATTTCAGAAACACAAGTCAAACATGTTAAATACACCGATCAACCACAGCATCCTGACCACTGACAGGTGAAGTGAATAACATTGATCATGTTGGTACTATGTGGTGTTCTGATGGAAAACCTTGATCAGACTTAGACACCCAAATAAACATTGTCCCACAACAAACACACTCCCTCATGCTGATGGAAATCCCAAATGTCACTGGATGAAAATGCACCCCACCACATGGAAACAACATCAACCAATCAGGAACATGTGGAGGAACATGACAATGGTCCAACATGTTGATGTGACCTCCAGACTTCCTACAGCCCATTCTGATCATCAAGAATTAAGATCATCTCTGTTTACAAGCTACCAGGATATAGAACACTGTCCTAATCATCCCTGTTCTGTCGGAGGTCATTAAACATAACAGAAGTCTTTGTCATGGTTCCCGTTGCTAGTTTAAGCCCAACAATGCTCTCAGGAACATGTGGAGGAACATGACAATGGTCCAACATGTTGATGTGACCTCCAGACTTCCTACAGCCCATTCTGATCAAGCATCAACAGGATGCAGTGGAACAAGTTGGATTGACAGAGGCCCCACTGCACAAGCCAGAGTACCCAAAGGATCCAGTGGTTCCAGACCCCATAGGACACCCTGAGAGGTCCTCTGGTCCATGATTCCCAATGGTTCAGAGCATTTTGGACCACATAAGGGGGACCAACACGATATTAGGCAGGTGGTCATAATGTTATGCCTGATTGGTGTAGTTTATAATCAAAACTTGGTGATTTCAGTAAAATATTCCTGTATTCTGATTGTTTGTTCTGGCTACACTGACTTGAATGAACTGGTGAATTACATTCTAACATTCAACCCCGTTAAATTACTGTTTATTTGCCATGTCTGCTCATTTTTGTTGATTTTTATTCATTTCATTTTGTGCTCGGGGTTGATTTTGCAGCTGAGTCAGAGCAGATTCGTTTCTTTCGTATGTTGTAAAAACAAACTTACGGTGTGTTTTCTTGGAGTGAGCGTGAATAACCACGAGGAGCAGAGCTGACAGGATATGAAAGAAGTAGGTGGAATATTAACACTGTGACACACACAGCAGCCGAGTGGGACTAATTAGGATCCACTTGTGTATCAAGACATCGCCTCTAACGCTCATTCAGTGAATTATACTTGAGCAGAAACCAAATCCTCACAGCACAGACATTATGTGCTTCTAAGCTCCTCATCCTCAGTCACTCTCAGTATGCAGGCTGCTGCAGTGCTCGGCCCATGTCATTGCAATCATGCTAGTTTATGGTGTTTGTGTTTCTGCTGCTCTGGTCATTTATTAACAGAGAACACAGTCCATCCAGCCGGCTGCTCTTCAGTGCTGTGAGCCACTCTGGGCCCCGTTGCACAAACCAGCATTCGTCTTTGTTGGTTTAAAAAGTCCTGTGTATACTTTAGCAACTGGGCCAAAGAAAATGATGCAACTCCGAGTCAAAGAATTGATCTTCTCGCTTCGCTTTCCTCTGATCTCGGCCCTGATGAAGAGCTCCTCCAGTCGATGTATACTCCTCGTGTTTGACTAACAGCGTTCAAACGGGATTTTGTCTGAAGATCTGGACCAAGAATGAGTTTCACATAAAACAGAATCAAGCCTTTGTAGACGTATTTATTACAGCACACTGTCTCTGCGTGTGTTGCCAACAAAAGTGGGTCATCTCAGGTGTTTTTTTGTTTATTACTGTCTCATCCCCGTTTTCCAACCAAGCTGGTTCCAGGTCTAGTTCGGAGCCAGAGCCTGACTCAACACCACTTCTTTGTGTTTCCACCACCTAAGCACCGGCTCTAGGTTCTAAAAACTGGAGCTCAGCAAGCACCAACTCTTTGCTGGTCCAGAGCTAAGCACCGAGTACGTCAGGGGCTGGGGGCGGGGTTATGGTGACCAACCATCAACGGTGGAAAGGGACACACAAGCGCTAATTAGTGTCCTTGTTCTCCAGGACGTCCCTGGTCCCATCACACATGTAGTGGAATGACTCCTGGAAGTTTACCACAAACTGTTGACCTGAAATCCACTACAGTTGTGTCCCACCAGTAGCGTGATCACGGATGTGTCCAGGCAACAGGAGGACCTCCGCCTCACAATCAGCCTTAAGACCATCTATAGAGATAAACATAGATATTATCATCAACTTACTGCTTTTGTTTAACTGCTATGTAATGGATATTAGCGTAGTGGTTTTACGGTGACCCAATGGCTCCAACTTGGCTCAAAGCAAACAGGTTCTTAGGAGGAACCAGATTAGAACCAGCTAAGCACCAGAACTAGCACCTGGTTCTTCTTGGTGGAAAAGGGGCAACATGGAACTTTTGTGTCGGACTCGGGATCATTATCGATTTAATCTACTGATCGTTCTCCTGATTGGTTGTTTAGCTCTCTTCATTGTTTCCAAAATTTATAGCTGCACTATAACAGATAATATTTAAATTCAAACCTGCAGCGTGGAGCTTTCGTCTCCCCCTTTTGGCAGTGAAAACAGTTACACAAACACCGTTGGTGCGTCTTTCTTTTTTAGACTCTAATCTTTCCTCCGAGTGCCGAGTTTCGCTTTTATCTCATCGATCAGAAAAGTCTCCTCGGGTTTTTCCTCCATAGGATCGACCGTACTTCTAGTTACTGCAGACGACTCCATCTCCAGCTGCAGCAAATCAGTCGTTAGAAATAGACAGAACACAGAAATGGCAGTTACAAGGTCATAAATCATAACAATACTGGAAAAACTGTGGAAATTTAAAGTGATTTTTACGATTTTATGCTTAAATTTTGTTCATTTCAAGTCAAAACTGCGGGTCACATATGATTAGTTCCAGAATTCTTCCTGGTTTTACAGTCTAAATTGTGTATTTGGGGTGTTTTTTTGTTTTTTAAATAACGTGCCTTTCAAACCTGCCAGTTGGTTTTGTGGTTCAGAGACTTCAACAGACATGGAGAAATGTCTGTTTACAAAAACATCCATATTACTGTTGACAGGACCTCAATCAGCACTGTGTGAACTCATAAGGACTTCAGTGTCATGATGATGCCACTTTTTAGTTGTTTTTCCCTTAAAAATACGCAAAAGATTAATCAGTTAAATAGCTGTGAGTAGTTTTCTATCAGTCGTCTAAACAAACCACAAATAGTTTCCTCTCTGCTGCTGTTTGGAGCCTCATTCAGAGCAGAGACGGCCGACATATGATCGGGGTATTATAGTTGACTGTATATGTAAGGAGACAATTATATTTCCCCAAAGAGGAGCCGAGCTGCCTCTGAAGGATCACGTAGTACGTACGGCCTCCTGCATAGCCAGCTGTATATAGTCCGGCAGCATATGCAGGACATTTCTGTACAGACTGTATATCATTTCCTCTAAAAGAAGTTCATGTCGGTGAATGGGCAACGAGCGCAGAGAAGCCGCGAAGCCCCAGGGCCTCGTTGACACCTCTCAAGGTTTCAGCGGGTTCTGAGTGGTGTTAAGCCCTGGCTGATTAAAGAAGCATCTAACCAGGAATTACAGCTATGAGTCACAGCGCCGGGTGGAAACACTTAGAGGAGTTCTGCTGCACCGTCTCGCGGCGTGATTTCTTCTCTTGCCAGTCGTTGCCGCTGGAAAAGCAGCAGCAGCCTCAGTGAGTGGAGATCTAACGTCACCTCTGCAGCTGACGGGGCTCTGATTGCTGGTATGCTCCAGCAGCAGATATTTTGTCTTAATCCTGAGCGTCCGCAGCACCCATATTGAGCGCATTGCACAGCGTGATCCTTCCAGGGCCGTGAGCCAGCCACTTTCCATCCCAGTTGTCCTGTTCCCGTCCTAGTTGTGACAGCGAGCTTCAGCGACCAGACACCTCTGAAGGGGGAATGTAGCGATGCCAAACCGCCGCGTTGCCTCATTGTCCCGTCCGAGGAGCTGCCTCTCACAATGAAAGGGCCTCAGAGAGAATGACAGCATGGAGGGAGAAGGAAGGAGGTGGGCCGCGGATCAAAGGCTAACGTAAAGGAAGCTCAGCTCAAGTTTGAGCGATGAGGAGACTTGAAGGAGGCATCGAGAGAAACAAAATATTTTCCTAATATGCAACAGAAGCGTTGCACAGGAAGCATGGTGGCCGACAGACGAGTCTGGCACAGGAAAAGTTAAGAGGAGGCGGCATTTGTATCTGTCATCAAGTCTACAGCGAGGAAGAGAAAGCCTCTTTGTGACAGTAAATACAATGGTCCTCTCTTCATCAGTCTTTGAACCCCCCCCACCCAACTTCTATTCTCCCTTTCCTCATTTCTGTGATTAATAACACGATGCCAGATGCCCAGCTGTTGTGTTTATGAAACTGCGCAGTAATTGCAGAGGGCCTGTTCCTGTCAGAGGGGCTGGTTGCTGTGCCAGACATGCTGGGATTATTCAAACAGCTGGTTAATGTTGAACATGCTCTAATGCTCCTCTCTTCTTGTGTTCGTGTCTTTCTTTATTTCTTCGCCCCTCCCTCCCCACCTCTCCTGTTTGTTTGTTTCTCGTGGAGGCTGGCATGCAGTTAGTGTGAATGAGGCAGAGGTGGACGGCTCCGGAGATGGTGAGTCTCACTTTGTTGCACTGATTAAAAACGTTAAATCGTCTGTAAGGGAAGAATGTATAAAATGCACCTTTGTCTCCGCAGTCTTCTCCTTCCCCGCCCTGCCCAATGAGGAGAATCTAATAGGTGTCAAGCCTCTTCCCAAGCAGCTGTGGGAGGCCAAGAAGGTGAGATGGTTGCTCATTTCTTACACAAGTGACTCTTTCTATGGTGCACATGGTAACTCCATATGGAAGTAGGTTATCATCTGTACGAGGGGTGATAAGAAAGTTCAAGACTGTGGCTATAAAAATCAAAAACTACCTGATTTACATTTGGTTGCCATCCCTGTGACGTTTGGCTTCGTAGACCTGAGTTAACGTTGCACATTTGCACGCATAATTAGATTTTCTTTTCAAATTTGACTATTTTAGGTTAAAAAAAACTAAATAAAATGTAAGGATTTTGTGTTTTCTACCAGAATTAAATAATATCATACAGTAGAAGACACAGAAACTCCAGTAGCGCTCCCTGGAAGCCCGGTTATACAAACACGTCAAGCACCAAGAGTACTGAATCTCATCCTCTGTGTCAAAATGGCAAACCTTTGAGGACAATTTTAGTTACAAGGAGCTACGTACAAGTGTGTTGTTGTGGTGGGAAAAATATGCATTATCACTGCACTGCTACCGGGCGCACAGTACTTCGGAGAACCTACATTATACTGCCAAAAGTATTGGGACGTCTGCCTTTACACACTTAAGAAATTTAATGACGCCCCATTCTTAATCTGTAGGGTTTAATATGGAGTTGTTCCACCCTTTGCAGCTATAACAGCCTCAACTCTTCTGGGAAGGTTTTCCACAAGGTTTAGGAATGTGTTCATGGGAATCTTTGACCATCTTCCAGAAGCGCATTTGTGAGGTCAGACCCTGATGTTGGACCAGAAGGCCTGGCTCTCAGTCTCCACTCTAATTCATCCCAAAGGTGTTCTATCAGGTTGAGGTCAGGACTCTGTGCAGGCCAATCCAGTTCCTCCACACCAGACTGGATCATCCATGTCTTTACTGAACTTGCTTTGTGCACTGGTGGCGGCCATGTTGGAACAGGAAGGGGCCATCCCCAAACTGTTCCCACAAAGTTGGAAGCATCAAATAGTCCAGAATGTCTTGGTCTGCTGAAGCATTAAGAGTTCCTTTCACTGGAACTAAAGGGCCAAGCCCAACAAGCCCACACCGTGAACCCCTGAAACACCTGAATTCAGTTATTTAGAGGGGTGTCCCAATACTTTTGGCAGTATAGTGTACATGCCATCGTATCACACTTCAGGTCTTTTTTACTGAGGATTCTCCCTGATGCACCTCAGGACGTTGTAGTAGAAGTCTGGCCTGACAGTCTGAGTCTAGAGGACAAATTCGCCGTGCACAACCACGGGAATCTTTAAGAAAACAACAAGCGTACTCCTGGTGCTCCTGACCTAATGCGCCTTGTCCGGTCTGGGCTGTTTCTTCTCCCAGTGGTAGCCGCAGACCCACCTCTGATGTTTGCTGTCTGCTGCACTTGAAGCTCTGTGGGGAAAAGGCAAATGTACACCTCCCAGACACAAAGAACATATGTATAAGACAGGTCCTTCTGCCGGTTGTGCTGCCTCACGCAATCTTTTGACGCATTACGGTTACTGCACGCACACGACAAACACTATTGGAACTTCTAGATCACCCGTTTTACATCCCGACGTTCACTGCTCTCACATGTGGTTGCGTTACGGCTATGCTAAAACTGAAAGTCGACACATGTTTAATAATGGTGACCATGCCAGAACAATACTTTTCATCCTGCTCCTTTTGCTGCGTGAACAACCACCCTGCAGAAGCCTATACGCTAAAAACACCATGCTTTGATGAAGACTTGGATCGTACAGCAAGTGAAGAGCCAAACAGAGCTACAAAAGCTAATAAGGGCATTCTAGCATGTGTGGTTTTGAGCAGCAGCATGTAGCAGGATATAATAACATGTATAATAACCAATCCCCAGCTCTGACACAGCGCTGTGGAGGCTGTGCATGACTATCTTGACACCTTAAATTCCTGCCATTGCTTGACAGAGACGTGTCAGTGTACACGCTGAACCAGCATTTCCTGTTTGACCGTCAACCAGCAGAATGGGCCTGAGACTAATTTCTGGAATCAGGAATGCTCGAAGCCTCGGCGTTCAAAGCACAAAGGAGGGGATTGTGCTAGGAAACGAGTAAATCCATAAACATCATGCTCGTCTTTTCGTCCGGGTCTACTAGACAAAGAGCAGCTGTCTTAAGCGAGTGTTTGTTTTTGTAGCCAACAGTCGTAGAATTGAGTTCTTTGAAAACACCCATCCTGGTTCTGTTGGTGATTTAAGCCCTTTTTGCTGGCAAAACTTTCCTACTTTCTAGTGAATTTCAGGACGTTTGATCGCGACCACTCCGCATTATGTACAGATCCTTGTAGTAACAAGTTACTGTTTGGACTGCCTGCTCGGTTTAAATGATCCACAACATGCTTTATCATCTATAAATACCACCCAGGGAGACTTACCAATTATATATCTGCTTAAAGGAGAGCTCAGGTATTTGATTTATAAGCAGTGCTAAGTTGGACCCTTTACTGTAGATGTTACAAATACTAATGGAGTCTTTTTGGCACATTTGGCTTATTTCAGTCCTATTTACACCCATAACTGATCAAAAAGAGATTGGTATAAAACAATCACGCAAAAATTCTAATTACTTGTTTGTTGCCCGGACTGTGAGTAAATGTTTTGGAATATTTTTAAGTTGTACTGTGTATGTTTCAGGTCCAGTCTCTGGCATCAAGGCCTAAATCATGTGAAGTGCCTGGAATCAAGTAAGTCTAAGGACGATTAACATGCATTACATTACATACAGGTGTGTGGATGAGCTTTTATACCTGTAGCACTGGTGCATCCAGCTTTCTTTTCCCCCCGTTGATTCTATTGACCCGTGACTTCACATGCTGGTGAATGGCTGTCTGTATTTGCACGGCATAGTTTTACATTGATGTCAAGACCGACAGTGATTTGAGATTTGATATTTGCAAAGTAAATGACATAATAGGTCGTCTTCGACTATCTAGGTTAAGAAAAGATAACAAGAAATGTGCTACTACTGCTGACGTTGTCCAGCTTAAAAACCTTTAAGTTTAAACTGTGTTGATCTAGTAACTAGTTTGGTTGGACAGCCTTGTAATTCACACACAGCATAGTTTTCAGCCAAGGTTTGGGTTTGATTTAGTAGGGTTAGGGGTTAGTGTTAGAGCTAGTAGTGTTAGTGTGGGTTAGGGTTAGTAAAACTATCTCGACTCACCTCGCCCGACAACTCGGCAGTTGAAATGGGGAGCCAAATGCAATTTACGGACCAGCGCACGTTGTCAATACTCTTCCTGTCCAACTTTGTAAAGGGTTAGGGTTAGTGTGGTTTAGAGTTAGGGGCTTAGGGTTAGTTGAGTTAGGGATAGGGGATTAGGGTTAGTGGGATTCTTGTGGGTTATGATGAGAAGAACTACCTCGATGGCTCCCCCATGCCTCCCCCGACAACTCGACAGTTGAAATGGGTTTGGGTTAGTGTGGGTTTGGGTTAACAGGGTTAGTTTGAGACGACTTCTCTCGATTGCTAGGGTTAGTAGGTTTAGGTTGAGAGGACCTATCTCGATTCCTAGGGTTAGTAGGGTTAGGGTTAGCAAGGTTACTAGGGTTAGGTTGAGATGACTTATTTCGATGGCAAGGGTCAGTAGGGTCAGGGTTAGTAGCGTTAGTAGGTTTAGGTTGAGAGGACCTATCTCGATGGCTGGGGTTAGGGTTAGGTTGAGAAGACCTATCTCGATGGCTAGGGTAAGTAGGGTTAGGTTGAGACGACTTATCTCAATGGCTGGGGTTCAGATTAGTAGGGTTAGCAGGGTTAGGGTTAGTGTTAGTGGGTTAGGGTTAGTGGGTAAGGGTTAGTGTTAGGGTTAGATTGCAAAGACCTCTCGATGGCTAGGGTTAGTAGGGTTAGAGTTACTAGGGTTAGGTTGAGAGGACCAATCTCGATGGCTAGGGTTAGTGGGTTAGGGCTAGTAGGGTTAGGTTGAGAAGACCTATTTCGATGGGTAGGGTAAGTAGGGTTAGGTTGAGACGACTTATCTCGATGGCTGGGGTTCGGATTAGTAGGGTTAGCAGGGTTAGATTGCGAAGACCTCTCGATGCCTGGGGTTAGTAGGGTTAGAGCTAGTAGGGTTAGGTTGAGAGGACCAATCTCGATGGCTAGGGTTAGTGGGTTAGGGTTAGTAGGGTTAGGTTGAGAAGACCTATCTCGATGGCTAGGGTTCGGATTAGTAGGGTTAGAAGGGTTAGATTGCGAAGACCTCTCGATGCCTGGGGTTAGTAGGGTTAGAGCTAGTAGGGTTAGGTTGAGAGGACCAATCTCGATGGCTAGGGTTAGTGGGTTAGGGTTAGTAGGGTTAGGTTGAGAGGACCTATCTCGATGGCTAGGGTAAGTAGGGTTAAGTTGAGACGACTTATCTCGATGGCTGGGGTTCAGATTAGTAGGGTTAGCAGGGTTAGATTGCGAAGACCTCTCGATGCCTGGGGTTAGTAGGGTTAGAGCTAGTAGGGTTAGGTTGAGAGGACCAATCTCGATGGCTAGGGTTAGTGGGTTAGGGTTAGTAGGGTTAGGGTTAGTAGGGTTAGGTTGAGAGGACCAATCTCGATGGCTAGGGTTAGTGGGTTAGGGTTAGTAGGGTTAGGGTTAGTAGGGTTAGGTTGAGAGGACCAATCTCGATGGTTAGGGTTAGTGGGTTAGGGTTCGCCACTGTGGTTGAAAGTACTTCTTCATTCTTCACTGGCTCACTTCATATCTCCCCTTCTTCCCCTTCTTCTTCAACATTCATGGCTCTCATTGGCTCTTCCTCCTCCACCAGCCTCCTCCTCCTCTCTCTTCTCATTTTCCTTTTTCACATCGTCCGCCGTGGACCGCTTCATTTTTGGAATATGGAGCAGCTGAACAAAGCGCGTTAACGTCTCTGTACTCCTGTCAGCGTCTGTCATTCAAAATGGGATGCAGGTGTTTTCCATGGAGCCGCAGCCCAAATGAAACGCCAAACATTTCCACCGCTTCAAACAGGATGTCTGCGTCGCTCTTTGCACCTCTTTAAAATAAGAGGAACAGGGTTGTTATGACAAACAGACACCACTGGCATTGTTTGACAACACTTTGCTGAGACTTTTGTGTTTCCACTCCGGATGATTTGAAACAGACGTGTCCGTTTTTACTAACATTTCTTTAGCTTTACAGCATCGGCTTTCCTGTAGCATGAGGTGTGATTTATAGGACATGTTATTATCATAATACAGAGAGCAGAGGATTCCTGGAAATATGGGCTTTTGTTTAGCATGGAATTAAATAAGAAAGACAGAACAGTGTGCAGCAGGCGCCGAGCTGCTTTGGCCTCTTTATTTCATGCTTTCTGTTATTTAGACGAGCGTTTATTCACTGTTTTGTGTTTTGCCAGTTTGTGTGGAGACAGACGAGTCACAGCTCATATGCTGTTATTGGAAAAAAATGGAAATAATGGAAATAATCAAAGAAGTGGAGAGTGGGTGGGTAAAGAACGAGGCTGGAGCGAGTGGACGGGAGGCAAAGAAACGTCCTGTCAATTTGAAACGGCAAAGGCAGCACATTTACATTGCTTATGTTGATTCAAATGGAGCATCGGTGTCGTTTCAGGCGTCTTATCTTTGTTTTTGCTGTCTTTTTGCTGCAGTATATTCCCGTCTCCGGAGCAGAACCCCGGCCTGTCCCACTACCAGGGCTCGTTAAGCACCGGTGGCTCCCTGCCCGACCTCAGCAACCTGCAGTTCCCCTCGCCGCTCTCCACCCCGCTGGACCCGGACGACAACGGAGGATACCCCAACCTGAGCGGGGGCAGCAGCACCGGGAACCTGCCCGCCGCCATGATGCACCTGGGGATCGGCAACTCACAGGGTGGGTGGAGGACAGCCTGTTTTGGGGTTTTTTAAAAATTTTGTTTTAGTTTTCAACAGCATTGGGGCTCGCATTGGCGTTACAGATTCTAGGTTTTATTTATTTATGAGGCTCTTACTGGTTTTTACCCCCTTACATTACCTTGTTACAGTCTTTTACCATACACCCTCAAAGGATTGGATTTTTCTGCAGATGCTGGCTGTTTTTACTGAGCTTAGAAAATCCAGTTTCTCTCTCTGTGCTCTTACAACCTGGACTAACCTTCAGAACAGTCAAAAGCTGGACTCGTTTTTATCCTTTGGGCAATTCAGATTTTTAACTTCCTCCCATTTCAGGGTTTCCCCCAGAAAACTTGCTAAGCCCGGTGGTAGAGAAGCCCACCGGCCGCCCACCGTGTTTTTGTAAAAAAAAAAAAAAAAGTTAAAAGTTGACAAGAATTTTAAAATTCAGACTATTATGTGTTATTATAAGCTATTTATTAACAATACTTAACCGTAGAATCTTACAAAAAGGCACAATCTTGAAATACGGTTTTAACAAACACAAAAAAATACAATTAAAATAAATAATATCAGTTGTTTTTACTTAACTTAAATTCTAGTGATTCTTAAAACAAGCCATTGCTGGTCACATTTAAAAGTAAAATACATTAACATAAATAAAAAACTACAAACATGGCCAAGGGTTAAAACCAGGGAACTCAGAGGCTGAACAGGTCTGCTGTGCTGTGTGACCTGTTCATGGTTCAGGTTGGATCAGTGCATCAATCCATCTGGGTTTACCATACTGGGTCTGGTAGAGCCATCCGCTAAATTTAGGGTCAGCTAACCATTTTGGATTAAATCCACTAGTTGGATGTTTACCATCGCGGCTCGCAGAAGGCTGCTCTGACGACGTGCTAACATCCGTGCTAACATCCGTGCTAACTCCACTGGCTCTGCCTCCTCATGGAGCCGCGGCTCAGTCGGCTCGCCGGGGATGAACTCCCCTTGGCCTGGAGGTGAACGAGCGGCTCATCGTCTCCTCCAGTGCTCCTCTGACTTCGGAAAAAGTTCACGTATCGACCATAAAATGTTGCCATTGCGCTTTCAACCATATCATTAGAAGCTCTGTACATCGTCTTTGCTATCACTGTTTTGGTGCACAAAAAAAAATATTTAAAATAAATAAACAAGTGACGCTTAGCCTGGCGGGGGGGAAAGGAAAGCCTGGCGGCCCGCCAGGCTTATAAAGCACTGGGGGAAACCCTGCATTTGACTTCCGGCTGCTCCTGTTTAAGTTGACTTTCGTAGTTAGTCGTGTGCCGACATCTGTCTTTGTCTTATATGGTTGCATTGTAAACGAGGCCTTCGTATCTCAATGAGTTTAAATGTCAGTTGAATGAATGAAAGCATTTTTATCTTTATCAACATTCACAACTAGTGGATTCCACTAGACCACCAACATCTCAGACCAGCAGACAGGCACATCGGCTTCACCTCCTCTTGCCTTCATTTTCATTTACAACCAGAAAGGCTGTGTACAGAAGAGCCAACAAAAGAGAATCTAGCCACAACCATCAGCCCCCACACTGAAAAATACACTGAATGGCTGTAATGAGTTGTTGTTCAGTCCGGTAACATTATCTGTTCTGCTCTGTGTGTGTTTGTTTCCACGGTCCATCGGACCGGAGCGGACCCGTGTGAGGAAAAAGGCACATTGTGCCTCCACAAACGGACCTCCTTGTACCTCCTTCCAGAATTCATTAGCATTTGCTCAGAGTGCAGCACATGGGAAGGCTCAGATAGAATCCCGTGTTTCCTGCCAAGTGGTAGACTACTTGGAAATGTCTTGGACAGTGAGGGGTGTTCCCACAGTCTTCCCTTGTGTCTTAACCCAAGAATAAAGACTTGAGCCTCAAACTTAACTGTCCCCACACCAGCTGGTAATATCATCATGTAAAACTGACTCTTCCTGCAGACGCTACACAAAGAAACACGCTGCTGCTTTCATCTCAGACCATTGCACCCCAGAGTTTACGTTTTCTGTGTTTTTTATGAACTGTATCATATTTAAAGTGAGCAACACTTTAGTTGGTGATGTCTGAGCTCAGTGGCTCATGAAAATTAGTCTCTGTGAAGGTTTTTAGGTGTTGCTCAGCAACACAACTCCTAATTGTTGTTAAGTGTATTATCTGAATTTACTCAGTCGTTCAACATGTGGCCCTTCTCCCTGTCAAGACTAAAAATATCTGAGCATGTCAGTGGAAATGAGTCATCATCTGTGGGGATTTTAGTCTTTGTAGGTTTTAATGTTCTGAAGCTTGTTCCAGCTTTTAGACTTGGTGTTGAGAATCATTGCTTCAGTGCTGTGAGCAGGTTTCTTCCTCTGCCAGCCAGCTGTACATTATTGATAACTCATTGAAGGATTTCTCTGTCTCCAGCTTCCTCACTCTGCTGCCTGATCTGATCACGCCCACTGCTCCCACTCAGTCTTTCCTCTTTGTGAGTGTGTGTGTGCTCGGGCTCCCATGTCGGACACAGTTCAGCTTGGCCGAGCACCAAAGTGACAGAAGAACTTTGACCCTCTCTTGGCTCGCTACAATCAGCTCTTTTCTTTCCCTCTCTTTCTCTCTGTCCTCTCATTTTCCCTTCCTCTGCTCGCCATCTTTCTCTCCCTCCTCAGTCACACAATAAAGTCTAGTGTTTTGGGACTGGAGAGCATGCTGGAAAATCAAGTGCATTCTACATCACTGCTGCCACATGTTCTCCTCATTTACGCTCTAATGAGTTTGAAACTTCTTTGTTGTCCCTGCAGGTCTCTCCTCCTCTCTGAGCAATCCCTCAATTCAGGCTTCCCTCAACAACTGCCAGCTGCAGTCGTCGCTCAGCAATCCCTCCATCAACTCATCCCTCCGCCTGTCCAGCAACTCCCCCCGGCGACGGCCGGCTCCCATCAGCCCCCTCACCCTGTCGCCTGGAGCCGAGCAGCGCCGAGGTCTGGCCAAGCAGCTGTCGCCTACAATGTCGCCCTCGCTGTCCCCCATCACGCAGGTACTTATCTCACGCTGAAGGTTTCACCAGTGTTCTGCACCGTCGTGCTAATGAACACGATCAGGGTTTTACGTCTAGAGCTCTGGCGTCCTCAGTTAATTTTAAGTTTGTAAACTAAGAACCACAGCTGTCACGACTACTAAACTAAAATAGGAATTGGAAATATGCAATGCTACGAATCAAAGAGCTGCTCTCAAGAAGAAAAATCCTGCGATGAAAAAACACACTGGTGCAATTGTTTTCACCTATATTCCATGGAGAAGGCGTACTGAGTAATGACACTGCAATCACAATCAGTAGACTTTACATTCCAAGTCTTGATTAAACTTGTCTGTAGTGACTCCTGCTGGCTTTCTCTGTGTAGGGAGTTGCTTTGGATACCAGCAACATGCCAAGGGAGCCGCCCCCGCCCTATCCGCTCTACCAACAGTCCCAGCATGCAGTGGACCAGGGCCGACAGCGCCAGCAGCCACAACAGCAGCAGCAGCAGCAGCAGCCCGTTTCCCCTCTTCAGAGCATCCCGCTGGACTTCAACACGAGCCAAGTAAGTGCTGTGAAGAGCGTCTTTGTCTGGGTGTTGGTGGTATATTGTAGATGTGTTCAGCCTTTGTTTCTACGGATTCAATGTTGTAACAAACCATTTTGAGATGTTCTATTTACTCCGTCGTCCAGCTAAATAGGCATCCAGTAGTATAGCCTGTGATATCTCTAACCAGCTCATCATTTCAGCCCTTGTGACAAGGAGTTGCTAATCATTTTTTCCCCATCAGTCCACAAGATTGACATCTCCTACTTACAAAAGTATAATTCCCACATTTCACACTGGACAAGAAACCAAGACATGAAGTCTAAAAACTTCCACAATAAAACTGTGACAAGGCATAAATCACATCGTGGTACGAAGCCATTTCTAAGGCTCTGGGTGTTCCAGGAGAACAGTGGGTTCAATAAACGTGGAATGGAAGAAGTTTGGAGCCACCAGGACTCTTTATTGAGTCGACCCGAGACCAAGAACCCAGCCGTCCCTCAAACCGAGCTTTGGAAGGCGTCTTTAGAGATGGAGAATCTCCTCCTCACTGTCAGTCGGGCCTTTGTTGTAGCAGAGCTGAGCAGAAGCCACTTTGATCAAAAGACATGAGAGAATGTTCGGAGTTTGTCGAACTGCATTTAAAGCCGGGGTTGTTTATCGCCCATTTAGAGATTCTCTTTGTATCTGTTGCGGCTATCTGATCATTTCAACCACAGGAGAGAAGACAGTGAAATCCATGTAGTAATAATACTTCTCTATTGGTATTTCTACTCATGAAGGAATCTGTATTGTTATTCCACATTCTGAGGAATTTGCACAGTTTGAGTTAGTACTTACTCCTATCAGGCATCATGACCACCTGCCTAATGTTGTGTTGGTTCCCCTTATGTGGTCCAAAATGCTCTGAACCATTGGGAATCATGGACCAGAGGACCTCTCAGGGTGTCCTATGGGGTCTGGAACCAGAACGTTGGATCCTTTGGCTACTCTGGCTTGTGCAGTGGAGCCTCTGTCAATGCAACTTGTTCCACTGCATCCTGTTGATGCTTGATCAGAATGGGCTGTAGGAAGTCTGGAGGTCACATCAACATGTTGGACCATTGTCATGTTCCTCAACATTTTCTTGAGAGCATTGTTGGGCTTAAACTAGCAACGGGCACCATGACAAAGACTTCTGTTATGTTTAATGACCTCCGACCAAACAGGGATGATTAGGACAGTGTTCTATATCCTGGTAGCTTGTAAACAGAGATGATCTTAATTCTTGATGCTTGATCAGAATGGGCTGTAGGAAGTCTGGAGGTCACATCAACATGTTGGACCATTGTCATGTTCCTCCACATGTTCCTGATTGGTTGATGTTGTTTCCATGTGGTGGGGTGCATTTTCCTCCAGTGACATTTGGGATTTCCATCAGCATGAGGGAGTGAGTTTGTTGTGGGACAATGTTTATTTGGGTGTCTAAGTCTGATCAAGGTTTTCCATCAGAACACCACATAGTACCAATATGATCAATGTTATTCACTTCACCTGTCAGGGGTCAGGATGTTGTTGCCGATCGATGTCTGTATATTTTTGTTTATTTTCTACTGATATTTCTCACTATTCCCTTTGCCGCTGTAACAATGCAAACTTCCCCACTGTGGGATTAATAGAGGTTTATCCCATCGTATCATATTACAATTGCAGACACTCATTCAACAAAGGGCTCCACAACAGCATTGCACACAGTCAAGACTGGATTTGTTCAAGGTCTCTAGACGTCGGGTATCCTGTGGCTCTGGCCTTATGATAACTTGTATTCACCAAAGACTGAGGAGGGCCCGCCTTAGTGAGATTACCTAGTATGTTGAGACTAAATTTGAACTCTTTGGAGTGAGTGCTATGTCTGTTAAACAGCAGACACAGTGAAGCATGGCGGTGGCAGTATCATGCTACGGAGGTTCTTATCAGCAGCAGGGACACGAAGACTGGCCAGAACCGAGGGAAGGATTAATGTAGCCCAAATACACAGAGGTCCTTAAAGGAAACCTGCTTCAGTGAATTCAAAATTTAAGAATTTAAACCCAACAAAACATCTGTGGAGAAGCTTGAGGATGGAAGTTTGGACAGTTCCCGTTCAATCCGACAGAGCCTCTACTGGAAGAACGTTTTAAACTGCGCTAAATCTATACGTAGTGACTTCATTAAAGGTCTGAAAACATTTGTAAATGAGATGTCAGTTTGTCAGTTTGGGTTATTAAATGTGGATTGATGGGAAAAATGTCAGTGTTAATTCATTTAAACTTCAATCTACAACAAATGAAAGTGCATAAAGTGACTGTAGCACCTTTATGATTAGCATATTACTTCTTAACCCCATATACAGCTTAATCTTCTGCACCCAAATGAGGATAAGAAGTTGTTTATTTACATCGCATAACTAATCAGGCCTTTCTTCTTCCCTGACAGCACAACAACATGGCAGCACTCTTCAGCGACCCCTTCATGGAGCCACAGTTTTCTAATCGCCAGATCAAAACCCTTCCCTATCAGGTAATAATTGATGAACGCTCGGATGCAGTGCATACATGTGTTCGTTTTGTCAAAGTGATATCCAAAAATACTTCCTAGTCATCCGTTTGCAACTTGCAACAGGGAGAATTACACTGAACAAACATATAAAGGCCCCATGTGAAATATGGATGCTTCATGAAGTGCACCACCCAAAGTGAGCGTATACTGTCTGGTACTTGTACTAAATGGATACATCTCTTGATTAGTGTCCCAAATTTGAGTCCACCACTGCCTCAGTGATGCATTAATTCCATTCAGTCCATGGGTGTGGCATATCCAGACGCTGCTCCAACACAATGAGCAGTACTCAGACACTCCTTATACTGGGGACAATAAAAGGCCACCCCAACATGTCACATGTTGACCAAAGCAGCAACGCCTCAGATGACTCCGGTCATGAGGGAACGTGTCATTGGCATGTTGGTGTGATGCGTCTGTTGTCAGACCAAAGGTTTCATCTGCTGTACGTGTCGCTGGTCTGAGACCATCCCACAAGTGAACAAGCCGGATGTGTCCATCCTGTGCTGGGGTGGTCACACGTGGCCGACGTGGATGAGGTGGGTTTGCAGTACTGCCCGTCTGTTGGAAACCAACTCTCAAACGTCCTGTCGTCTGATAGCGAACATTCAGCTGCACAGCGACCGCTCTGGTGGACATTCCTGCTTCCAACATGCCAATGACACGTTCCCTCATGACCGGAGTCATCTGAGGCGTTGCTGCTTTGGTCAACATGTGACATGTTGGGGTGGCCTTTTATTGTCCCCAGTATAAGGAGTGTCTGAGTGCTGCTCATTGTGTTGGAGCAGCGTCTGGATATGCCACACACATGGACTGAATGGAATTAATGCATCAAATTTGGACACTAATCAAGAGAAATATCCATTTAGTACAAGTACCAGACAGTATACGCTCACTTTGGGTGGCGCACTTCATGTGGCATCAGTATTTCACATGGGGCCTTTAGATTTAGTTCAGTGTACTTTGTCCTTTTGTAAATGTAGTATTTCCTCGTCAGCACAGATAGTAGATACAGGAAATATGTCGTGTTTGAAATTGTAAGAATATTTATGGTAAAATTTGTGCTGCAGAATAAACCCAGTCAGTCTGCTGGTTGGACAGACAGAAGTCTTTCACAGAAACAAGCTGATTAAAGGTCTGAGGGGTTTATATTTGAGTCTTGTGAGGAAGGTTTGTCCAAATCTCATAAAGTGATTATCATGTCGTTGTATTCTGTTGTAGAGTTACTAATGTTTATATTGAACTGTCAGTGTTATGAGAAAACACTGTAATTGGCTTGAAGACCTCACATGCGAAGCGCTGCCAGGGCGAGCATGATGCCAGCTCAGCTCACTGATTCTTTGTGCTTTCTCTCGATTGCCTTTTTCTCTCCACCATCTGCCGGCTAGTTGGATCAGTTCAGCCTGTTGGAAAACGCTATGAGCTCCACAGCAGGGGGGTCCTGCTTCGATCCTTCGTCCTCCTCCTCCTCCTCGCTCTACTACTCCCAGGCCGCTCTGTCGGGGCTGGGAGGCAGCCACGGCAGCCTGCAGGACCCGATGCACATGAGGCCCAACATGCTGTACTCGAACTGCAGCGGAGGTCTGCCCAACATCATCCTCACTGGTGAGTGCCTCAGGTCGGCGGGTTGCTTCGGTCTCCATCACAGGCCGCCGTGTTTTTATTAGCGGTAAACAGCTGAACACAAAAGATGGGAACTGTAAAGCTGAGAGACATTCAGGAACAGTGGAAACTTTAAGGCCAATTTAACAACCAAAAACACAAGGACTGGGTGCGTTATTGTGCTCCTACTTCTGTTTACTCAGCTTCACAGAGGCAGAGAGAGTCTTCTTCCTTAAGGTGGCGTGGGCAGGGCTAAAACCTGTTAGTCCCTTGGCATTTCTAGGCTCCCTGTTCGCGGTCTCACTGTGTCGTGGGTTTTTAAATTGCATATAAAATACGTAGCGTACAGCAGATGGAAAAAGCAGCCACGGCCGCTTCCTCTTGAGCTGGTCGGTCTCTGATTGATCGGCGGTGATGGAAGCCAGCCAGAACCTTTGGTCCCACACGTTGAGAGTTTACTGGAAATGACCGTCAGAGAACCGGTGACAGTCTGTAGGATTACTGTAACACCATCATCAGTTTCCAGGTAGGTAGGCAGCCGGACGTCCTCGGTGTCGGTGCGTTTAAAATAGTTTTAAGTGGATCGCTGCGTCGCTAGTTCCATTATCGGACACGGCTGCAGAAGCTCCTCTAGATGGAAGGTTTAAGAGTGTAGGAAGGGTTTGTAAGAGTGTGGGGAGGGTTTATAAAGCCTTGAAATACATATAAATAATAAAATAAATACAAGGTCGCTACTTCGTTCTGTTCTGGAACCTAACTCTGCGATAGACGAGGGATCACCGTACTGAAATTCATCATCTTTGCAGCATTCTGAGCCGAAACTCTAAAGACACAGACATGTAAGACTTTTATTAATTAGCCGAAAAGAGGCACGATATGGAAACTTAAGAGCTGCGTTGCTTCATTTTAAGCCCCTACGAAGCAGTTGAACCACTGAACTGAGCAGACGGAGGGACACACTCAGGACTCCAGCGTTCAACTATTTAAAGTGCGACTGAAAGTTTGACATTTAGGTCGATGAAACTCGCTCTCTTTCAGCCTGAAACACTTCATTTCGCTCTTTTCAAACTACCGTATTTTCCGCACTATACGGCGCAATTAAAAGCCTTTAATATTCTCAAAAATCGACGGTGCTCCTTATGTGTGCACTGAGTTCCAAGTGCTCCTCTTCATTGACTGTCGGACCATTTCTCGCCGACATAGGTCCGTAAAGTACGTACACTAAGTACGCTGGCAGCGATAAACCGAGGTATCTGACTAAGGTATCTGCTCTGACTGTTGTAAGATCTTTCGTGAAAGCCGGCCTCATTGCTGAACAGCCACCGACAATGACGAGAGGGAACCCAGCATGCTTGATGGTGAAACTGCCCAGCTGTTAAATTCAGATACAGAAGATGAAGACTTTGAAGGGTTTGAGACAGAAGATTGATCAAAAAATAATGTGAGTGTATTTGTAAATACGGTACGTAGTAGAATAAAGTCCAACAAACTCACCGTTTTACTTCCGTTTCCTTATTTTAGCGCCTTTTAACCTGGAGCGCCTTATGGATGGTTTAAATACAGAAATAGACCCGTAATTGAGACTGCGTCTTATAATCCGGTGCGGAAAATACGGTGAACGTTGGTCTGAATGGAGACTAGAGGCTTCTCTGTGCACAGCCGACCAGCTAGCAGCTACTGGTGAGGCATTTAGGGAGCATCAGTAAATGCTAGCATCTTCCCATTTCGGCGACACCTGTAAACTGTAGTTTCAGAGAACAACCTGGGTTCAGCCACCAGAACCAGATAAGAGTGCAGCCACAGCGTCACCGGGAACAGAGCTGTCAGAGCGTCGACTTTCTGAATTGGAATTTTTTTTTAAAAAAGCACAGCGTCTCCAAGAATCTGTGACGGGTGACAGAGCAGCTCGTCACTGTTCTGTTGTAATGTAGTGAGACAAGAGCCGGACTTTAAATCCCAGTGATGGCAAACATCAAGACGTTTATCTGCACCTTCATTCCTGTTTGCAGTCATTTACATAACGTGTTAAGAAAATACAGGTGTGAGGTGAAACTGAGGTAAAGGTAAAGCTTGTAATGTATAATTCAGAGCCAAGAGGTGCTGTGATGTGCACCTTGATGAAATATTTAAACAGGAAATATAAAAAAAAGTTAGCCCGGAGGCCTTCATCTTTATGAAAACGGTTTGAAACAGACCGAAGCGAAACGAAGACCTGGAAGAGGCTGAAGGATGTGGTTCTGATGCCGCCAAGTCATTTGATTCAGCTTATAGGAGTGTCTTTTTAAAGTTTATTATTATTATTATTATGAGAGATGTGGGGAGATGGTTAGCATAGCATTCACTGTCCTTAAAATCCAACGCAGTAGTTTTGTAAGTGATGGAGGTTTTAGATTAGAGAAGGTCCCATCAGGTCTTCAGGGATTCTGCATGAAGAAATAAAGGTGTAGGTTCTAGTCCACTGGTTCTCAACTGGTCCAGCCTCAGGACCCACTATGTTTCTATTAATAACAGTCGCAACCCAACTTTTTGAAGTTTGCTGTTCCTGTTAACAAATTAAGGTTTATTTTGGTGGAATCTCAATGCATTTTGATACAATATAGGAAATTTTTGGCTTATTTTTTTGCAAATTTTGGTATATTTGGACGCTTTTTCCAAGTTTTGGACATATTTTGGCCCATTTTGACAGATTCTGAGCACATTTTGGTTCATTTTTGGGACGTTTTAGCATAAATTTCTCCAATAAGCTGTCAGAGCCAAATCTAAAGGTTAATACACTGCAAAAACTCCACATCTTACCAAGTTTATTCGTCTTCTTTTTAGTCCAAATTGTCTCAACCCAACTTGATTTAAGATAAATTCACTTTCCAGGTAACATTTCAGCAGATGGAGGGACGTGTTTTAAGACAACGCATCTTAAATATCTTGTTAAGTCAAACAATCTTGAAATGATCTTGTTTTAGTTGTATTTTACCAGAAACAAGGTTCATTTCATTTCATACATGTTTCAAGCTGAGCTGTTGTTTGTATCAGATAAATAATCTGGATTTAAGAAATAAAGTAAATGCATTTTATTGGAAAATCACCAATTCATATCAGAAAACAGCTGCATGTGGAAAATGCGTAAAAAAACAAAGCAAATGTCTGCTTTTGAGTTAAAACACCTCCTTTTGGGTGTAGCTGGCTTCACCTAAAACACAACACCTTCAAATGCTGTCAAACACCACTAAATATTAGGATTTCTAGCCAACTGTGAGAAGACATTATATCTCAGAATGCTTCAATTAATGTGTGTGATCTGATTTCAAGTACAAGATGGTCTTAAATCTAGAGAAGAGCCACGATAATACAACTAAAATAAGTTGAACACATCTCAAATTAAAACATTAAACTTATGAAAGCAAACATCTATTTAATTCTTTATCATGTCTGGTTTATTCTAAGACACCTCAGCTTGACAATGCTGCTAAAATATAGCTTAAAATAAGTTTTCCTGCTAATTTTAAGACCTCAATATTCTAAATATCATGTCTTATTTCAAGAAATCTGACCAAGCAAATGTTCACTTGTTCTACTGGCAGATTTTTACACTTATTTCAAAGTAAAAGTGCCTTGAAATAAGTTTTTTTTTCAAGTTTTAGGAGGGGCATTTTTAACCCTAACCCCACCAGTTGAGAACCACTGCTCTAGATCCATCAGTCCAGGCTTAATGAGGGGAATAGCTGATAAGAAACCACCAACCAGGCTGGGTGATGCGTTCATTTGAGTCTTGAGTTGTTCCTTGAATTTACAGTGTTTGTTTTGCCCCTTTAAGTGTTCAGTTTCTGAGGCTTAAATCAAAGAGAAGCATCTCCTGAGCTGCTAACAGGAGGAGGATGAAGCTGCTGCCTTTTCACGCTTCAGATTTACAGTGTAAGGTTCAGACAGCTGAGGACCGTTCCTTGAGTTTTCGTACCGTTTCGCTGAAAGCATCTCGTTTCCAGGAAGGTGATCGTTTGCTCTCTCTGGCCTCTGAATTTTGCAGTCCTCTCAGTCAAAGTTGGTCAGAGGAGAAGCGTTCCCTAAATTTTCAGTGTGTTTTCTGCACTTCCCCGCTAAAAGCAGCCGTTAGCGCTGCTTCTCTGAGGCTCCAGTCAACCTGCTGAGTAGCTTGTTTGTGTCGCCGCCTCACAGGAGGAAGATGAAGGTGCTTTCATCGAGTTGTTTTCCTGCCTCAGGCTCCAGCTCTGACTCCTCTAGTGTTCTGGTCTAATCGGGGCTGGAGTTTGACCGTCATGACTAATGATGAGGGCGGCGGGTGTGCTAGCTGTAGCAGGAGGTGTTGTCCAGACTGGAGGAAACGTTCACCCACCTTCATCTGTTTCTCCCCTCAGACGACTCCAACCCCAGCCTGTCCAAGGACATCAGCAGCGCTCTGTCCACGGTGCCTGAGTGCTTCGACTCGGAGGGAGGCTTCCCGTTGGAGGACGAGCTGCGCATCGAGCCCCTCAGCCTGGACGGTCTGAGCATGCTCAGTGACCCCGACATGGTGCTGCCGGACCCGTCGGTGGAGGACACCTTCCGCAGCGACAGACTCTGAGCGCAAAGAGGGGAAAAGGAGACACACAGATTTGCGGTGTATAGTGTACAAATCTGAATGTGCATGCAGACGATGTGTTGGGCCGCTGTGCATGAATCCACCGCCACTACGATTCATTCAATGTGAAAGACCCAAGCAGCGCCGTCCACGCTTCCTGAAGGAGGAGACTCGTGAACAAACACCGTTTACACCGGCTTGGCGTGGCGTCGCCGTCGCGCATGCTCCAGCTCACGATGTTGTTTTTAAAAAGATGCAGTTTTAAAACGGGCCCCAGGACCCGAAGCAGCCCGGGGGCCCCGCTGCTCCTCCAGACCGCCTCGACCCGCCGAGGAACATCGAGGCGATCCGGAGACGAGCCCGAGTCCTCCCGCTTCTCTCTCTCATCACCAGCTTGCAAACCCCCCTCCTCCCCTCCCCTCCCCTGAAGCCATGGCAACCTCATCACCATGGCTACACACCATAGCAACCCCATCACCGTGCCGAAGAGCAACAGAAACGGCAGCAGTCAAGTTTCCTGAGCGGTTGCTGCAGCTGGAGCGCTGAAGTGCGTCGCGGTGGAACATCTGGCGAAGCTGAGCCCAGATGTGCCGCGGCTGCTTCAGGCTCTCGAACAATCACGGTAGAAATGAAGACGAGAGGGATGTTTGTTTTCAGATGTCAGATTATTTTTGAAGTGTTTGCCACAGATTTATAAATATAAATATATATATTTACATATATAAGCCTCAATTTCAGTCTGATTAGAATGTATTTTCAAAGTAGAGACAAAAAGGGCAAACTGTTTACAAAGATTTTAATAAGTAAATACGACTAAAGAGTTTAGATTTTTGAATTTCTAATTGAGAATTCTAACATGTGCTGAGTAAATGCTTTATTTTTCCTTGCAAATTTGGACGAATCTCCACTTTCCTCAGTCAGACAGGAGCCGGCTGTGATTCTCTCTGGCAGGACACCGGGACGAGCCGACGCCGAAGTCCCTTTTAAAAGACGACGAAACAGAAAAGGAACTTTTTAAAGAGGATACTTTAATGTACATTCACTGCATATGGTTTGTTTTACTTTTTGTACTGACTTGTAATGGCGCTTGTACTGTACTTTGAATCTGGTCGTGGATAAGGGCATGCGCTGTGCTACTGTGGATCGACTGTCCTGTGTGTGTTTGCAGCTTTCTGTCCTTCTGTTTCGTCCCGGCAGTGAAAAACCCCCCAAACCCCACCGCTGTGTGGCCGAGGTGGGATCCAGAGAGCAGGTAGAGGCCGGTGGACATCGGACATCATGTAACGTTGCACTTAATCTCTTTTGCACTAATTGGGTCACATTGTGTCGACTGATATTCTTGTTTTTCGTTACCTGATAACCCAAAGAAGTTGAATGAAGCCATCGCTAAGAAACTTTATACGACTGCATGTTCTGGTCGGTTTGCGCGTTTCAAAACACGGCAGCAGGTGTGTGGTTTGATGTGATGTAAGAAGAACTGGTGGAATTCAGTTTTCTGGGCTTTGATAATGTGTTTTTGTAAAGAGCAGCTGATTATGTAATGACTCAGCCGAGGCGGGCATAGACTGCCCCCTAGTGTCCGTTTGGAATCAAGTCAAAGAGCTATTTTTTAATACTATGCAACTCAAAGTGAAACCTGTTGAACAGGTGCAACTTGTACATTATGCAGCGGCTCGCAGGTTCATTCTGCTTCGACGTGCGAGATCAAATTCACCCCAAATCACAATATTACATGTGTCCAGTGTCCACGGGCGGTTTGAAGGCGCTCGGTTCGCGTCGTCGTCAGTCAGGAGTGCGTTAAAGAGATTAAGCGGAGTCGTCGTTTGTCAGATCTGACATGAGGAGGGGTGCTGGGGTTCTAAGAGTCGTACCTGCTCTCTTGTTAACTCTGGGTGAGTCATGGAGCCACGTAGCAGTTCGGTCGTGTTTAACTCTTCTTTTCTGTCCCTCCCTCCTGCTGTCTAAACGCCTGCCTTCTGCTGCCTTACTTTGATGTATTTTCATATTCTAGCAGTAACCTGCATCGCTAGTAAACCCCCCCCACCCCGGTAGCTTTAGCTCTCTGACCCTCCGTGGTTCTGTTCTGTCTCAGCCCCACTGTTTAATTTGTTTTTGGTGTCTTACTTTTTTAGTTGCATATTAAAATGTACAGTTCTGTTATTTAAAGAATGTTTTTGTCCACTAGTGTTACTACTTTTTTTTTGTAATGTCATTTGAGTTTGTTTCCCCCCTCCCCCAAGGTATAAAATTTTATTGGTTTGTAACGTATGTTATAGTGCTTATCTCTCTGATTTAATATAAACAATAAAACTCTATACTGTGGATGAAGCCTGCAGGGTGTGGCGTCTGTTCCTGCCAGCAGGTGGCAGCAGAGACGTGGAGTTCAGGTGGAAACGCCACACCAGCAGCAGCAGCAGCAGCAGCAGCAGCAGCAGCAGCAGCAGCAGCAGCACACTCACTGGCAAATCACTGGGTTTATCAACGCTTCGTTTGGTTTCTAGCAGCTTCAGTTTTTACTCAGACCATCGCTTCAGGAAGTAACTGGAGCCAGATGTGAGTCTAAACCTCAACACCTACAGTTGTCCTGCTCCTTTGTGCGTTTTCTAATCCAGTGGTTCTCAACTGGTCCAGCCTCAGGACCCACTATGTCTCTATTATTAACAGTCGCAACCCAGATTTTGAAGTTTGCTGTTCCTGTTGACAAATTAAGGTTTATTTGGGTGGAGTCTCAACACATTTTGATACAACTTAGGAAAATTTTGGCTTATTTTTTTGTTAATTTTGGTATATTTGGAGGCTTTTGCCAAGTTTGGGGCATATTTTGGTCCATTTTGACAGATTCTGAGCACATTTTGGTTCATTTTTGCCACATTTTAGCTTAAATTTCTCCAATAATCTGGCAGAACCAAATCTAGAGGTTAATATTGAGCAACTACTGGTGTCACCACCACTGAATATCCTGCTATTGAAAGCAAACTGTATCATAAGAAACACGTCCTTCAAAATAAAAGACTTTATACCACTACTTTTTGGGGGGACATGCTTCTGCGATCCTCTAAAAATGGCTTTGCAACCCACTTTTGGGTCCCGACCCACCAGTTGAGAACCACTGGTTTAATCTGTTGTTCATCTGCTGCCAGCTCTGTCTCTGTTGAGCTGCTTCACCTTTTTAAAATGTGGATAATTTACTGCTGAAGATGCCGTTCTGCCACAGATGACCCCTTCATATGTACGTCCAGAAACATGGAATCGTGTTTTTATTTTAGGGTTTAAAGAAAGAAACCTTCATGTGTCACGAATACATTTTTACAGTGTTGTGAAATGTTGTTTTCTCATATCCCGGTTGGGGTCAGAACACAGGGTCAGCCATGGTACTGGAGCAGGAAGGGTTAAGGGCCCTGCATTGGGGTTTGATCCTCTGACCTTCTGATCAGTAGCCCAGGGACTTAACCGTTGCACCACCACCGCCCTTATTTATACAACAATGGCTCCAACAGTAAATTATGCATGTATGCATGGGGCTGCACGGTGGTTAGCAGCGTCGCCTCACAGCTAGAAGATCCCGGGTTCGCATCCCGGTTAGGACGCCTGGGATCTTTCTGTGTGGAGTTTCCATGTTCTCCCTGTGGGTTCTCCAGCTTCCTCCCACAGTCCAAAAACATGCTGAGGTTCGGGTCGGCTGGGATAGACTCCTACAGAGGATTCGACCCTACAGAGGAGGGGTGTCCAATCCTGGTCCTCGAGGGCCCCTATCCAGCATGTTTTAGATGTTTCCCTCTTCCAGGATCGTTATCAGGCTTCTGCAGCATAGACATATATATGTAGACGCCGCATTGACTGTGGAGGGACGTGCCTAAAGCTCCGCCATCTTGGTACAGGGCTAGCAGAGGGGGGAGTGAATGTAAGTCTATGGAGGTAAGAGGTACTCCACAATCTTAAAGTAGAATTATTCACTGAATTTTCGACCGATTTCCAAACGGTTTGGTTTGTTAAAAACGTCACACATGTAGCTTTGACACAGGATGCTTGGATGCTTTTGTTCTATTTATGTCTGCCTGTCCGTCCTCCATGTCTGACGTTTGTAACAAACAATATATGTTGACAACTGATGGATTTATGATCACTTTTATAGTGCAGACATGTCATTCCTCTGTAGACGTAATGCACTGTAGGGGCGAGTGGCACTGTACCAAGATGGCCGCCGTGTAGGCACGTCGGCTCCAATCGGCAGCAGCAGTCAACGCGGCGTCTACGTATATATGTATATGATCTGCAGAGTTCGATGATGAGCTGATCATTTGAATCAGGTGTGTTGGAAAAGGGAAACATGCAGGATAGTGGCCCTCGAGGACCAGGATTGGACACCCCTGCTACAGAGGATTAAGCGGTGTATAGAAGATGGATGAACCGAATGTATCCGTAAAAAGACGCCACGTGCTTTGAATGAAGTTGCATCCTCAAACATAGAGAAGACGGGAGCAAATCCAGACAATATGTGAGCTGAATTTTAAAGGAGAAAAGATGCCTGGTGATTGGATTTAGTTTCCTTTTTGCATAAATCAAAACATTTCCACCGTGAACTGATGCAGAAACGGTAATAATGGCTGCTTGAAACGCACCAGAATGCAGGAAATCCAGGTGAAGGTGCTGAACGTGTCCCCAAGCTGCCTCCAGGTCTTTGTGTTAATGCAAACGCCCCTAAACAGCAGCTAAATGGAGATTTACCTGGGCTGTTTGTTAGAATATTGACTCTGTTATGGGTGTTCCTGTGCTGTGGACTCCTCCAGCTGTGACCGGCTAATCAGAGGTCGAAGTTCTCTCAGGTGACGGCGGCTGCTCTGTGTTGATTTGCCAAATTGGAGTCAGATGGCAGCGATTTGAGGGTTCTGTCTTTCTTTCTTCCCACCAGCTGGAAAAAAAAGAGCCACCAGCCGAAACGTTGGCTAAAGCTGCTGTGAGGGTTTGTCGTTTGATTTAAACGTCACGTCTTTCCTCGGACGGCTGCTGAAGCTTCACATTAGCAAAGTCGAGAACAAAGTTTTACTCCGAACAAAGTGGATTTTGTCCTCAACCACTTTCACTGGAAGGACAAAGGTTCTCTTGAACGTCCAGGACTGAAGAATGAAGCCAACTCAACGTGCAGTTCCTGAAAAGTCCACTAGGGGCCTCCAAAAGGGAGTCGGCCTCCATTGACCTCCATGTTAAAATGTCCAACTTGTCAGCGGAAGTAAACGTATCTGATCAACTTCAATGAACACGCAACCGAATTAAGCTTGTCCAACTCAACAGGAAGCTTCCATTTTTTTTAGCTTAATTATTCATTTTATCCAAAGTTAAAACCTCCATCCATCCATCTTCTTCCTCTTATCCGGGGTCGGGTCTTTCCAGACTTCCTTCCCAGCTCTTCCTGGGGGATCCCGAGGCGTTCCCAGGCCAGACGAGATACATAACCCCCCCAGCTGGTTCTGGGTCTACACCGGGGTCTCCTCCTCCCAGGCGGACGCGCTCGGAAAACCTCCAAAGGAAGCCTCCCCGGATGCATCCAGATCAGACGTCCAAACCACCTCGACAGTCTAGTATAAGTAATATATTACCACCAGAGTACAGAGCAGAACACAGCTGGAATGAGGGAGCCTGTGAGCCCGAGCTCAGGGCACGCAAACCCGCTGTTAAACACACGAATCCCAGTTCACATTAGTGGATCAGTCACGGCAGAAGTGTATGGAGCTAATTCACTGTCTTTAATATACAACCACAAAGAATGGATGTGAAAACAAATGTGTGTTTCCAGATTTTGCGTTTCTTGAAGTTTTGCTTGCGTTTCTACGTGAGTCTCGTGGGCGGGGCCTCCTCTGTCAGCCTCCTGATTGGTCGGTCCGCCCCCACAGGCAGCCGTCATGAAGGGAGACTGAATAAACTGACAGACACACATCCATAACCAGGATGTCTTGGTAGCTTTTCTGTCTTATTGATGCTGTTCGTCAGGATCCCCCCTTAAGCCCCTGCTTGCCCTCTCTCTCCCTCACCTGCATCCCACCTCCGCTGCCTGCAGTCGCCCTAATTTCACCCCGACGCCCGCCCGGATTCTGCCCACAGCCAACCTTCCCTGCTGCTGACTCCTGCCTGCCGGGCCGCTCTGCATCTCGCCTCCACGAACCGGGAGGCGCCTGCTGCTGTTCCTCGGCCTTCGTCTCTCCAGCCTCTCTGTGTCCCAGTTTAACATGAACATCACTGGTTAATGGAGTCTGTGTCATGTCAGTTCATCTACAGCAGGGGTCTCAAACTCCGGTCCAGTTTTACATGTTTCCCTCTTCCAACACACCTGATTCAGATGATCAGGATGGTTATCAGGCTTCTGCAGGGCTTCAGGACGAGCTGATCATTTTAATCTGGTGTGCTGGAAGAGGGAAACATCTAAAACATGCTGGATTGTGGCCCTCCAGGACCGGAGTTTGAGACCCCTGATCTACAGACAGCAAAACCAAACGGTAAACACATGTGTGGTTTGTGAGAATGATTGTTTGATTTGTAAAAAAAAAGAAAGTGGATTTATCAAGATACTACGGAAGCCCTAAGCGGCCATGGTCCAACTTAAGTTTTTCGCTCTGTTTTCTCGTTATAACGACTTAATTTTCCGGTGAGGTACAAAGCGAAACCAACCCTCCAGACCAGAAGGAGCTCTGCCACCGCTGCACACTACCGACTGAGAGTTCGTTAAAGTTGGAAAGATGTTCACAGATTCAGACTTCCAGCATCAATAACTCATTAGTGACACGTTGTCAAATCATAAATCATAGAATCATAGAGTGAAGTTATTGAATATTTGTGTCGTGTTTCTCTTCACTGTTGCAGTGGTTTTGAAATTTGCAGAAGGTCCCTGTTCACTCATCTCCCAGCCGGCTGCTCATAGACACCAGTGTTATTTCTGCAGCCTGAAAGACAGCTACTGTTGATAAAGCTGGGCTTGTAATAATAATAATACATTTTATTTGAAAGCGCCTTTCATGAAACTCAAGGACACTTTACAAGGGAATAAAAATCACAATGATTAATAACTATACAATAAAAACAACAATAACAAGAATAAAACAAGGAACAACAAATATGTGCAAAGCAGTGAAATTAGGATGGGAGGGAGAAAGCAGTCCTGAACAGGTGAGTTTTGAGTTTGGTTTTGAAAGTTTGGAGGGTGTCACAGTTTCTGAGATGAGGGGGAAGAGAGTTCCAAAGCTGGGGAGCAGAGCGGCTGAAGGCTCCATGGTGCTGAGACGGGCGGAGGGGACAGTGAGGTGGATGGAGGAGGAGGATCTGAGGGAGCGGGATGGGGTGTTGATGGAGATGAGGTCAGAGAGGTATGGAGGAGCGAGATGATGGATGGACTTGAAGGTGAACAGAAGGATTTTGAATTGCATTCTTTGCTTGATTGGAAGCCAGTGGAGTTCTTGCAGGATGGGGGTGATGTGATGATAGGAGGGGGTTTGGGTTATGATACGGGCGGCAGAGTTGTGAACAAGTTGGAGTTTATGGAGGGATTTATGAAGGAGGCCGAAGAGAAGAGAATTACAGTAATCAAGGCGTGAGGTGACGAGACTGTGAACCAGGATGGAGGTGGTGTGGGGGGTGAGGGAAGGGCGGAGACGGTTGATGTTACGTAGGTGAAAGTAAGCAGACCGGGTGATGTTATTGATGTGTGAATGAAATGATAGTGTGCTGTCGAGGATGACACCCAGACTCTTTACCTGAGGGGAGGGGGGGACTGAGGAGCTGTCGATGGAAAGAGAGAAACTGTCAAATTTAGATAGGGTGGATTTGGTGCCGATGACGAGGAATTCAGTTTTATTGGGGTTTAATTTAAGAAAGTTGGAAGTAAACCAGGAGTTGATTTCTGAGAGACAGGCGGAGAGGGAGGGAGGAGGAAGTGAAGAGGTTGGTTTGCAGGAAAAATAGAGCTGGGTGTCATCCGCGAAGCAGTGAAATTGAATATTGAACTTACGGAAAATATGGCCAAGGGGGAGGAGGTATGTAATAAAGAGGAGGGGCCCCAGGACAAGGCCCTGGGGCACACCTGAGGTGACTGGGGAGGGATCGGATGTGAATGACTTGAGTTGAATGAAGTGAGAGCGGTCTTTGAGGTATGAGTGAAACCAGAGGAGGGGGGTGTGAGTGATACCGACTGAGGAGAGCTTGTAGCACATTGTCTACCTGACAACGATGGAAAGAGGCATCGATTATGTTTTGACAAACGAACTCTCCGTCGGTAGTGTGCAGCGGTGGCAGAGCTCCTTCTGGTCTGGAGGGTTGGTTTCACTTTGTACCTCACCGGAAAATTAAGTCGTTTTAACGAGAAAACGGAGCGAAAAAACTTAAGTTGGACCATGGCCGCTTAGGGCTTCCGTAAGATACAATCTAATCACAGATGTGTTTCATTTGTTCATCAGTGTTTTTTTTTTATTTTTGAGATCATAATTTTATTTGCCAGATTTTTATTTGTTTTCAAATCTATTCTTTTTTATTGCACATTAAAGACACATAATTAGCTCCACAGAAGTGCAGCAGAAATCCTGTGTGTCAAGAGAACCAACCGAGAAGCTGCTCGACTTGTAGCCAATGATTTGTCTGCATTTTCGATTCTTTGACTTTTCATTCATGTTTCCTCTGTATGTTTTTACAAGTTGATCTACACATCTGCAGATCTGAATGTAGACTTGTGGGCTTTTCACACACTTCACCACATTTTCAGGTTCTTGTTCCGACACACGGATGTTCACAGATTCACTTAGAACGGCCTGCAGTGTGTGAAGCTCAGAGATTGGAGAGCAGAGTGTCGGTGAAGTTTGCTACCAGGGTTCAAGACAGTCAGAGCTTTTCCTCACGAAGGATTCATTCATCTTCAGAGGCAGTCGAGATGCGAGAGCCGCCTTAAGATCAGCTTGAAGACCGTGAATCGGCCCTTCAGCTGTTCAGACTTCTGCTGTTGGATCTGCAGCTTTATGCGACACTTGATGCCCAGCAGGAGGAAGAAACTGCCGTCAACGTGGTCACCAGCAGTAAAAAAGGACGGTACGGAGCAGCAGATGGACGGCGTCGGCTCCTGGAAGCGGGCCAGAGGCTGGTATGTCAGATACAGTGTGAACAGCAACACACAACAACACACAACAACACACAACAACACACAGTGAGTGAACAGATAATCAGAGAGCTGGAGTCGGTCCACAGAGAGAGTCTGGGCAGGTCAGGATGCCAGCATGACATTCCTCTGAGGATGATGGTGTGTGTGTGTGTGTGTGTGTGTGTGTGTGTGTGTGTTACCATCCAGCTGGTGGGAACATGGAGGTGAACTGAACTGAGCTGCAGCCTGAAAGTCATTAATGAATCTGTTAAGCTGCAGCCGGTAAAACGCTTTTATTGCATCCGACTCGAGTTGAAGTCGGACCTGCAGAGACGACGTGTTCGTACTGAATCAGCTGCACATAGTGAAATAAAGTCACCTGCTAAGTCTGGTGACCGAGCTTCAAATGAAATGTAAAGAAGATGTAAATATACACCGATCAGACAGAACATCTAACATCATGAGCACCTGTCTAATACTGGGTTGGTCCCATGATGTGGTCCAAAACCACCACTGGGAATCATGGACTAGAGCAGTGGTTCTCAACTGGTGGATCTCGAAGCCATTTTTAGAGGGTTGCAGAAGCATGAACCCCCCCCAAAAAGTAGTGGTATAAAGTCTTTTATTTTGAAGGAGGCGTTTCTTATGACACAGTTTGCTTTCAGTAGCAGGATATTTAGTGGTGGTGACACCAGTAGTTGCCCACTATTAACCTCTAGATTTGTCTCTGCCAGCTTATTGGAGAAATTTATGCTAAAACGTCCCAAAAATGAACCAAAATGTGCTCAGAATCTGTCAAAATGGGCCAAAATATGCCCAAAAACGTGGCAAAAGCGTCCAAATATACCAAAATGAGCAAAAAATAAGCCAAAATTTTCCCGAACTGTATCAAAATGTGTTGAGACTCCACCCAAATAAACCTTAATTTCTTAGCAGGAACACTTCAAAAATCTGGGTCACGACTGTTAATAATAGACATAGTGGGTCCTGAGGCTGGACCAGTTGAGAACCACTGGACCAGAGGACCTCTCAGGGGGTCCTATGGGGTCTGGAACCACTGGATCCTTTGGGTACTCTGGCTTGTGCAGTGGGGCCTCTGTCAGTCCAACTGGTTCCACTGCATCCTGTTGATGCTTGATCAGAATGGGCTGTAGGAAGTCTGGAGGTCACATCAACATGTTGGACCATTGTCATGTTCCTCCACATGTTCCTGATTGGTTGATGTTGTTTCCATGTGGTGGGGGGCATTTTCCTTCCTCTTTATGGTCATTTGACATCTAGTTTTGGTTGTCTTTTGTCAGTTTATGGCCATTTTACATCCTTTATTGCTCATTTTGTTTGCTTTAGTGGTTGTTTAATGTCTGTTTGTGTTTCATTGTCTATGTTTTGGTCATGTTTTTGCTCTCTTTGCATTTATTTTCAGTCATTTTGTGTCTCTTTATAGTTGTTCTGTTATGTCTTTGAGATGACTTGGGGTCTCCTAGTGGCCGTTTTTGTCTCTGTGGTCATGTTATGTGTCATTGCCAGTTTCTCTGTGGTCCTTTTGTGTTTCTTGTAGGTGTTTTTCTCCTCTTTGTTATGGTTGTGTCTCTCTTTAAGGTCATTTGACGTCATTTTGTGTTTATATGTAATTGTTTGCATGTGTTTAAGGCGGTTTTGTGACACTTTGCAGTTGTTTTGATCTTTTTCGAGTTGTTGTTTTGTCTCTTTGTAGTTGCTCTACCTCTTTGCAGCCACTTGTGTCTCTGTTGTTGTTTTGTGTCTGTTTACTGTCATCTTGTCTTTGAGTTAGGTTTGAGTCTATTAGGAGTCATTTTATGTATTGTTTCTTGTAGTTTAGTGTCTCTTTGTGGTCGTGTCGTGTTTCTTGTTGGTGGTTTTGCCTCTTCGTAGTTATTTTGTGTGTCTCTGTGGTGATTTTTTTTACATGCATTTGATGTCTTTGCAGTTGTTTTGAATCTTTTGTTGTCTTTTGCGTCTCTTCGTAGTTGTTTTAGGTCTGGTTGCAGCCATTTTGCATCTATTTGTGGTAGATTTTTGTCCGTAGTTGTTTTGTTTAACTTTGTTATTGTTTTGGTTCCATTTGTATTTATTTATTGCTCTCTCTTTGTAGATTTTTTGCATCTCTTTGTAGTTGTTTTGCATCTCTTTGTAGTTGTTTTGCATCTCTTTGTAGTTGGTTTGCATCTCTTTGTAGTTGTTTTGCATCTGGTTGTAGTTGTTTTGCATCTCTTTGTAGTTGTTTTGCATCTAGTTGTAGTTGTTTTGCATCTAGTTGTAGTTGTTTTGCATCTCTTTGTAGTTGGTTTGCATCTCTTTGTAGTTGTTTTGCATCTGGTTGTAGTTGTTTGCATCTCTTTGTAGTTGTTTTGCATCTCTTTGTAGTTGGTTTGCATCTAGTTGTAGTTGTTTTGCATCTAGTTGTAGTTGGTTTGCATCTCTTTGTAGTTGTTTTGCATCTGGTTGTAGTTGGTTTGCATCTCTTTGTAGTTGTTTTGCATCTCTTTGTAGTTGTTTTGCATCTAGTTGTAGTTGGTTTGCATCTCTTTGTAGTTGTTTTGCATCTGGTTGTAGTTGTTTCGCATCTAGTTGTAGTTGGTTTCCATCTCTTTGTAGTTGTTTTGCATCTGGTTGTAGTTGTTTTGCATCTGGTTGTAGTTGGTTTGCATCTCTTTGTAGTTGTTTTCCATCTCTTTGTAGTTGTTTTGCATCTAGTTGTAGTTGGTTTGCATCTCTTTGTAGTTGTTTTGCATCTGGTTGTAGTTGTTTTGCATCTAGTTGTAGTTGTTTCGCATCTGGTTGTAGTTGTTTTGAATCTAGTTGTAGTTGGTTTGCATCTCTTTGTAGTTGTTTTCCATCTCTTTGTAGTTGTTTTGCATCTAGTTGTAGTTGTTTCGCATCTGGTTGTAGTTGTTTTGCATTTCTTTGTAGTTGTTTTGCATTTTTTGTAGTTGGTTTGCATCTAGTTGTAGTTGTTTTGCATCCAGTTGTAGTTGTTTTGCATCCAGTTGTAGTTGTTTTGCATCTCTTTGTAGTTGTTTTTATATCTAGTTGTAGTTGGTTTGCATCTTTTGTAGTTGGTTTGCATCTAGTTGTAGTTGTTTTGCATCTAGTTGTAGTTGTTTTGCATCCAGTTGTAGTTGTTTTGCATGTAGTTGTAGTTGTTTTGCATGTAGTTGTAGTTGGTTTGCATCTAGTTGTAGTTTTTTTTACATCTAGTTGTAGTTGTTTTGCATCTAGTTGTAGTTGGTTTGCATCTAGTTGTAGTTGGTTTGCATCTAGTTGTAGTTTTTTTACATCTAGTTGTAGTTTTTTTACATCTAGTTGTAGTTGTTTTACATCCAGTTGTAGTTGTTTTGCATCCAGTTGTAGTTGTTTTGCATCCAGTTGTAGTTGTTTTGCATCTAGTTGTAGTTTATTTTGCATCTAGTTGTAGTTGTTCTGCACGTCTTTATGGTTTTCTCGTCTCTTTGTAGCTGCTTGATGCCTTTTGTCTCTCGGTGTCTGCAGCTTTGTTTGAGCATCTTTGTGTTCCTTTGATTGACTGTTCAACAAGAAACGTTAACAGTCATTTCAAACAAAGGATCCGGCCGAGGGGCCTCCTGTCTGCTCGGGCTCCTGGAGGAGGAACGTGATGTGAACAGGCTGTTGTTGATGAGCTGTGGCTTTAAATGCACCTTTATGTTTTAAATACAGACGTTACATTTTGATTTTGTCTTCGGACGCAGCAGAATTTAAGCTTCAAAACTTGATCACAAGTGGATTTTCTTTGTTTTTGCTCTTTCAGACGTGAACTCGACTGAGGCCAGGAGAGCAGAGCAGTGACAGACTATCAGACGTCCTCACTGTCAGCTTTGTGTTCGGTGAAGAGTCTTTTATTCTGCGCTGAATGAGCGTTTCAGAAGCGTGTGGGCAGCTCCTCGGCTTTCATTCTGCGCCAGCACTTTTTTGAAACCTCTCCAGCCTCGAAATGAAAATGTGACAACGTGCTCAAAAGGCGTTTCCGCCTCCTCTTCCGTCAGCGTTACGGCCGTTTGAAGGAATCCGACGTGTTTCTGTGTGTGGGGGGTCTGAGATGGACGAGGTGCCGAGCCGGAGTCACCGAGCCACGTAAACGTCAGAAAACATGTGGTAAAAAAACCCCAACGAGAGCAGTGAAAGCCGAAGACGCTGCTCACCGCCAGCAGTAAAAGAGCAAGGACACGATTTAACGGCAGCGAAACCACAAGCAGAGGAAAAGGAGCCAGTAAAGTTCAAACAAACAGCAGGAATGTGGAGATGACAGACGCACAAAGGCAGTTATATTTGGATATTAGGGAATCCTGTGGTTCAGTAAATTATCCACAGCTTCTCTCGTTGGTCCATTAAGAGGGTTTTTTTAAACAAAGGCCTCAAATGAAAGTCGCCAGTCAAAATGACAAACTTAGTTTAGCAATAAAAACACGCAAACAAAGCAAATATTTCTCCACATGAACCACTTCAGCCCTAATCTGAGCCACATGCCGGAGCTGCTTCTTGATGCCGTTTGTACAGTAGAGGAAACACATGAGGTCCTCCAGGAAGGCTGAACATTTAGTTTTCTGAATTCTGGCATCATTTTTTTACATTTTGGGCATTAGTTTGGGTGGAAATCTGCTTTTGTAAAGGAAAACACAGCTCAGGATATAATAGAATGTAACACAGTGAGGCTCTCAGATGTTCTTTAATGTTTTATTCTTCTTTAGGTCAGCTTTTTCTGTTTATTATCCCAGTAATGAGTTATTCTTCTCTCCTCAAGACAACTAAAACAAGACGTCAAGTGACAGTTCAGAGATCGGAAATGGCCAAAGAGAAACATAACAAGCAGTAAGGGCAGCAACATGACCACAACAAGCAACATGACTACTAAGGGAGTCATCCCAACCACTGAAAGACGCAAAACAGCTACTTAGACAAGCAAACTGACCACAGGACACAACGTGGCCATGAAGAAACATAAAATAAGCAAAACAAGACATCAAATGAATCACTGAGAGACAAAGTGACCATAAAAAGAACCGAAACAAGATGTCAAACGTCCAGAAAGACAGACATTACAACCACTAAGAGAAGCAAAATGACCATAAAGAGAATAAAACAACCAAAACAACCACTAAGATGCACAAAATCATCAAAAAACACAATAAAACAACCTAAACAGGACATCAAATGACCACAAAGACAGACATGACAACCGCTAAGCAAAGCAAAATGACCAAAGGACACAAAATGACCACAAAAACTCAATAAAACAGTCGAAATAAGACATAAAATAACCACAAAGAGACTTGAAACAACCACTGAGAGATGGAGAACAACGACCAAGAACAGCAAAAATGACTAAAGAATGCAAATTGACCACATAGAGACAAGAAACAACATCAAAACAACCGCTAAGACACACAAAATCATCAAAAAAAACAACATAAAACAACAAATAGGACTTTAAATGGCCACAAAGAAGTGAAAATGACTGTAAAAAGACACAGCAACTACTAAAATACCCAAAACAACCACTAAGAGACACAAAATGACCACAGGACAGATTAAAACAACCAAAATAAGACGTCAAGTGACCACAAAGAGACATGAAGCAACCAAAACGGACATCAAAACGACCTCTAAGAGACACGAAATCATCAAAAACACAATAAAACAACCTAAATAAGACGTCAAATGACCACAAAGAGGTGAAAAACTACTATTTAAAGACACAACAAAGTTCAGAGCTTGAAAATGACCATAAGGAGAGACATAACAACCACTAAGAGATGCAAAATCATCGAAAACACAATAAAACAACTTACATAAGACGTCAAATGACCACAAAGAGGTCAAAAACTACTATTGAAAGACACAACAGCTACTAAGACAAAGGAAACAACCACTAAGATATACTTAATTACAACAAAAAAGAACCACAACAAGATGTCAAACGTCCATAAAAAGAGACATGACGACCACTAAGAGACACAAAATGACCACAGGACACATTAAAACAACCAAAACTAGAAAAGCCCTCAGAGAGCTCATACCTCCACCAAGGAGCTTCAGTCCACCCCCAACACAATCTCCCAATTCACATATTTTCTATGGATCGTTACAGATACAAATGTAATTACATACAGTTCAAATGTCCTACCAACAATGCGGCCTTCACCCCATCCGACCTAATGAACAGTCGCGGCCTCTAGCGCGGCAGCTCCTAACAGCCTCCCAGCTTCATAGACAACCGGAGATAAGAATGCCGGCCCCATAGACATATATACGTAGACGCTGCGTTGACTGCTGCTGCCGATTGGAGCCGACGTGCCTACGCGGCGGCCATCTTGGTACAGTGCCACTCGCCACTACAGTGCATTACGTCTATAGAGGAATGACATGTCTGCACTATAAAAGTGATCATAAATCCATCAGTTGTCAACATATATTGTTTGTTACAAACGTCAGACATGGAGGATGGACAGGCAGACATAAATAGAACAAAAGCATCCAAGCATCCTGTGTCAAAGCTACATGTGTGACGTTTTTAACAAACCAAACCGTTTGGAAATCGGTCGAAAATTCAGTGAATAATTCTACTTTAAGATTGTGGAGTACCTCTTACCTCCATAGACTTACATTCACTCCCCCCTCTGCTAGCCCTGTACCAAGATGGCGGAGCTTTAGGCACGTCCCTCCTCAGTCAATGCAGCGTCTACGTATATATGTCTATGGCCGGCCCAACCGTGCTTATGTCGCTCAGGAAGGAAAGAGAACTCCGTCACTGTCGCCGTCTGTCGCGTGGAGACCCAAAATGTCATGTGGTCAGAGGGGGTTACCCCAAAAACAAGAGTGCCCTCTAGTGGCTTTTAGACTAAAGCGCATTTAATTGTCCGCCCAGTTACGCTTCGATTAAAAACAATCCTGGATCCAGACGGTGATCCGGATCATCATTTGTTCCTTGTCCCATTTCACACATTTCCTGAACATTTCATCCAAATCCATCCATGAGTTTTTTGAGTTATTTTGAACACAAACAAACCAACCAACACCAGCCATCACATAACCTCCTTGGTGGAGATCGTCTGGTCACTGGTGTGTTTTTTAGTGCTGTTGTTTGCTGAGACTGAAATAGACTAATCCCACAACAGGAGCCGGATCAGAGCTGGACCTGGTTCCTGGAACGAGGGGGTCTGGTCTGGTTTTGGTCCCCGCTGCTCTTGTTTACATGCTCTGGTGTTTTTCCTCAAGCTAAAACCACGTTTCAACCACATCTGACTGCAGCGAGGGCCCGCTCTGCTTGCTGCGTTTGGGATCCTCGTTCCGTGAACCGGAGCTGTTTACAGACTTCGACATGTTTGTGTCGAGTTTCTGAGCTCACCGTGTCGCCGCTGACGTTAAACCCAACACGCATCCATCAGAGGGACGGTGTTTATCTGGGGTTTAGTGTCATCGTGAGTCGGACACCAGACTCCAGGAGGCAGCAGATGTTTCTCATCCCTTGTTTACTCCGACAGACTGATGTGGATTTACACAGAAGAGACAGCGGGCGGCACTGAGCCTCACATACTAAGAAATCATACGTGACTGGAGCTAACATGAACCAGAGACGTGCAGCTTTGATATCTGCACATTTCTCACGACTCACTGTGGCTGGGTGTTTAATTAAACACTTAAATTTGCGTGTTGCCTGCCTAAAACTGCCTCTCCTCCAGTTTATTTATGGGTTTATCTGATTTTTTCTGCTCAGACAGTCACGACATGCAAACACAGTGAACTTTATATGTTTGTGGTCACTGCAAAAGTATGTCTCTGCAACGCTTTAATGTTTCTCGTGACCAAATAACTGTGGGCAAAGAAATATTTGTAGTTTGAAGTGTGATATTTACGATTATAGACAATGTTATGGTGCCATTTCTGATGTTTGGGCCGTATGTCTTTGTTCATATCTAGTGATTAACATGATTTCAGTTCATTTAAACACCAGAAACTTGTGCTCAAACAGAAAGGATCCATCCTCCATGAAGGACCTAGGACCCCTAATCTGTCTCTATACCTACCAGTGAGTCTCTGGGGGTCATCAGGTGGAAACCTCCCTTCAACGCTGTTTCTCTTACTTAGTCCCACGACACCTCCAGGAGGCTAGGAGGTGAACTCTGGCGTCCCAGAGTCGCCCCCCCTAGTGCCAGTTCACACTGCTGCTACACAATCCAACCAGCACTGCCACGTTCAGCTGACCCAGGCCCGTTTAGGAGATGCTCCAGGTAGTGACCAGTGCCGTTGCTACCATTTAGCTAGCTGCTAAATGCTAATGCTAACCGCTAATTCAAACAGCAATGCCATGTTCTGCTGATCCAGGCCTGTTTAGGAGATGCTCCAGGTGGTGACCAACGCCGATGCCACCATTTAGCTAACTGCTAAATGCTAATCCAACCAGCACTGCCATGTTGGTTGGCAGTTAAGAGATGTTCCAGGTAGTGACCAGTGCCAATGATACCATTTAGCTAGCTAATAAATGCTAATGCTAGCTGCTAATTCAACCAGCACTGCCACGTTCAACTGACTCAGGCCCGTTTAGGAGATGCTCCAGGTAGTGACCAGTGCCGATGCTACCATTTAGCTAGCTGCTAAATGCTAATGCTAACTGCTAATTCAAACAGCACTGCCACCTTCAACCGACCCAGGCCCGTTTAGGAGATGCTCCAGGTAGCGACCAGTGCTGAAGCTAACATTTAGCTAGATGCTAAATGCTAATGCTAACTGCTAATTCAACCAGCACTGCCACGTTCAACTGACCCAGGCCCGTTTAGGAGATGCTCCAGTAGTGACCATTGCCAATTCTACCATTTAGCAAGTGCAAATGCTACATGCTAATGCTAACCACTAACTGCTTAAATATACTACTAACGACCTCATCACCCACAAGGAGACTATACAGCTGGATTCGCCTATTATGCTAATGCTAACTGCTAAATGTCAATGCTAAGATACCACCATACTACTACAGCTTTAGCTACTGTTAAATGCTACAATGCTACCATAAGCCTAGATGCCACACACAACTGCTAATTGCTAAGTGATAATGCAAGAAGGCAAACAAAACAAACCTGTACCTTACAACACAAACTCACCTGAGATGGCTGCTTGGTCCCACAGAGAGACTCTAGCAGGCCACTCCCCCACCTTATATGCACTTCCTCTTCCTGGATCTCTGCCTATTGGGAGAGGGGAAACTATTACAACTACTGTTATTTTTCCTAATCAGCGTCATCTGACATCTGACAAATACTATCGTGCTGTTTCACAAAGTCTATAAAATAGTAATTTAAAATTGTTAAATTAAAATCTTTATCAACCAATTTTTTTTCAAGTGAAGTCAAATGTTTTTTTATAAATATTTATTTTATTTTTGTGTGATTTTATATTATCCATAATTTAACTATTAGCTGTTTTAAAAAAATTATTTACATGTTTTTTTTTTAATGACAGCAAATATCTGTGAAATAATAATAGTATAATTTGACAGTTGTAAAAAACAACAAAACTTAACTTTAATAAAAATACAGATTTTTTATGTCAACATTTTTTACAGTTTTGGCTCCGTTTTTATAGCCAACATGTAAACTGATGCCTTTTTTAGTAGTTTGTTTCTCTAAAAATCTAAATCTTCATTATACAAATTTCTTTTCCAAATGAGGACAAATATTTTTATTTTTAATACATATTTTTTTTATAAATATTGATTTTATTTTTGTGTGACTCTGTTTTATCCATAATTTAACAAATAACTGTTTAAAAAATTATTTACAATTTTACAATCTTTAATTTGTGTCCTTTTTTTAAAATGATGGTAAATATCTGTGAAATAATAATAGTATAGTCAAGTTGTAAAAGAACAAATTTGCTATAATAAAAATACAGATTGTTGAACATTATTTACTGTTTTTGCACTTTTTCTGGAGTTAGTAAAAGTTCAAACTAAAGATATTTTTCCTGCATTTTTGTAGTTTTATATCTATAATTTAACCAGCAGTAAAGTGTTGAAGAACATCACTGTGCTGCTGCAGAGGAACCTCCAGGGGAACCAGACTGAAGGTCTCTTCCTGCCGGCAGTAAATCACCGCTGATCTCTTTGTTCCACCTCCTTTATTTATGAACTTCATGAACCTCATACATCAAACCTTCAGAGACGCTGCTGAATCCTGCTGCAGCCATTAAGTCCACAACATGTCATAACATCGCATCCAGCCAACGTGCTGCCCAGGTGACGGACGACAGCCTGCAGGGCTTCACAATAAAAGCCCGCTCATGTCATCCGGCGGCCGCTTCACCTCCACTCAACTTCAAATACCACCCGGGACGAGAGCTGGGACTCAGCCGCTTGGTTTCACTCTGCTTCAGGCCTCTTTTATCTTCTCCTGGCATCTGGATTCTAATAAAGTGAATTCAGTCGGTCTCCTCTCTGTTTATTCTTTCATCGGGTCGTTTGTTTGCTGCAGAAGCATCCACACGCTCCTCTGGCTGCTTCAGATGCTGCCCGGGCCTGCATGTTGTCTTGTTTTAGCCTGCTGGGTAAACATGCAACGAGAACACACTCCGCACTCCTAGGAAAATATTAACTTCGCAGCATCTGTAGCTGGATTTTCATGGAAAACACGACAGCACAGTGTCAAAAATAAAATACTGGGAATCAGTAAAAATGAAGAATATGTGCAGCTTATATGCAGGAAAGAGGCCAAACTAATCCTCCTGGACACAAACTAAAGCTTTAGATATCAATTATTATCGTACAAAGTGTAAACTACATGAAAAACCTGCATGCAAAGCTTTTAATTCTGTACTATTCAGCTCTACGGTGGCCCAGAAGGGTCAACACAACTGCAAACGCCACAACAGAAGTGCACAGCAGTCTCCATGCTTCACATCATGATGCCGCCACCACCATGCTTCATGTCATGATGCTGCCACCACCATGCTTCACATCATGATGCTGCCACCTTCATGCCTCATGTCATGATGCTGCCACCACCATGCTTCACATCATCATGCTGCCACCTCCATGCTTCACATCATGATGCTGCCACCTCCATGCGTCACGTCATGATGCTGCCACCACCATGCTTCAGGTCATGATGCTGCCACCTCCATGCTTCACATCATGATGCTGCCACCACCATGCTTCACGTCATGACGCTGCCACCACCATGCGTCACTTCCAGGCTGAGCTGTGAAGGATGCAAAACAACTCCCTCCAACTAAATTCAGACCAGACTGAGGTCCTTGTCTTTGGCCCACAAAACCAAGAGAAAGTGTCAGGAGTCGTCTTGAATCTCTTACTTTAAAACCTATAAATCAGGTTAGAAATCTGGGGGTAGCAATGGACTCAGACCTAAACTTTAAAAGCCACAGATAGATCAGTAGCATCATTAGCCTTTTAGCATCTCGAAAACACAGCTAGAATCAGAGGTTTACTGTCTAAACCAGACCTGGAGAAACTTATCCAAGCATTTATCTGACTAGTCCTTGTCCCGACTAGAACCAGGAAGTACAACCACATCAGTCCTGTGCTCAGGTCTTTGCATTGGCTTCCTGTCGCTCAGAGAATAGACTTTAAAACAGCTCTGCTTGTGTATAAGTCCCTCTATGGTCCAGCACCACAGTACATCTCTGACATGCTGGTCCCAAATGAACCATCTCGGACGTTGAGAACGTCAGGGACGGGTTTTCTGCTGGTGCCCAGAGTTTTTATTCATGTTGTTTTAATGTCTTTGTGAAGCCCTTTGAATCACCTTGCTGTTGAAATGTGCTATAGAAATAAACATCTAGTTAAAGCTGCAGTAAAAGTCCTGGTTTGATTCCTCTGACTGATACATTATGAGCTTATTAACAGTGAACATCGGTGTGTCGGCAGCTCGTTACTGTAGTTTAAACTCCTTTACATCCAGTTTTATGTTCAGAGACAGCAGAAAAATCTGATTAATGGGAGCAGAAAGAAGAAAAGGACGTCTGCTTTCAGTTTTTCTCTAATCTTTGATCGTTGCAGCGCGTTTCAAAATGAAACCATGTGAGAATTTTAGAGGGGAAAAAAGGCCCAATGTTTGAAAAGCACAGCTCTATTCTCTAACTACGTGTTGTGTTTTTAAAGCTGTCTGTATGTGTGTCTTAATAAAGCTGTCAGGTGAATGTAGTGGAGCAGAAAACACAACGCTTCCCTCTGAGATGTGGAGCAGTGGAAGGAGAAAGTGGCGCAAAAGGCAGGTACCTCAAAATTAGACTTAAACACAGTCCTTAGTGGCTGTAAACGATATCTTCCTCCACCCCTGCTGCTGTTTGGTTGTTTGTTGTGTGATTCTGTTTGGTGCTGTTTGTGGCACATAAAATAAACGTTTTTTATCCCCCTGTGCTCTGATGGAAGACGGGGAAAGAATTATTGTTACCTCCGCCAAGAAGGTCATGTGATGGCCGGCATTTGTTTGTTTGTTTGTATGTAAAATAACTGGAAAAGTCATGGACGGATTTGGATGAAATTGTCAGGAAATGTGTGAAAGAAGAAATGATGACATTTTGGGACTGATCCAGATCACCGTCTGGATCCAGGAATTTTTTTAATCTAAGTGTAACCAGGTGGACAATTAAATGCGGTTTACCCTAAAAGCCACCAGAGGGCACTCTTGTTTTTGGGGTAACCCCCTCTGACCACATGACATTTTGGGTCTCCACGCGACAGACAGCGACAGTGACGGAGTTCTCTTTCCTTCCTGAGCGACATACGCACGGTTGGGCCGGCATTCTTATCTCCGGTTGTCTAAGAAGCTGGGAGGCTGTTAGGAGCTGCCGCGCTAGAGGCCGTGCCTGTTCATTAGGTCGGATGGGGTGAAGGCCGCATTGTTGGTAGGACATTTGAACTGTATGTAATTACATTAGTATCTGTAACGTTCCATAGAAAATATGTGAATTGGGAGATTGTGTTGGGGGTGGACTGAAGCTCCTTGGTGGAGGTATGCGCTCTCTGAGTGCTTTTCTTGTAATGTGTGGCTGTTTGATATTAATTCTAATCATCCAACATGCTTTTGTTTTTTTTTTTACATCAAGTTATGTATAAAGTGTTTTCCAGCTTATAAAACCTCGTAGCAACCTGTAACGTAATAAATTTGTCCATTTTAAATGTAATAAAGCCAGTGACGTAATAACTTGCCAATAATGTACTAAAGATCTTGAGCCAATAACGTCCATAAGACTAAATGAGTGTTCATGTTTTATGTTGTATAGTGGAGTTAAGGTCCATTATAGAGCCAGTCCAGTTCTTTAAATCCAGTCTGAAGTGAGGACTGAATCATTTCTCCTTGAGAAATGTTTGAACAAAGTTTTGATGAAACGTTGTCCAAGAAAAAAATGTGGTAAATTCATTTGACAACACAGCATCCAACAGAGACACTGGCATGGGATTATAGAATTTACATATCTTAGCAAATGAACAATATTCTAAATAAAGATTCTGTACAACAAATAATTCTCAGATCGGCTCTTACAGCCATGATTAAGGAGAGAGAGAGCTACATGAATGAGTACGACCACTATGCAAACGCTTGGTGGTTAGCAGCGTCGCCTCACAGCTAGAAGATCCCCGGTTCGCGTCCCGGTTAGGACGCCTGGGATCTTCCTGTGTGGAGTTTGCATGTTCTCCTTGTGCAGCCTGGGTTTTCACCAGCTCCTCCCACAGTCCAAAAACATGCTGAGGTTAACTGGTGATTCTAAATTGTCTGTAGGTGTGAATGAGAGTGTTCTTGGTTGTCTGTCTCTATATGTGGCCCTGCAATCATCCCTCCAGACCCTACAGAGGATTAAGTGGTGTTCAGATAACAGATAGGGGTGGGTATATTTTCCTTTCGGCTGCACACATAAAGACGCATTAACTGTTAATTGATGCAGAAAAAGAACAAATCTGTGCATAAAGACTCAACAGAATCCACAAAAAGAAGCGTTTGATGCTCGAACCGTCCTGCTGTGTTCAAACAAAACCTGCGCCTATAAATACAGTTGATTAAAGACGTGGAGGTGAAGCAAGACACTGAGTTTGTCTTTGCATCTGTTTTGTGAGTGACTGAGTTTAGTTTTTCTGTCAAAACGGAAAAGAAAAATCAGATTTCAGCAGGTGGAGACTCTCTTTACATCAGGTTTAAAGTCTTCTGCAGCATTCTTTGAAGCTTCCTGGCTGCAGCTGCATTAATGCTGCATGTAACACATCTGACTCTTCCATTCACACTGGCGGGCTGCCAAGCTCCTGAAAGAGAAGGCTGGGGGAGGATGGATGGATGGACGGACGGATCGGGGGTGAAGAGCTCCAAATCCTCCCTCCACCTCCTCTAATGTCTTTGAGGAGCCTTAAAGTGCCTCTGAAGCCTCTTATTACAGAGCTGAAGGCTGCCAGCGGCTCGCAGGGAAGGAGAGAGAGAGCGTCGGAGCACAAATGTGATGATTACTGTAAACACTCGGCTATCTGTCTCTCAGTCAACTCTCCGAGCTCTAAACACAGAGGCGTAATGACGGGGGGATGATGGGGAGGGCGGAGGAGAAGATCTGCACAAGCCGGGACAAGCAGCGAGACCTGGGAGCACTTAGCTAATCATTATATCCACACAGGCAGCAGGCAGGGAAACAACCTGAGACTGAGAGGAAACTTCAGGAGAACGACGGCTTCAAAACATCCAGTCTTTGACCGACTCAGGGGTTCAACATTAATCATCTAAAGTTCCACTATGATAGTCATAGACCATGTATTTCACTGCAGTCTTCAGTTTCTAGTAACTCGAAAAGAAGCTCAGTAAACATCTGAAAAAGCAAATCATTGATTGAACAAGTCAGAAAGTCACTTGGAGCCATTTCAAAGCAGCTTCAGATCCTAAAATCATCTGTTTATAGTATAAAGTTCATGGTCCAGTTGTGTTGCTGCCACCATCAGGAAGAAAACACAAACTACCACCTGCTGCTGAGACGACTGGTCAGGATGGTCCAGAGTCAACCAGGAACCAGCAGAAAGCAGGTCTGAAGGAACCAGAAGCTGCTGGAACACAGCTGTCAGTGTCCACAGGGTTGGACATCAACATGAGCTGAGAGGCTCCATGAAGAAGGAAGTTCTTCCTCTAGAAGAAGAAACTTAAAGCTCCACTGATCACATGGACAAACAAAAGGCCTTCTGGAGGAAAGTTCTGAGGTCAGATGGAACAAAGACTGTAGGAGAGAAGGTGAGGCCTTCAACCCCAACAACACCAGACCTACCATCAAGCATGAAGGTGGCAGCATCATGACGTGAAGCATGGTGGTGGCAGCATCATGATGTTAAGCATGGTGGTGACAGCATCATGATGTGAAGCACGGTGGTGACAGCATCATGATGTGAAGCATGGTGGTGGCAGCATCATGATGTGAAGCATGGTGATGTCGGCATCATGACGTGAAGCATGGCGGTGGAAGCATCATAATGTGAAGCATGGTGGTGGCAGCATCATGATGTGAAGCATAGTGGTGTCGGCATCATGACGTGAAGCATGGTGGTGGAAGCATCATGATGTGAAGCATGGTGGTGGCAGCATCATGATGTGAAGCATGGTGGTGGCGGCATCATGATGTGAAGCATGTTGGTGGCGGCATCATGATGTGAAGCATGGTGGTGGCAGCATCATGACATGAAGCATGGTGGTGGCGGCATCATGATGTGAAGCATGGTGGTGGAAGCATCATGACATAAAGCATGGTGGTGGCAGCATCATGATGTGAAGCATGGTGGTGGCAGCATCATGATGTGAAGCATGGTGGTGTCGGCATCATGACGTGATGCATGGTGGTGGAAGCATCATGATGTGAAGCATGGTGGTGGCAGCATCATGATGTGAAGCATGGTGGTGGCGGCATCATGATGTGAAGCATGTTGGTGGCGGCATCATGATGTGAAGCATGGTGGTGGCAGCATCATGACATGAAGCATGGTGGTGGCGGCATCATGATGTGAAGCATGGTGGTGGAAGCATCATGACATAAAGCATGGTGGTGGCAGCATCATGATGTGAAGCATGGTGGTGGCAGCATCATGATGTGAAGCATGGTGGTGGCGGCATCATGATGTGAAGCATGTTGGTGGCAGCATCATGACATGAAGCATGGTGGTGTCGGCATCATGACGTGATGCATGGTGGTGGAAGCATCATGATGTGAAGCATGGTGGTGGCGGCATCATGATGTGAAGCATGTTGGTGGCAGCATCATGACATGAAGCATGGTGGTGTCGGCATCATGACGTGATGCATGGTGGTGGCAGCATCATGATGTGAAGCATGGTGGTGGCGGCATCATGATGTGAAGCATGTTGGTGGCAGCATCATGACATGAAGCATGGTGGTGGCGGCATCATGACATGAAGCATGGTGGTGGCAGCATCATGACGTGAAGCACGGTGGTGGCAGCATCATGATGTGAAGCATGGTGGTGGCAGCATGATGATGTTAAGCATGGAGGTGGCAGCATCATGACGTGAAGCATGGAGGTGGCCGCATCATGATGTGAAGCACGGTGGTGGCAGTATTATGCTCTGCGGCTGTTTTGCTGCCAGTGGAACTGGAGCTTTGGAATAATGGAGGATGATTACCTCCACAGCAGAAGGTTGATCTCGGACACATTTGGATGTTTCAACCAGACAATGAGCCCAAACACATCAAAGTGGTAAAGAAATGGTTCCATCAGGCTGGAGTGAAGGTTTTAGACTGGTCTCCCTAAAGGTGTTTCCATCTGTTAGATTCTCTCCTGCTCCCTGTGCTCACATTAACTATACTTTAATACCCAACAAAGCTTTTTGTCATTTACATCCAGCCCAGTAGGACTCCATGTCAACCAGCTGTAGGTGTTTCTCTGCTTCCAGACACCACTGATTTTATAACTGCACAATGTGACAAACTCAACTAAAATAACAAAGACTGACTCAGGATTTCTCCAGAGGTAATATACCAAGAGAATCAGGACATCATGCACGACTCTCCTCTCTTGGCTTCAGTCCTGAAGACAGTTGAGTATATCTGGAACCCACTGATGAACCTGGATGTCCTGGGTGGCTGTTTGACCCTGTGCTGGTCAGGAGCCTCTTGAGATTGATGCTGTGGTTGTATTTACTCTGCTAAGGGTAAACCAAACACGCTCCTGTAGATTTATGACGCTGCAGGTTCGTGTCGTCGTTGTAGGTTTGTTTGTGCAGCATCACATCCTGTGTGCTGAGAGGTGATGTTAATATTTACAGATGCTGGATATACTCAGTGTTTATATGTAGCCCCCCCAGAGGAAACGCTTACTGCTCAACGTTTGCTCTTCTATAACCTGAGGGAGACAAAGTTGTGATTCTCATTTCAGCTTTGTTTGGATTTTGCCTGATATGATTCTCATATTGTTCTCCTGACATCCACCAGGAGATACAGGAGAGAGAAGAACGACTAGCAACAGGAGTCATACCTGAGATTTAAAGGAGATGATTCCCATCTTCCACTAATGGATCCAGTTTTTCTCTGTTGAGCTACATGAGAGCTTTATTTTATACAAATATAATAAAACCACTCGGATAGATAGATAGATAGATAGATAGATAGATAGATAGATAGATAGATAGATAGATGTGTGGATGAAGGATGGATGGATGGATGGATGGGTGGATGGATGATGGATGGATGGAGGATGGATGGATGAATGAATGAATGGGTGGATGGATGATGGATGGATGGAGGATGGATGGATGAATGGGTGGATAGATGGATGGATGGATGGATGGATGGATGGATGGATGGATGGATGGATGGATGATGGATGGATGGATGATGGATGGATGGATGGATGGGTGGATGGATGGATGAATGGGTGGATGGATGATGGATGGATGGAGGATGGATGGATGAATGGGTGGATAGATGGATGGATGGATGGATGGATGGATGGATGGATGAATAGATGGATGATGGTTTTAATGCATGATGGATGGATGGATGGATGGATGGATGGATGGATGGATGGATGGATGGATGGATGGATGGATGGATGAATGGGTGGATGAATGGATGATGGATAGATGGATGAATGGATGGATGATGGTTTTAATGCATGATGGATGGATGGATGGATGGATGAATGGATGGATGGATGGATGAATGGGTGGATGGATGGATGGATGGATGGATGGATGGATGGATGGATGGATGGATGGATGGATGGATGGATGGATGGATGAATGGATGATGGATGGATGATGGTTTTAATGCATGATGGATGGATGGATGGGTGGATAGATGAATGGATAGATGGATGGATGGATGGATGGATGGATAGATAAATAGATAATGTATATATATATATATGCATAAACAGCTTACATGTAACTCAAGTGAGAAAAAATGGAGCCATTAGTTAAAGTTGTGAATTATCTCCCTTATATCTCAAATTTGACTCCTGACCTAAAACTAAGACCTGAGATGAAACATTCCTGCTTCCTCTGTTGTGTCTGTTCGGCTGCAGATCAGAGCTCAAGGCTGCCTGTTGGAGGCTGACTGTGACAGAGTTCACGGGGAGGCCAGGTGGTTGCTTCACCACCACACCGCAGGAAACTGGAGACGGGCTGCGTGTCGCCGCCTCGTACATCCCAGGACGCACTCCAGCCGCAAAACAACAGCCTGCTACGAGGGGCTGCAGCGATGTCACGCATGGGGCGAGACAAAGGAGGCGCCCCGGAGGATACGGTTACACTCCGGTACAAAGGAAGAGGGCGTTTTAGGTGCTGCTGCTGGGAAAAGTGAGGCTGGTATGGAGCGATTAACGCAGGGAGGTGTCCTGACATGTAGACACTGATGAGGCCGGTCTCCCTGGAGCAGGAGGGGGGTGATGATGGAAGGAGTGAAGACGCTGGATTTAACACTGACTTGTTGTTTTGTGGCTTTAGCAACGTGCCGTTTCCAAACATGCACAACCAATGATACAAAACAACAACAACAACAAGAATAAATGCGTCACGGCTCAGAAACAGTGAACAGAGCGGATCCATCCAGCATGGTGGAACATCTTCCTACAGCTGATGAGCAGAGGAGAGAGGAGACGTCTGCAGAGGCTGGAAACGTAATTATTCATAAACAGAGCAACTCTAGTTTGTCCAAAATGACATAAACATGCAAAATGAGCGTTAAAAAAAGAATCAAAAATTACTCAAAACTGTCTGAAATCACATGAACTCACATAAAATTATTCAAAAATGGTTTAAAATGGCATAAATCTGTGCAGAATTGTTGAAAAAAGTGTTCTAACTGCCCCCAAATGAGGACAATCAAACCTGCTGGATCAATAGAATCAATGCAGCATGACTCAAAAACAGTGAACAGAGGAGACAGTAGTTGAAGATACACTCAGCAAAGTGAAACAACTTTCTAAGCTGATGAACAGAGCAGAGAGGAAACGTCTGTAGAGGCTGGAAACATGGAGGTAGTTCGGTATCTACAGTATGCGGAGACGGCATTTGTTCCAGTGTCCAGGGAAATATCCATCATTCCAGCTGTGTCATGGTGACAGAAGACATCAGTCCTGGTTGTTCTGTCTCCTTAGAGCTGCAGGACTTTATACTGCAGCGAGAAATGAATCCACAGTGAGGAAAAATGAGAAAGGGCCAGAAACACAGCACACATCCAAGACAAATGACACCTGAGGCTCTCCTAGTCTGTACTGGAACATTATACTGGCACGAAGTGATAGTAAACAAACAGGCAGGTAGAAAATTAAAGTACAAACTAGAAAAGCACTCATTTTTCCTTATTTTCCAACATTTTAACAACAACTAATCAATTAGCTGCCAATTTTTAAACTAATCGTCCAACAGACACGTCTCAAATGCTCAAATCTGGACTCACAAAAAGTGTTTTATAGCGTATTATTTGGCTTGATGAATATTTCCAGCTTCCTAAATGTCATCGTTCTTTGCTTTACATCAGCAGCGATTAATTGATCAGCTGTTAACTATCAAAGTAATCTTCTACAACCACTTCACATGCTATCACTTGACTTCCAGCTTCTTAAATGTTGATCGTTCTCTGTTTTATATCATTTCGAGGGTAAACTTAAACGGAAGTTGGCATTTTATTACAGATTCAGCAACTGCTTGATCAGTTGTCGCTGTCATATAGTTACAGTCGTCCCTCGCTATATCGCCGTTCACTTCTCGCCGTCTCCGAACCCAAGCGCCAGAGGAAGACGCTTACCATCGCAGAAAAGGTGGAACTCCTCGACACGCTAAAGGAAGGGAGAAACTACATGGCTGTACCCATGTAGAATCTTATATGTTGTTAAAACTACGTAGGTTTAAGAGGGTAGAAAGTGTTTATAAGAGTGTGGGAAAGGTTAACAACAGCGTGGGGAGGGTTTATAAAGCCTTAAATATATATAAACTAGAAAAGCACTCAGAGAGCTCATACCTCCGCCAAGGAGCTTCAGTCCACCCCCAACACAATCTCCCAATTCACATATTTTCTATGGAACGTTACAGATACAAATGTAATTACAGACAGTTCAAATGTCCTACCAACAATGTGGCCTTCACCCCATCCGACCTAATGAACAGGCGCGGCCTCTAGCGTGGCAGCTCCTAACAGCCTCCCAGCTTCTTAGACAACCGGAGATAAGAATGCCGGCCCAACCGTGCGTATGTCGCTCAGGAAGGAGAGAGAACTCTGTCATTGTCGCTGTCTGTCGCATGGAGACCCAAAATGTCATGTGGTCAGAGGGGGTTACCCCAAAAACAAGAGTGCCCTCTGGTGGCTTTTAGAGTAAACCGCATTTAATTGTCCATCTGGTTACACTTACATTAAAAAATTCCTGGATCCAGACGATGATCCGGATCAGTCCCAGAATGTCATCATTTCTTCTTTGTCCCATTTCACACATTTCCTGAAAATTCCATCCAAATCCGTCCATGAGTTTTCAAGTTATTTTGAACACAAACAAACAAACCAACGCCAGCCATCACATAACCTCCTTGATGGAGGTAACTAACAATAATGACAAGTCACAAGCCTGTAGAGTCGTTTCTTTGCACCTCGTCTTAGATTTTTAATGTCTAAACTCCACTGAAGGGATGAAACCTCTTCTTCAAAAACACATTTCCTCATTTTGACTCTGATATCTGACATTTCCTCTTGTAGACGTTCATCTGAGTTCTCACGTTTCTCATCATTTCCAGCTGGAAGCATCTGCATCTGTTCAGTTTCTAGGATTCATTCAAGTTTTTCCTTATTTTCCTTTACCTGTGTTTACTTTAAGAAGCACCAAGTGGCACATTCAGCAGCATCTGAAGCTAAAGAGCCACATGTTTATCACTGTTGTTCATTAGGATTTAATATTTTTGTACATTGTGTGCTTTATCGGTTTTGTTTCTTGTGATTTTAAATGTGCATTCTGTGGTACTCTGGGTGTTAAAGATGCTGTAGAAATGAGTTTTTCTTGCCTTTTAAATCATCTAATTGTATTTTTTTGCACAGGATAAACAGAGATATTATAAAGTCTGATGTTTCTAGTTTGATTTCTACCTCCTCCTGATCCGAACGCACTAAAAAGTTCTCTTTGCGCGTCCAAATATTCTACCAGCTTCATTTGAATCGGTAGAAAAAAAGCATGAAGCGGGGTTTCTACTGGCTGAGCTGCTTTAAAATGATGAATGAGACACTTTCCATGCCAGGCTGAAGGTGTTTCCACTGCAAAGGTGAAGCCTGGAGACTTCTGCCGGTGACGCTGCGGCTGCTGCGCTCTGATTGGAGGAGAGAGGCGCGTTCACGGCAGGAATGCAGCAGCAGCGCTCAGGTGGAGGGGAGAGTCAGAGAAGGGAGGGAGAGAGAGAGAGAGAGAGAAGGGGGGAGACACCGACGCCAGCTCTCAGAAGTCACCGTGGAGCAGTGGAGCAGCCGGCGGCCCCGTGCGCTCCTCACCGGCCGCTTCTGACGCACCGTGCGCGCTTTGGATGCGTTTGGATCGAGAGGGAAAGGTCACAAAGAGAAGAGGGGGAGGCGGCTTCTGGAGCTACAGCCGTGGAGTTAAAGCTGAAACCACCTGCGGCGGTTTGGATTAATCCAGCTGATGGAAACAAGTCGCGCCAAGAAGCTCACCAAGGTGCGTCTTTTCCAAACTCCCCTGTAAACAGACCTGCTGTGATGCGTTCGAGGACCTGAGCGCCGCAGCAGTTTGGAGCTCTGCAGCCGAGAGAGAGAGAGAGAGAAAACTGTTCATGTAAAGCTTGAAAGCAGCAGAAGAGGACAGGACAGGAGCGTCAGGGCGCAGCTGGACATGGATGGTGTGTTCGGGTCGCCGCAGCCTGCAGCTGGGACGGTTCTCATCATGATACGCGACCAGAAGTGCACCTGACCGCGAGCGTTACCTGAGGCCAACCCACCGGATCTACCATGTCCTCAGCAGCGAGCAGGTAAGAAGCGTTCTCTGGTTCTCAGGAGGCTCTGCTGGGAGGTGACAGATTCCAGGGGTCCGAGCTCTGATCGACTGAAAATATGTGGTGGCTCTAAATATTTACTTGCTGGAGGAGCTGCAGCTCAGTGATGGATGGGAGGTGATAAATTCCAGGGACGGTTGAAGCTTTAAGGAGCCTGTTTGCTCTGTGGTTTGCCTCATTTCTGGAGCTGCAAGGGAGACTATGTGCTTCTGGTTGCCCCTGCATCACTCTGCTCTGAGGCTCTTCCAGCCTGCTGTGGGCGACTCTGTGCCAGCGGGTGAGGTAATCCTCCTGCCATATCTGTGATATTGCAACTCCTGACTCCACATTCCACACATCCTGCTCCACCACCTTTATCTCCTAAATGTCACCGCCTATAAATACCCGGCTCATGTTTGATCTAATCCCACCGCTGCAACTGGGAGCACAGAGGAGGCCGCTGCTCAGGGACTCTGCATTCACTTCTTCCTGAACACTTGATTCCTCTTCGCCTCTGCTTTGATTTAAAAGCGGTTCTGCAGCCTTTTTACGTGCCTCAAGCGTCGGCGGAGATGTGCTCCGTGTGGCTCAGGGCACATTCCCGAAAAGCTCCTTGGAGGAATGTTTGTTTGGGAGCCTCATGAACAGATTTAATCTACTTAACATGGAACACTGAGCATATAGCTTCAAAACGAGGACTCTAATTTGGTGCTACGTGCGGTGATGTCACTCTCTCCTGCAGGGGAGGAATTTCAATCCCCCTTTTTTCTTCTCGGAGCACCGCAGAAGAACGTCAGTGTCGTAAAAAAGTTCGTTAACCTTATGAGTATTGCCTCCAGAAAGCCAGAAGTTTGAACAAATTTCCTTTTCTAATAAAAAGATCACCTTGATTCTACCCAGTCAGAAGCAGCGGAGGTTCATTCTTGCAGCAGGTAATCGGCCCCAGATGTGAACATGTGCAGCTTCTGATCCACGACACAGCCAGGATGTAGTTTTTAGGGATTTACAGTTATGGAAGGTGAAACTCGTCCATCCACGAGCGTACAAACTCTGATATCCGTCAGTTTTGTGGTGCGTTGGCCTTGAAATACTGCAGCAAAGTTTGATTTCTTCACTGAAAAGCTGCACCAAAGCAGCCAAACACACCTGCAGCTGATGATTTCAACCATTGAGGGTTGTTTTCCATTTAGCTGATGAGTTGTTTGGTCTATAAAGAGTCAGACGATGCTGAGAAATGTCAAACAGGAACCGTCAAATGGGTAATTCCATGTCAACTCAGTGAAGGTGGTTCCTTGACCATCTCAGAACCTGTTGAATCTTCCTAGGAATGATCTTTGGCATCTGAAACTTGAAATCTGCCCATTATTTAGGTAAAATTCCAACATTTTCTTCATTTTTCACCCCAATGGAAATGCTCAATAAATCTCTCGCCAGTTGGAAATCGAAGGAGATGCCACTTTCAGACGTCCACATCTCTTCAAGTATACGTCCTGGAGTCTTCACATGTTCGGGAGATGTTCAGAAGTTTTCTAGTGAAGACCTCAAGCATGAAGACGACATGGAAGGATGTTGAAACTTGGCACACCAGTAGACGATACTTCCATCTCTTACTATCCTACATTTCATCAGCCTACCCATGATTCAAGACGTCCATCTGGCCGTTTGGAAGTTAATGACTTTCTTACCTGTGTCAACTCTGATCATCCATAACTCCCATTTCTACTAACACATGAAAGCTTTCTAAGCATCAGTGACGTCATTCAGATGGAATTTATTTGAGATTTTTGAACAAATCCTACATCCGAGAGGTCTGAAGCACAAAACGGAGTCTTTTTTACCAGAATCTGCTGCGTTCTCTCCATTCACCAGAACCTTCTGAACATCTCCTGAACATGTGAAGACTCCAGGACGTAAACTTCAATACACCAGTGGAATTGCTTTTCCATTGGCAAGGAGTCAAGGTGGAGCCATTGGGTCACCGTAAAACCACTACGCTAGCATCCATTACATAGCAGTTAAACAAAAGCAGTAAGTTGATGATAATATCTGTGTTTATCTCTATAGATGGTCTTAAGGCTGATTGTGAGGCGGAGGTCCTCCTGTTGCCTGGACACATCCGTGATCACGCTACTGGTGGGACACAACTGTAGCGGATTTCAGGTCAACAGTTTGTGCTAAACTTCCAGGAGTCATTCCAATACATGTGTGATGGGACCAGGGACGTCCTGGAGAACAAGGACACTAATTAGCGCTTGTGTGTCCCTTTCCACCGTTGATGGTTGGTCACCATAACCCCGCCCCCAGCCCCTGACGTACTCGGTGCTTAGCTCTGGACCAGCAAAGAGTTGGTGCTTGCTGAGCTCCAGTTTATAGAACCTGGAGTCGGTGCTTAGGTGGTGGAGACACAAAGAAGTGGAGCTAAGTCAGGCTCTGGCTCCGGACTAGACCTGGAACCAGCTCAGTGGAGAAGGGATATCTGAGGTCTTTTAGCGGTTTCTGTCTTCTTCTACTCTATTTATAACAGCTGACGTAGCTCACAGCGCCACCTTCTGACGACACCACGCGGACTAGTTTGCAGAATTTCCAAAGTTTGCTTCAGCTTCTCTTGACATTTATATGGAGACACGGCCGGTGCCTCCAACCTGGAAGGATTACATTCAGGAATCCACTCAGCGATTTATTAGAAAACTCATATAACATAGTGACCCTATAGCCGGGTGGGTGATTGTTACCTGGGTGCGTCTCTGATTTGATTCCCAGCTGTTTGAAAACCTTTCTGCACATCACTCCCTGCTCTGTTCTACATTTCTATTGCGTAACACCTACTGGTCCTTTCAAAATAAAGCGAAATATGGTACATTTAAATGGAAAACGGCACCTGGATGAAGATTTTTCACTAGTTTTTGACATTTTAGTAGAGATGCAGCAGTTAATTGATTAGTTGTCTGTGTTATAGCTACATCATGACCATCAGTTCATTGGTTTGAGTCATTATTTTTGAATTCTAGTCTAAATTCTCTGATTCAAGCTTGGGTTTTTTTCCTCCTCTATCGCTGGTTCTTCAACACTTCAAATCTATATATATGCAAAACCTGCATTTCCACCAGTCAGACATAAGAAACTATGATAAAATCCACATCCACATCAGTTTCTCAACCTTCCCTCCATGTCATGTTCTGCCACCGCCTCTTCCACCCAAACAGGGTTTCCAGGTCGCCGTGAACCTGGTCCTGAACAGGTGATTTACTACTGATGTGTAGTTTCAAGGTCCAGTCCGATAAGACTTTACTGCTCCGTGTTTGCGTCTCGATGGAAAGCTCCTCCTTCACTGTCTGAAAGCCCAAAGAGGATTAGAGCCGTGTTTTAACCAGTTTACTGCGTTCCTTTGTCTGTCAGCAGGATGTTTTAAAAACCCCTCGCGAAAGAATTTCCATGAAGTTTGACGGACGCGTCGGCTCGGCGCCAGGGAACAATTGATTTGGTTTTGGTGCGGATCCAGATCTGGGATTTCTGCCATCAGATCATTAGAATTTTTTAGCTGTAATTATGAATCTGACGGAGCAGAGCACTCAAGTCCCAACCCAGCAGATACATGTGCAGGGTATTTATTCAGAGTTGAAGTGTTGAAGAGCCGATGACATGTCTGCTGTTGTAAAGTTTAAAATATCCTCAAAGATATTCAGTTTACTGCCACAGAAAGAAAGAAAGAAACCTTTATTTGTCCCGAAAACATTTTTACAGCATTGTTAAATGTTGTTTTCGCATATCCCAGTTGGGGTCAGGGTCCAGGGTCAGCCATTGTTCTGCGCCCCTGGAGCAGGAAGGGTTAAGGGCCTTACTCAAGGGCCCAACAATGGCTGCATTGGGGTTTGATCCTCTGACCTTCTGATCAGTAGCCCTGAGACTTAACCGTTGGGCCACCACTGCCCTAGAGGAGGAAGAAAAACCCCCAAATATTCACATTTTATAAGCTGGAATCAGAGAATTTAGATGTTGTTTCCTAAAAATAATTAATTATACCAGTGAGTCAACTGTCATGATATACAGTGGTCCCTCGTCTATCGTGGGGGTTAGGTTTCAAAAGTAGTGACCTTATATTTATTTTATTATTACCTCTGCCAAGGAGGTGATGTGTTGGCCGGTGTTGGTTTGTTTGTTTGTTTATGTGCAAAATACCTGGAAAACTCATGGATGGATTTGGATGAAATTTTCAGGAAATGTTTGAAATGGGACAAAGAAGAAATGATGAAATTCTGGGACTGATCCGGATCACCGTCTGGATCTAGGACTTCTTTTAAATCTAAGTGTAACCAGGTGGACAATTAAATGCGGTTTACTCTAAAAGCCACCAGAGGGCACTCTTGTTTTTGGGGTAACCCCCTCTGACCACATGACATTTTGGGTCTCCACGCTACAGACAGCGACAGTGACGGACTTCTCTTTCCTTCCTGAGCGACATACGCACGGTTGGGCCGGCATTCTTATCTCCGGTTGTCTAAGAAGCTGGGAGGCTGTTAGGAGCTGCCGCGCTAGAGGCCGCACCTGTTCATTAGGTCGGATGGGGTGAAGGCTGCATTGTTGGTAGGACATTTGAACTGTATGTAATTACATTAGTATCTGTAACGTTCCATAGATAATATGTGAATTGGGAGATTGTGTTGGGGGTGGACTGAAGCTCCTTGGCGGAAGTATGAGCTCTCTGAGTGCTTCTCTAGTTAATATATATTTAAGGCTTTATAAACCCTCCCCACGCTGTTGTTAACCTTTCCCACACTCTTATAAACGCTTTCTACCCTCTTAAACCTACATAGTTTTAACAACATATGAAATTCTACATGGGTACAGCCATGTAGTTTCTCCCTTCCTTTAGCGTGTCGAGGAGTTCCACCTTTTCTGCGATGGTAAGCGTCTTCCTCTGGCGCTTGGGTTCGGAGACGGCGAGAAGTGAACGGCGATATAGCGAGGGACGACTGTAACTATATGACAGTGACAACTAATCAAGCAGTTGCTGCATCTCTAATAAAATGCCATTTTCCATTTAAGTTTACCCTTAAAATGATATAAAACAGAGAACGATCAACATTTAAGAAGCTGGAAGTCAAGTGATAGCATGTGAAGTGGTTGTAGATGATTAATTTGATAGTTAACAGCTAATCAATTTATCGTTGCTGATATAATGACATTTGAGAAGCTGGACATATTCATCAAGCCAAATAATACGCTATAAAATACTTTTTGTGAGTCCAGATTTGAGCACTTGAGACGTGTCCGCTGGATGATTAGTTTAAAAATTGGCAGCTAATTGATTAGTTGTTGTTAAAATGTTGGAAAATAGGGAAAAATCCGCATCAAGTTGCCGTTTTCAATTTAAATGTACCATTTAGATTGATAGAAAACCAACATATGACAAACTCAAAGCAGAGAAATGCTCAAAAAACTCTCATCAAGCCAAATATTATGATGTGAGATGGCTTGAAAACTCACTTTTGAGCATCACTGAATCCACTTATTTTGCCTTGCAACATGCTTAACAATCTGTAATGTTTCTCTGTTAAAGTTAAATTTAACATTTTATGCTGCAAAATATACAGAGCTGCATTCAAGAACATTAGTTTGGGTGTAGTTAATGTGTAACCGGGTTCATTAGTGTTTATAATTCAGATTATGTTGAAATCGTGTCCTCCAAGTCTCTCTGTGTGACGATAAGAGCATCTGTCTGTCAGAATATCACTTGTTTTTCCTGTTTTGTTGAGACCCTGACTGTAGATGACCTGAGAGGAACAAGATAATCTCATAATCCCTGAGGTATGACGCTGCTTGTTCTCGCCGTCGTGGAAGCTGCGAGTCAAGCGAAGCGAAGTAGAGCGAAGGGAAGGGAAGGGAAGGGACCGGAGTTGAGCAAGAGTCTAGACTTTTTGGCTGCAACAAAACCAACAGCGTTCATTTCGTCATTCACCGCAGTCCTCTGGGTGTTCTGCCACGACACACAAAGGAGTTTAACTTGCTTTTTCTACCCCAAACGTTTTACTGCGTCTCCGAGCCGAGCAGCTGCCGGAGCACAAAGACCCTCCGCCCTGAGAGGCTGGTTTTGTCAGCGATTGTTGCCGCCCCATTCATCGTCAGTCCGGATCTGTGGGGGTCAGCTGACCGCCGAGGCCCCGCGCCGCACATCTGTTAGAGGTTGTGTCAAGTCTTTCAGCAGAGCCCTCCATATAACCGTCAGACCCTCCAGCAGGCGTTCGCAAACACCGGGCGGGTCGGAGGTCAAGGCCAGGCCCCCGCTCGGAGGACGTGCTGCTTTCCCAAACTCGGTGGGCGAGCAGACGTTTGTGGAAGAGCCGAGCAGAAAGCCGCCGGTCAGGTGTCGGCTAACGGCCTCCGGGTCAAAGGACGCATTCTCACCTGCGGCGCCGTCAGGGAGGGGAGTCGGCGTGATGGCGCGATAACGGCGTGGAGGCGGCTGTTTATTTGCTCAGGGTGGGAATGCTGGAGCTACCTGTGTGTCGGGGCGTGTCGAGGGAAGCTTTGACAGAGGATCTAGAAGGGCAGGAGGGGAAACTACAGGGAGGTTCTGTTGCCTCATGTTAGCAGACCGACTGCTGATTAATCTGGTTTTCTCAGTTAGTCGACTAGTTGTTTGGTCTCCAGTGATTCCCAACCCATGAGGAGCAGATTCATCAGTTTGTGGGGCAAAACTTATGGAGCCGATGATCTTTTGAAGAGCAATTTAAGAAAATATACTGAATGAAAAATGTACCATGTGGAGAAGTAAAGGTGTTCTAACAGTTTCTTAAGGAATGAATGAGGTTGGAGCTGATCAGGAAACAGGAGATGCAGTATGTGGACATGTGGTGGATAGAAGTTAATACGTTTTAGGTTCTAGTTTTTATTTGTTTATGTTTCATTTTTTGTTTTGTTTGGTTTATTTTTTCTTTTTTTGTCTTTATCATATAGTGGCATGTCTGAAATTAAACAGATGGATGGATGGATGGACGGACAGATGGACGAATGGATGGACGGATGGATGAATTGATAGATGGATGGATGGAAGATCAATGGATGGATGGATGGACGAATGGATGGATGATAGATGGATGGATGGATGGATGATAGATGGATTGATAGATGATGGATGGATGGATGGATGGATGGATGGATGGACGGATGTATCAATGGATGGATGGATGGATGAATGGATGGATGAATGGATGATACATGAATGGATGGATGACGAATGGATGGATGATAGATGGATGGATGGATGGATGGACGGATGGATGGATGGATGGATGGATGGATGGATGATAGATGGATGGATGGACGAATGGATGGATGATAGATGGATGGATGGATGAATGGATGGATGATAGATGGATGGATGGATGGATGGACGGATGGATGGATGGACGGATGTATCAATGGATGATACATGGATGGATGGATGACGAATGCATGGATGATAGATGGATGGATGGACGAATGGATGGATGATAGATGGATGGATGGATGAATGGATGGATGATAGATGGATGGATGGATGGATGATAGATGGATGGATGGATGGATGGATGGATGATAGATAGATGGATGGATGGACGGCTGTATCAATGGATGGATGGATGAATTAATAAATACTCAGTTTACTCTCATAGAGGAGGAACTATTCACATTTTAGAAGCTGTAATCAGAAAATTTAGACATAAACCACGAATCAATCATCCTGACTGTTCATGGTTAGTTTAATAGTTGACCTCTAATCAAATAATTGATTGAAAATGTTGGAAAATAGAGAAAAATCTGCATCCGGGTGCCGTTTTCCCTTTAAATCTTTAAAATGCAACCAGAGATCATGTAGGGCTGAACGGTTCAAAGAATAATATGAACAAATGTCATAGGAGTCCAGTTTCTTAATAAAGGTCACACAAAACCACATTTTTAATAAAGACTGTGGAGCTACAGAGACGCTGCTGCCTATAAATCATGGGAGAGAACATGCTGGTTTGGTACAAATGGAAAAGACATGCAAAAATGACCTTTCCTACAAAGATCACGACGCATATCTCCGTCGTGTTGCCTGTCATTCAGCTTCAATGTTTTCTTGATTATTCGATTCGGTGTTTGGTCTGAAAATGTTAGAAAATGGTCCTGCTTTGTCCACAATCCAAAGATATTCAGTTGATTGTTAAAGAGGAGGAAAATAAGAAGAAAATATTCACTTTTTAGAAGCTGGAATCAGAAAATTTAGACTTTGTTTGCTTCAAAAACTGATTTAAACCAATGATTTGATCTTCACAGCAGTTACCGATTCATTTATTTATGGATTTATCACCGAATCGCTATAAAAAAAGGAAGAAAACAGTGAAAAATCTGCATCCAGGTGCCACCTACCATTTAAATTTGCAGTTTAAAATGATACAAAACAGGGAATGATCTACATTTTAGAAGAATTGCTATAAAAGAGACTTGAGCATCCCTGAATTTGTCTTTCTGTACGCTTAAAAATCTACAATGTCTCGCGATTGAATTCAAATTTAACGTTTCATTCTATAACATATCCTGAGATGCGTTCAGTATTAGAAAGATCGTTAGTTTAGCTATAGAGAGTCTGTAATCTGGTTAATGTTATGCTTCAGATTCTAACAGCCGAGTCGTGTTGTTTGTGTCGCTGGTGGGAACTGTTGGTTTTCTTTCTGCTTCTTCTCGAGTCACGAGAGCGACTGATGTCGGTCAAAATAAACAAGCGGTCTCGCGTTGATTAAAGCGTTTCCCTCTTCCTGCCCTGCAGCGGCGGCTCACTAATGCGCTGCTGCTATAGTCTTAATGAGAGCCGGAGGAGGCGGGCCGACCTCTGCTCACCTCTGGAGGCTCCGGCAGAGAAACCCAACCGCTGACCGGAGCCGCCGTCTGCTGGCGTTCCTCAGCCGAAGCCAGAGATCAAAAGAAGCCGAGAAGAATGACTCCAGCTTTGTGCATCACTTTTAGGTCGGTCGTCGATGTTTCACTCTAATGATGCACCTTTTCTGTTGCTGCAAAACTCATAGTGAGAAGTTGTCCAATCCGTTTTCAATCAACACTTTTGGGAGTTAAAGTTTCACCAAATTTGGTCTAAAACAAGTAAATCAGTCGTCCTACTAACAGCAAAACCATGCATGTGTGAAAATATGACGAGCTGCAGCTGATAATTGTTAAATTAATCTGCATAAAAACATTAAGTGTAGGTCGTCTGTGAAACTGTTTGATTCTAATGATGCTCCGTCAACTCAGTGAAGGTGGTTCCTTGACCATCTCAGAATATGTTGGGACTTTCTACGAATGATCTTTGGCATCTGAAACTGACATCTGCCCATTTTGTAGCTGAAATTCCAACATTTTCATCAGTAAATCCGTCACCAGTTGGAAATCGAACCAGATGCCACTTTCAGACGTCCACATCTCTTGAAGTATACGTCCTGGAGTCTTCACGTGTTCAGGAGATGTTCAGAAGGTTCTGGTTAATGGAGAGAATGCAGCAGATTCTGGAAATCAAGACGAAATTTCTTGCTTAAGACCTCTCAGATTGAGGATTTGTTCAAAAATTGCAAATAAAGTGTATTTTCCAAACACATCTCTACTACATTGGATCTATTTGATCAATGTTATTGTGAGAATAACACCTGAATGACATCACTGATGCTTAGAAAGCTTTCATATGTCAGTAGAAATGGGAGTTATGGCCAATCAGAGTTGACACAGATAAACAAAAGTCATTAATTTCCAAATGGCCAGATGGACATGTTGAATCATGGGTAGGTTGATGAAATTTAGGATAGTAAGAGATGGAAGTATCATCTACTGGTGTGCCAAGTTTCAACATCCTTCTATGTTGCCTTCAGGCTAAAATCATTCTGCTCATGACCCTACGAACAAGATGACAAGACTCCAGGACGTATACTTAAAGAGATATGGACGTCTGAAAGTGGCATCTGGTTCAATTTCCAACTGGCAAGAGATTTATTGGACATTTCCATTGGGTGGAAAACGATGAAAATGTTGGAATTTCAGCTACAAAATGGGCAGATGTCAGTTTCAGACACCAAAGATCATTCCTAGAAAGCTTCAACAGATTCTGAGGTGGAATGACCTTAACATCACTTTATAAAGTTGTTTAAACGGAGCGTAAACACATCCAGCAGACGGAAGGAGTCCTGTTTTCTTATTAAAGGCCAACATTTAGTCTTATTTTAGTGCTTTTTTTGGTTTCACCCATGCATCTTGTTGTAAATATCTGGTTCTTCAGCTGCTAAATGCTCCACTGTGTCGCTAACTGTCTTCTATTAGGTTCTAGCCTGGAGATAATTCTTGGTTTTTCATCACTAAGACCATCATTCTGTGCATTATTCATGTAGATATAATAACTAATGGGGCTTTAATTAATCCAAACCAGCAGGGGAACATAACAAAAAGGACAATTATCTTGAGTATTTCCATTTTTTGCTACTTTCAGAGGGAAATATTCCACTTTCCACTCCACTACATTCATCTGACAGCGTTTTAAAGATGAAGATGCACCAGGCTTTTAGAGACCACACATTGTCTCAGATTAAACCAGTTGTTTACAACCGTTGCGGCGTCTGCAGTCGACTCACATTGTTGACAGCTGCATCGAGTAATGGTTTTCCCTCTAAACTTCTCGCGCGGTTTCATTTCCATAAAATGATCCAGTATCTCAGCAGAAATCAAAGATCAGAAGACTGTAAACAGATTTGTTCTCTCCCATAAATCAAGTAACAACCCTCTGATTTATCGGCTGTCTCTGAGTATAAAACTGGATTTAAAGTAGTTCAGACTGCAGCAGTAACAAGCTGCTGACACACTGATGATTCATTAATGATAATATAATGATGTCACATATAATCGAATTTAAAAATAGACTTCTACTTCAATACTTAACTCCATTTGGCTGCTGTATACTTTTACTCAGTAGGACTTTTTATGTAGGACTTTTACCTTATAATGGAGTATTTTTACTTTGCTGTATTGGTACTTTTACTTCATTAGAGAATCTGAATACTTCTTCCACCACTGATCCAAAGACAAAAACAAATACTGGACTCGTATATATATTTAATACTGTTGTAATTATATCTAAACTTGAACAGTGCCACCATTAGGGCTCCAACCAACAGTCATCTTCATTTTGGATCAATCTGTCAATTATTCTTACGACTAATCAGTTCGTTGTTTGGTTTGTAACATGTTGGAAAATAGTGAAAAATGCAGATCAGTGTTTCTGAAAGCCCAAGATGACAAATGTTCTTGTTTTACCGACAATACAAAGATAATTCAGTTTAGAGGAGAAAAGAAACCAGAAAATATTCACTTTTAAGAATCAGAGAATTTAGACTGTTTTCCCTTAAAGATGGATGGATGGATGGATGGATGATGGATGAATGAATAGATGGATGATGGATATAGATAGATAGATAGATAGATAGATAGATAGATAGATAGGTGATGGATGGATGGATGGATGGATGGATGGATGGATGGATGGATGATGGATGGATAAAACAATAGAGTCTGTATTTAGTTTTTGTGCCTGAATGTAACCAAACAGTGAAGAAAACTAAAATTAAACAACAGGTGAAAACTGAATGTCTAAAGTCTAAAAGTAACCACTCCTCCCTGCTACGTCTCAGTTTTACCAGTGAAGAAGAAATATGTTTCTTCCAAAACATAAAAGCAGTTTGCTTGTATAAAAGGGTCATTCTGTGAGTCAGGGTTGGATTTCAAGTTGAAGATGTGAAACTTATAAAACACAGATACTGGAAGTCAGATAAAGTCAGTGTGAAAATGAGAAGGCCTCCTCCATCCATCCATCATGCTTCATGCTCTCCTCCCCGGTCACTGCGACCTTCTCCGTTGGCTGATAAAACTCCCCCTTGTAAGGCCTGGAGGCTCCGCAGGGCCGGGCTGCTCAGCCGAGTGTGAACGAGATGTGTATCGTTTAATTGGACGGGGCAACTACTGACCTGGGACTGAGCCAGACTCCAAACCTCTGGACCGACTCCGTGTCTACGACCCGGTGGAGAGATAAAAGAAGGATGACCGACGGGCTGCTGTGACGGAGACACCGAGAAGATTGACTCTGTCCCGCATGTTGGTCCTCGGCATGTTCATGAAAGTGTTCCATCAGAAAACAGAAACGTACGACCCGCCGTCAGGGAAGAAGCAGTGCCAGGAAGCAATCAAAGAGACAAACGGGGCTTTCCAGGAACCAGAGGGACTTCTGAGAACAGGCGCTCGTCCTTTGATGAGTCAGAGGTGGAAAGAGACGGAGGATCCACGGCTCTTTGCCTCGAGGCGAAGAAGCAGTTTGTAGAACAAATGGACCCTCAGTGCAGATCTTATCGCTGACTCACGAAGTCAGTGCTGCGTTTACCGGTTACTGCTGCTGACTCAGTTCTGATGCTGATTCAGTGGAACATGAAGGAGGTTCGTTCTTCTTGAGGGCATCACTTCACCGCAAGCAGGAATCAAACTCTCACAGCCTCATTTTAACTGGGTCATTCCATGTCAACTCAGTGAAGGTGGCTCCTTGACCATCTCAGAATCTCTTTAAACTTTCTAGGAATGATCTTTGGCATCTGAAACTGACATCTGCCCATTTTAAAGCTGAAATTCCAACATTTTAACCATTTTTCACCCAATGGAAATGTTCAATAAGTCTCTCGCAGTTGAAAATTGAACCAAATGCCACTTTCAGACTCAGTTTTTTTGCTTAAGACCTCTGAAATTCAGGATTTGTTCAAAAATCGCAAATAAAGCGGATTACCTAGGATCTATTTGATTAATGTTATAGTCAGAATAACATCTGAATGACATCACTAATGCTTAGAAAGCTTTGATATGTTAGTAGAAATGGGAGTTATGGCCAATCAGAGTTGACACGGGTAAATGGCCAGATGGAGGTCTTGAATCATGGGTAGGCTGATGACATTTAGGACAGTAAGAGATGGAAGTATCGTCTACTGGTGTGCCAAGTTCCAACATCCTTCCATGTTGTCTTCTGGCTATAGTATATCATCTGTTTAACCAAATAATTCACCTGATTGATGAAAGGCAAAACAACTTGAGGCCTTCTTTATTGATTTTAAAACCACACAAGGTACTCACCAGAAACACCTCCTGAACATGTGAAGACTCTACGACGTATTCTTCAAGAGATATGGACGTCTGAAAGTGGCATCTGGTTCAATTTACAACTCGCGAGAGAATTATTGAGCATTTCCATTTGGTGGAAAATGATGGAAATGTTGGAATTTCAGCTACAAAATGGGCAGATGTCAGTTTCAGACGTCAAAGATCATGGTAAATGGTAAATGGTCTGCACTTATATAGCGCTTTGTCCTACCTTAGTGGTTCCAAAGCACTTTACAATGTGTTTCTCATTCACCCATTCACACACTAATGGCGACAGAGCTGCCATGCAAGGCGCTAGCCTGCCATTGGGAGCAACTTGGGGTTCAGTGTCTTGCCCAAGGACACTTCAGCATGCGGAGGGGCCGGGGATCGAACCGCCAACCTTGCGATCAATGGACAACCCGCTCTACCACCTGAGCCACAGCCGCCTGTGGAATTCCTATCATTCCTAGAAAGGTTCAACAGGTTCTGAGATGGTCAAGGAACCACCTTCACTGGGATGTCAAACACATAGTAAACAGACACTCAACCCTGCTTTATCGTCTATTTTCCTCTAAATAGGAGTGTAATTTATGAAATTAACATCATGTTGCATTGAAGGAAACTTGAAACTATGAACTGACACCATAAACTCATCAGGGAAACGTTCACTGAGGTAACAGATCAGGTGAGAAGTCGACTCGTTTTCTCATAGACTTCTATACGATCTGGCAACCAGAGGAGTCGCCCCCTGCTGGCTGTTTGACAGAATGCAGGTTCAAGACACCTCAGATTTGGCTTCACTACGTCCATCTTTAATATACAGTCTGTGGTCCCAGTATTCAACGACTAAACTTCTGCCTCCTCAAACTTTGTAGTTTTTAAGTGCAGTATTCCTTTATTATCTACAGTTGTGTGACATTTATTGACGATTTCCACTGGATGAAAAATGATGAAAATGTTGGAATTTCAGCTACAAAATGGGCAGATGTCAGTTTCAGATGCGAAAGATTATTCCTAGAAAGATCCAACAGATTCTGAGATGGTCAACTAACGGACCTCCCCTAATCTGGCTGAGTTGACACGGAATGACCCAACTTCTAGTGCAAATACTGGACATTAGCCTGCATAAGTCAAGCACAAGGCAGCCTCAAATGGGTTTTGTGATGTACGACTGTTTCCAGCTTCACCATATGAGGACATGATATGATACACTGAATGTCTTTCTAACCTTCAGCCACGTCAAAATACATAAATAACCAATGGATTGAGAAGCTGATCTAATTGACGATAGAAGCGATCACCAGCTAATTTCCTAATCCAGGCTGAGGTTGAACTGCAGCCATAAGAGCTGTAATTCAGATTATTAGCGGACTAAAGCAGCTTCGTGTAGACGCAGCGGGGGACTCGGGTTCTCTTGCATCCTTTTATGTAACGGGGTCAACAGTCACACAGGAGGTGAGGCGGGGGAGTCGGGGTTGGCGCTGCCTCCCTGTCCGGTTGTGTGGGAGTTAATAAGACTCTGTGGGGGTGAGTCGGGGGACCGGTCTGGGGGAATTAATGCCACTGGCTGGATGGGGGGGAATTCCTGACCCTGGCTCCTGCTCAGCAGCGTGGCAGCTTATGGTGGATATTATCAGTGACCTAAAGACCTTCTGCTGCTTGTCGGCTCCTCCTGGTCCTCCTCTGTCCTGCTACTTACTGGCTTCTTTAGTTTTACGTTCAAGTGTAGAACAACCGTCCTGACGTCACCAACCAGCCCTCGGTGTTTGTTTGTCTGCAGGAAGCCGACTCTGTTCCAGTTCCTGACCTTCGTCCTGCTGCTGGTGGCTCCCGGCTGCCTGTCGTCCCCCCAGAGGGTGAGTCTGACACGACACAAGTCCACACAAGTCACCACAAGTCGCTGTTACTTCTCATCACATGATTGATTTCCACTGAACACCCCATGTGAAATATTGACGCCACATGAAGTGCACCACCCAAAGTGAGTGTATACTGTCTTGTACTTGTACAAAATAGATATTTCTCTTGATTAGTGTCCCTAATTTGAGTCCACCACTGCCTCAGTGATGCATTAATTCCATTCAGTCCATGGGTGTGGCATATCCAGACGCTGGATATACTGGGGACAATAAAAGGCCACCCCAACATGTCACATGTTGACCAAAGCAGCAACGCCTCAGATGACTCCGGTCATGAGGGAACGTGTCATTGACTCAAATTTGAACACTAATGAAGAGAAATATCCATTTTGTACAAGTACCAGACAGTATACGCTCACTTTGGGTGGCGCACTTCATGTGGCGCACTTCATGTGGCATCAGTATTTCACATGGGGTGTTTATATTCTTTTTCAGTGTACTATCTATAATACTGGACGACTGACAAACTGATTACACAGAAGTCAACTAGTCCATATGCAGCTGCATGTCACAATAATAAAAAACAAAACAAGCTCAGAACTTTATCATATGAAACCCTGAGTTGGAAACGTGAGTAAGGAAGTTATTTTTTTATTGAGCTTTCATAACTGATGGAGCAGATATGACAAGGTGTAGGACATAAACAAAGATATTGCGGGATAGCCTCATCCAAAGGTAGGTTTGTAAACCTAAACATGTGGATTTGCTGCCTAAACTTCACCAAACGACGTCTGAAAATACAGTGAATGAAAATCAGTGAGTGAAAGTTAAAGATGTAACTATAATGATGGTCTGATGTGGAAGTCAAAGTCTGCCTCCATCTCAACCGTCTGAAGAAAGTCTGTTTTTCTTCTTAGCAAACGTTCAGTTTTCTGCCACAAATTTTACTTTATTGACTGTTTTTGCAGTTCTATAGGTTGATCTTGATGATTTCAGAATCAGAAATAAATTTATTTTACAATGACTGATCGCTGCGAGCAGGGTTTGAACCTGCGCGGGGAAACCCCATTGGATTTCAAGTCCAACGCCTTAACCACTCGGCCATCGCAGCTTCCAACTGAACTGTTCTGTCCACGTCGTTCTCCGTGTTTCTGTCGCCTCCTTCTGCTGTGGTTCAGTTACATCAGCTAATATTTGACTGGCAGCGTTTCAGTGAGCATCGACTGACTCAGCTGCAAAGTCAAACAACATAAAACAGCACCGTTCTGGACTAGAGATGGGACAAAATACCGACACAGCGTTAGATCGTCGTCCCTCCTCGTTTGATATGAGTATCGATATGCTGGTGACAAATATCCATACTTTAATTAATATAATAAGGTGCTCTAGACCCTGCCAGATTCCCCTGTCAGCTGCCATTTCCCCAGCGTCACTACTTAATGACTCCACACGGTGGCGTTTACCACATGAATGATGGAGACTGGAGCGGAAATGAATCGGCCCAACAACAGTTAGTACAGGTATAATGGAGGACAGCAACGCTACCGTAAGAGACGCCCCATCCACGTTTAAGTCCAAAGAGTGGACCCATTTGGGCTTTGAGGGAACAAGCAAGCTGGACAAAGACTATGCAGTATGCAAGAAGTGCCTGGTAAAAGTAAAGCACACAGGAAACACCACCAACATTCAAACCCACCTGCAACGCCTCCATCCTGAACTCCTGGCCCAGAAAGCGGCTGATGCAGCAACGTTTCAAGTCAGCCTGCAGCCGTTAGCACAACGTTTAAAGCAAAGATGGCCGCCAGCATTACAACGTCCATCACTGGGTTCATTTGAAGGACCTCCGCCTGTACAGTGTGGTGGAAAATGAAGGGTTTGGAGAAATGCTACACCCTGGAACCAAGGTATGAATATATCCAAGGTATAGATATTGTGATGTATCGTTATGTGGTTGTCTTGCAATGTATCGATTATCACTGTATCGTGATGTTATCGCCGTATCGTGATGTTATCGCTGAATCGTGATTTTATCGCAGTATCGTGATGTTATCGCTGTATCGTGATGTTATCGCTGTATCGTGATGTTATCGCTGTATCATGATGTTATCACTGTATCGTGATGTTATCGCTGTATCATGATGTTATCGTGATGTTATCGCCGTATCGTGATGTTATCGCTGTATCATGATGTTAGCGCTGTATCATGATGTTATCGCTGTATCATGATGTTATCGTGATGTTATCGCTGTATCGTGATGTTATCGCTGTATCATGATGTTATCGCTGTATCATGATGTTATCGTGATGTTATCGCCGTATCGTGATGTTATCGCTGTATCGTGATGTTATCGCAGTATCATGATGTTATCGTGATGTTATCGCCGTATCGTGATGTGATCGCTGTATCGTGATGTTATCGCTGTATCATGATGTTATCGCTGTATCATGATGTTATCACTGTATCGTGATGTTATCGTGATGTTATCGCCGTATCGTGATGTTATCGCTGTATCGTGATGTTATCGCTGTATCATGATGTTATCGTGATGTTATCGCCGTATCGTGATGTTATCGCTGTATCGTGATGTTATCGCTGTATCTTGATGTTATCGCTGTATCATGATGTTATCACTGTATCGTGATGTTATCGCTGTATCATGATGTTATCGTGATGTTATCGCCGTATCGTGATGTTATCGCTGTATCGTGATGTTATCGCTGTATCGTGATGTTATCGCTGTATCATGATGTTATCACTGTATCGTGATGTTATCGCTGTATCATGATGTTATCGTGATGTTATCGCCATATCGTGATGTTATCGCTGTATCGTGATGTTATCGTGATGTTATCGCCGTATCGTGATGTTATCGCCGTATCGTGATGTTATCGCTGTATCATGATGTTATCGTGATGTTATCGCCGTATCGTGATGTTATCGCTGTATCTTGATGTTATCGCTGTATCATGATGTTATCGTGATGTTATCGCCATATCGTGATGTTATCGCTGTATCGTGATGTTAGCGCTGTATCATGATGTTATCGCTGTATCATGATGTTATCGTGATGTTATCGCCGTATCGTGATGTTATCGCTGTATCTTGATGTTATCGCTGTATCATGATGTTATCACTGTATCGTGATGTTATCGCTGTATCATAATGTTATCGTGATGTTATCGCCGTATCGTGATGTTATCGCTGTATCGTAATGTTAGCGCTGTATCGTGATGTTATCGCTGTATCATGATGTTATCACTGTATCGTGATGTTATCGCTGTATCATGATGTTATCGTGATGTTATCGCCATATTGTGATGTTATCGCTGTATCGTGATGTTAGCGCTGTATCATGATGTTATCGCTGCATCATGATGTTATCGCCGTATCGTGATGTTATCGCTGTATCGTGATGTTATCGCTGTATCATGATGTTATCGTGATGTTATCGCCGTATCGTGATGTTATCGCTGTATCTTGATGTTATCGCTGTATCATGATGTTATCACTGTATCGTGATGTTATCGCTGTATCATAATGTTATCGTGATGTTATCGCCGTATCGTGATGTTATCGCTGTATCGTGATGTTAGCGCTGTATCATGATGTTATCGCTGTATCGTGATGTTATCACTGTATCATGATGTTATCACTGTATCGTGATGTTATCGCTGTATCATGATGTTATCGCTGTATCATGATGTTATCACTGTATCGTGATGTTATCGCTGTATCATGATTTTATCGTGATGTTATCGCCGTATCGTGATGTTATCGCTGTATCGTGATGTTATCGCTGTATCGGGATGTTATCGCCGTATCGTGATGTTATCGCTGTATCGTGAGCCACGTATCGCATATCGTATCGTGCGGTACCCTGTGATTCCCACCCCTAATGTGGACAAATTTAGGTTAGAAAAGACAAACCAGTAACTGCAGCAAAAAGTTGCCACTCAAAGACGCTAATACTGCTAATTTAAAGCTAATAGATGCATAAAATAAACAGAAAAAGACTGATTCTTCTCCGTCTTTACCTCTGCCGTTTTGTTTGGTCGTTCACTGAAGCTCTGTCCTGCTCAAACAGCTGGAAGTAAGGATGTGTTCAGATCGACCAGTGCAACAAATATGCAAAACCAGAGCGCTAAAAGAGGCTAAAAATCTTTGCAGAGCTGCTGGATTGGCGAGAGAGTCGGACGAGCCGCGTGCTAAGTTGTGTAAATAAATGGAGCTAATGGCGGGACGACAACGTTTCAACATCGTGGAGCCTCATGGTTCCAACCTGCCAGCGCCCGAGGCCTGTTTCCCACAGATTCATCACCTCCTCCTGCCTTTATGTCGTCCTTTTCTTTACGTTTGACGGAGCTAAATGTTGTGATTAAGGTAATTTGCGCGGAGGAAAAGCCCTCCTCTCAGGTTCCACAGAGGAAAATCCAGCTCATTTAGATAATAAACCAACCACAGGGCGCTGATTGGATTGTTTTTGCAGCGTGTTTGTCTTCTGATGGGATTCTAGTCTCTCCGTGCACCTTTCCCTCCTCCGACCCATCTTTCATTACTGTTTGTCTTGCTGTCAGGAAGAACCCCCCTAAAACCTTCATGCCCTGCTGGAATAAGCCGACAGCCCAGCTCGTTCTGTCACACTGAACGCAAAGAATCTGGTTTCTCTCTTGACATCAAAACCACTTGAAGACGTTGTTTTGTATTTTTGCACGTTGCTGAAACATGTTTTGCACTCAGTCAGTGGTGCAGCTGCTCTGGCAAAGTCCGCCAACGCTCGGCCAGTTAAAGCTCAGAACAGGACAAGCAGATCTAGAAATGCTGTAACCCTGTCAGAGCAGAGAACAGCTCGTACAGATGTTGGTCTCTTTTACTTGTAGTGATTGGAAGCTTTTCTTTGCTCTCACGGGGAAATTTAGTTCGTGATTTTTAGTTTTTATGGCTGCAAGGAGCAATTATTTTAATTCAGGGCTGCAGCTAACGATCACTGTCATTGTCAGTAGTCTGTAGATTATTTTCTCCATTAACTAATCAGTGGTTTGGTCTATAAGATGCTTTAAAATGGGGAGAAGTGGCTCTCAGAGCTCCAGATGACAACCTCACATGTCAGTTCACCGTCACAGAGGAGGAAAGAAACCAGAAAATATTCACATTGAAGAAGCTCATAGATAACTAGAAAAGCCCTCATAGAGCGCAGACCTCCACCAAGCAGCTCATCTCACCCCATGTTGGGTTTCACACCCAGAAATAATCGTCCCAGGATTGTTTTATCTACATTATCAGACTCCTTGACCCAGAAAACAAACCCTTAGCATCTGGATCCACATTGATATCATCATTAGTTCAATAGTTCTTCACCAGAATCTCTTTCTGGGTAATGGTGGTTTCTTCTGGATCCAGCTCCATAGCTGTTGATTCTACAACAGATCTGTTGGATCCTCCTGATTCAGCAGAGTCTCAGCTACATGTTGGTGTTGGCTGCATGTCTGGATCTTCATCTGTTACCTTACAGTGATGACCATTCCACAGGCCCTCTAGGTTTTCCTGGTCTGGATCCTAGTATCTGGAATTTTGCCAGATGAAATGTTGACATGTTGTAGAAATTAACGGGAACTTATTCTGTATTTTTACCAAGCAGCCTGGACATTTGTTGTGGAGTTACATGCACATATTCATGCACGTTGCCCTATCTCCCAATGCTAAAGAGTCCTGCAACAAACTCCTGAATCCAGACGGTGATCCGGATCAACCGATATTTTTTTACTTAATTAACTATAATTTGAGTTCAAATCCACTTCCTACTATAATTCTGACCCATACAAATAAATAGACCCACTGAGTTGAGCATAAACTGGGAGCGAAATGTAGGGCTGGTAGGAGTAGTAATATCTGTGCTCCAGATCCAATAATCACCAAATATTCGGTTCATGCTGCGGTGTCGGAAAGGGGGGTGGGGGGCGAGCGGGAGTGGGAGGGAGCGGGGGGGGGGGTGACACCGGAGTGTGACACCAGATTTGGCAGGTACTACAACCACAGTGGTGTTCCAGAGCCTCAGCAGCGTACTAGAGCCATGGTGATGCTCGGCGACGCTCAGCAACGCTTGGCAACACTCAGCAGCGTTCGGCAACGCTCGGCGGTGGCCAAACGGCTACTCAAATATCAAAATTATTATCCCAATACCACCACAACCAACCAATATTCCCGTATTCCAATATTCTGGACCAGCCCTAGTCAAATGTCTTCTTCTGACACGGTAAAGAAAGTCCACACTGGTCAGTGCCACCATGCTGCTTGTTTTTCTCTGCCCGCGCAGTCTGATGACATCACACACATGCGACAGTACCATCGGGGAGGGGAGGGGTTGAGGAGCCAGGCATGAGGACAAACCACAACACACAGACCAACGGCAAAAACCAAGATTCCAAGTCTTTATTATTATCGGCTCATTTTTTATTATCGGAATGACGTCATAATTGTCAATATTGACCGTTATTTATCGGACGCCGATATTATCACACATCCCTAAATGCAACACTTGTTCACTGGTCGGAGGTCATTAAGCCTCCCAGAAGTCGTCATCATGATGCCCCTTTACTAGCTAAACTCCCACAATGCTCTCTGCTTGACAACATGAAAGTTCACCACAGTATGAGGCTAAGATGCTACAGCTAATCTACGATACTTGCAGTGTGTATCATCTAGGGAAGTGGTATCAGCAGGTACTAAATATTAAATGACTTGGATTTTTAAAAGCGAACTCCAGACCTATCGTTTTAGTCAGGCTTGACTTGACAGCTTTTATTTAGTAGTCTTCTTAGAACTAATTTTATTGATTTATTTCTCTATTTATTTACATATTTTAATCTGTTTAATGCACATTTCCCCCCCATATCTATCTCTATTTTAATAATTGTATATTTATTTTATTTTAGTTATTTATCTTTTACCTTATTTTATTTCAGTTTATCTCATCATTGCACGTGTTAAATAAGACAGCGTTTCCTTAGTTCCCCTGTGTTTTATTGCATTTTTAATTATCTGTAAAGTACTTTGTGTGGCATTTTTGTTTGTATGAAAAGTGCTACATACATAAAATCTGATTGATTGATTGGACCATGATCCTGACTGAAGTATTGCTGTTGTCTTAGCTAGAACATGCAAAACAAATTTGACTTTGGCGGTGATGAAACGTGAACATGAGCGGTCGGCTGGACTCCTTAGAAAGACAAGATGGAGCTGTGATTAGTTTGTGTGTGTTGTGGATCTATATTGATTATTGATTCAGCGGCTGTCCTCCAGCCAGTCGCCTTCAGGGCCGAAAGTTCAGCGTCTGTCAGCCTCAGACCGACTCCAGACTGGGAGGACTGGTCTGCTGACAGCGTTTACCTGCAGGTCGGACCTCCACCTTTGGCCTCCGCCTCTCCTCCTGAATGCTTTTTTTTTGTCGAGGAGTTTTTTTTTTTCTCTTTGTGTGTGAAGGAGGAGGAGGAGGAGGAGGCGGAGGCGGAGGAGGAGGAGGAGGGAGGGCAGCGTGAGGGTCAAAGGTGGCTTTCATTAATCTCGAGCGCCGCCCCTCCTCAACCTCCGACTGTTATCAACGCTAATTTGAGCGGCGGTAACACTAATGAGGGCGACCTCAGGTGACCCTGCCACGGAAAATGATGGAGAGTTGCTCTGTGTGTGTGTGTGTGTGTGTGTGTGTGTGTGTGTGTTTGTGCGTCTTCCACTCGCTGTAACTACAAAGGGAAAAAATGTCGGAGCAGCGGAAAACTGCAGCTGGTTTGTTTTGAGGTTTTGTATGTTGTCAGAGTTTTATCGCGGAGATTTATGGACGGCAGCGATCGAGAACGTGTAGCAGCTCAGATACTACAGAAGAGGTGCGGCAGCTCGCCATACAATAAAACTCTTTTAAAGTCATTTCATGTTGAGCTCAGGGAGTTTAAAGGCTCTGCAGGGCTCCAGACTAGCTTTACTTTACATCGGTTGCACCTGTGTACATACGGTGTTCATTTAAGTTCACCTAATTGCACAAAATCTACAAGCAACCAAAGATTTCTCAGTTAATTATACAAGCTGAGTCGGTTTCTATACACATGGATAAGTTCTTAGATCTACCACCTCTGGTTATCATGTGAAAATGCATAAAACGCTCAAACACCTCAGGACAGGTACATTTTTCTGGATTGGCAACATTAATCAAAGACTGCTATGTGCTATGCGTGCTCTGAGCTCAGGGTAGTAGGTCCGTGTACGTCGTGGCCATTCGTTTTCTTATTTCGAGATTTCAAAATAAAAACGAAAATATAAAATAAAAAATGAAAAACGGGCCCTAATTCATTATCCATTATCCGTTATCCGATTTAATTAGATGTGTTTGTAAATGGAAATTAAAATTAAAATACACCCGTGGAAAACTTATTTCTCTACTTCCTGTTGGTTTTGGCTCCGTGACCCGTCTGACTTGTGATGAGGAAGGATCTGGTATCTAAAGCTCCAGTGTTAGCTCACTGTTAGCAGACCTTGCTGTGTGCCGTGGCCTGATGAAGACCCACTGTGGGGTCCAAACGTTGCTTGGCTCACATTGTTCACTATTTCACAGTGGACTTTTCACCAGCGTGGGGTTTATTTGTCCCTTTGGAGGGACCTTGTGGTGCCGCTAGCTCTGCCGCTAGCGCTAAATCGCTAGCGTTCGGCTGCTTTTCGGGACGTTTTTGGGGAGGTTTGGAGGTTTTCTGTTACTTTAGCTTTGCCAGAAAGCAAAGTAGCGTTTTAGCGCTAGCGGTGAAGCTAGCACTAAATCGCTAGCTCCGCCATTTAGCTAACAGTGAGCTAACACTGGAGCTTTAGATACCAGATCCTTCCTCATCAGAAGTCAGACGGGTCACGGAGCCAAAACCAACAGAAAATAGAGAAATAAGTTTTCCACGGGTGTATTTTATTTTCCATTTACAAACACATCTAATCAAATCGGATAACAGATAATGGATAATGAATTAGGGCCCGCTTTTCATTTTGTATTATCACTGAAAAAAAACGGGAAACGGTTTATTTTTCGTTTTTATTTTGAAATCTCAAAATAAGAAAACGAATGGCCGCGACGTACACGGACCGTAGTAACCAAAAGAACAAGATTGCAGGTACAAGTGGCCGAAATGAGCTTCCTCCTTAGGGTGGCTGGGCTCAGCCTTAGAGATAGTTTCAGTTTCAGTTTATTTGCCATTTGCAGTTAAAAATACCACATTGGAAAAGAGGTGCAAGTAGCTCAACTGCCCTGTCAAAGCATTCATACAGAACACAGACTCAAACAGCTGCCAGTAATCAATATATGATAAAAGTCACAGTAAAAATGCTAATATATGACAAATATCGAGCAAAAGGGAAACGCCCGGTTGAGATGCATTATTTAAAGACACCACAGCTTGGGGGGAAAAAGCTTTTCCTGTGGCGAGACGAACCACATTTAATGGCACGATAGCGCCGACCCGATGATAGAAGCTCAAACAAGTCCTTAGCCGGATGTAGCGGCTCATTTACAAAAGCTGTTGCCCAAGACAAAAGTCTCTGTCTTGGGCGAGAAGCTCGGCAAGGAGCTCGGAGTAGACTTGCTGTTCCTTCACGTCTAAAGGAGCCAGTCGAGGTGGTTTGGATGTCTGATCCGGATCCCTCCAGGAAGACTTTCTTTGGAGGTTTTCCGAGCTCGTCCGCCTGGGAGGAGGAGACCCTGGGGGAAGACCCAAAACCAGCTGGAGGGATTATGTATCTCATCTGGCCTGGGAGCGCCTCGGGATCCCCCAGGAAGAGATGGAAAGCGTTGCCGAGGGGAGGGACGTCTAGAATGACCTGCTTCATCTGCTGCCTCCACGACCCGGATAAGCAGAAGAAAATACATGGATGGACTTGTCTCGGTGGACGGCACAACCTCACCAGTGTGCACACTGAGACTCATGTAGTTTAGATAAGGGGGGCGGAATCTAGGAGCTGCAATTGACCAGTGTTCCTCCTCACTGTGCACGGAGAAGCCTCTAGTCTCCACTCAGTTACTGCAGCAGAAAAATAGAAAACTAGAGCAAATGAAAAAATAATTATTATGACCAATAAAAGTGTTTAGTTGCCCTTGCGATGACATTTATCTTTCATAATGCTGCGGTCATTCTTTGAGAAGCAATATTTACATAATGAGATATAGTGTAGCTAAACTACATACAGTTATTGAAGCCGTGTTGCTCACAAATTGCTCATCAGTGATTGAAACTATGGTTAAAGATAATCTGAATTATTCCCAAGAGGTGATTTGTCCTCCAGTCAGCAGTAAACAAACAAAAAAAACCCATAAAAATACAAAATCACGGGCACCCTTATAGCCTAATGGTTATGTCGCGTGACCCAAGTGCAGAGGCGTAGCGGCAGTCCCGGGTTCGACTCCGATCTCGGGCGTTTACCACATGTCCTTCCCCACTCTCTCCTGTTTCCAATTCTATCTAGTGTCCTATCTAATAAAGGCACAAAAGGCCAAAAAAAAAAAATCTTTATAAAAAAAAAATACAAAATCACCACATAGTAAAATTGATTTTGTGTCACGTTTTCTTGACATTTTATCTCTGTCTGTTATCAGATAGAGGAAATTAGCCCTCTACAGGAATGAATTATGTTCTTAATGGATTCCAGGACCTCAGTAACCTAAATACACAGATCACCCCAACATCATGACCACTGACAGGTGAAGTGAATAACATGGATCATATTGGTACTATGTAGTGTTCTGATGGAAAACCTTAGACACCCAAATAAACATTGTCCCACAACAAACACACTCCCTCCAATGGAAATCCCAAATGTAACTGGATGAAAATGCCCCCCACCACATGGAAACAACATCAACCAATCAGGAACATGTGGAGGAACATGACAATGGTCCAACATGTTGATGTGACCTCCAGACTTCCTACAGCCCATTCTGATCAAGCATCAACAGGATGCAGTGGAACCAGTTGGATTGACAGAGGCCCCACTGCACAAGCCAGAGCACCCAAAGGATCCAGTGGTTCCAGACCCCATAGGACACCCTGAGAGGTCCTCTGGTCCATGATTCCCAATGGTTCAGAGCATTTTGGACCACATAAGGTGGTCATAATGTTATGCCTGACCGTGTATGTTGACGTCGAAGATGGTGAGAGAAGCTGCTCGTCCTTCTTCACAGCAGATGATCTGATTAGTGATCTTCCTGGATATATTTGGGTATTAATGGTGTTTTTTCAGATGGAGTTTAGATTCACCGACATTCATCCTGATGTTTTTGGTGTACTTGGAACCTTCATGATGCAGACTAGAGTTTAAAACTAGTCTAGTTCAGTGGATTTGAACACAGTATGGAGGTCTGCTGCTTGTTACGAGGTTAAGTTCTCGTCTTCACATCTGGACTCCCGTGCTGCACCACAGATGGCTTTGCCCTGCTTCCCTGCTGGTAGTCGGTCAGCTGAAGCAGCTGCTGGATGTGTGTGAAGAGTTAAAGCTCCTGTACGAGGAAGACGGTGGAACGCTGCCAGCTTCAGGCTCCTCCGGGGCGCAAACTCTGGAATGTGTTTGAGATTTCTCTAATCACTTTCATTGTTTGCTTCTGCCGGTGCTGATCCGCCAGGCTCACAAGGTTGTCGGTTGTTTTTTATTCCACGTCCTCTTTGAATAGATCGATCTGCCCGTTTGACTCTTGGCTATAAATAAAGCGGGTTTAGTCACACAGAGCTCCCTCCAGCCGTTTCTATCCCATCATTTTGTTCTTCACACACAGATTGTAGCTGCTGACAGTTTCCACCTGACAGCTCTGAACATGCAGGACGTCGGTGCCGAGTGAAGGCTTCAGCGTTTACTGTCTCCGCTGTGCACGACTCTGGAGTGGAGGCTTTTTCAATAAACACAAAACACTGAGAACTAGAATGTCATTCCACCTTCAGTCATCAGGGGCTTCTGCTCGACGCCTTCACCACTCGGCCATCGCAGCTTACAACTCTGCTGAACCGTTCGAAGCGTTTGCCCTCACATGTATAAAAACAGCTGATCAACTTAGAGAATCGCATATTTCAGTCGCTGTTTCCACGTCGTTCTCAAACTCAAGTCTGCCTCCGTCTCAACCATCGAGAAGCCCCTGACTGCAGTGTGCAGTTCGGGGCGGACCATGCACCAATATCCCTCAGCCTGCAAACCGAACCCAACCGTAAACCTCCTCAGATTTGGCGCCTAAACATATCTCTACTTAAAGATCCAGAATTTGATCAAATGATAAGGAGGGTCTGGGGGTGTCTGTTCCTGCCTCCTCTTGGTCTCTGGGTCCACGTGCTTGTATGTGGCCCGGGTGGTCCTTTGGGTGGTGCCTCCTGGATGCTCCCCGGCCTGGGGTGTGGGGGCCCTTGGCCGGCCTGGCCCTGCTGACTCGTGGTAGTCACACTGGGCTTCGACACACATGCATGTTTGTTCAGGGCTTACCAACTCCTGCCGAGTCCCCTTGCTGAGAGCTGATGGGACCCGCCAGATTGTGCGGAGTCACTTTACAGACTTTGCACTAAACTCACGCCCTCCACACATTCTTCCTTTAATCCTGTCCTCTGGCGTCCTCACCCTGTATACTGACAAGACTTCTGGTGTCCAGTTTGTTTCTGTGTTGATTATTTGTTTCCAGTTTTCAGATGTGGGATCGGTTGTTGGGAATAACACAGCATTTAGCAGCACTCTTATAGGATTCATATAGCACTGCCCGTCTGTACCCTCCCTGTTCGTCTTGTCTCACCATGTCCTTAATCCCATCCACCCATCTCAACGTTCCGTAAACCAATCATGTTCAGTCTTATTACATACAACTTTACTTCATTTTGCAACAGTTTGGTGGCAATCTAACCTCAACCTACCCTTCAGGAACGTCTGTATCTAATGCAGTTCAGAGTGGAACCACATACAGGGCCAAATACAGGTTTGTGGCTATGCTGGGAGCAGAAGACGGCGTTCGTTTTTACATGCAGGCAATGTCCCCGTGGGCGGAGTCAAATGTTAGATTCAGCCAATAGCACGTCGACGTTGAGCTCCGCCCCAAACTGCAGTCATGGGTACTTGCAACCATCTGAGGAAAGTCTGTTTTTCTTCTTATCAAACGTTCAGTTTTCTGTCACAAATTTTACTTTAATGACTGTTTTGAAATTCTATAAGTTGATGATGACGATTTCCAAGTCAGAAATACTTTATTGATCCCTGAGGGGAAGTTTCTTAAACAGCGACTGATCGCTGCGAGCAGGGTTCGAACCTGCGCGGGGAAACCCCATTGGATTTCAAGTCCAACGCCTTAACCACTCGGCCATCGCAGCTTCCAACTGAACTGTTATTTCCACATCAATCTCCCTGCTTCTGTCGCCTCCTTCTGCTGTGATTCCATTACATCAGCTAATATTTGACTGGCAGTGTTTCAGTGAGCATCTACTGACTTGGCTGCAAAGTCAAACAACATAACAACATAAAACAGCACTAATTCAGGTTAAAAAAAGAAAGCCCAGTAACTGCAGCGAAAAGTTGCCATTCAAAGACGCTAATGTTGCTAATTTAAAGCTAACAGATGCACAACATAAACAGAAAATTAAGAGGTTAATTGCAGTTATTTGCAAGACAATAATCAACTACCATCTACTGGTCATTGGTTCTTCTCCGTCTTTACATATCGGGGGTCAAAGATGTGGCATCAACTGGCAGATTTTTTTTTTGATCATATCTGAAAAATTCATACAGAAATTATGCACAACTGCACAATTACAGTCTGAATATTAATCTCAGTCACAATTTTGCCCTCCTGCAAACGAAGGGATAAATAGATGGATAGATGCTACGTACAGGATGTAGAGAAGAGCATGCGTTTGACGTGCAAATTGTGCTGTTTGAAGAAGACACGGCATAAGGTGCTGCCTCTTGGTCAGGTCGTCACTGTAAACTGGTTCTCAACTGACTCACCTGGTTAAATGAAGGAGAAATAAAGTAATAATCAGGGGCCTACAATGCTGGTATTTGCAGAAGTGTGGAAAAAAATGGTTAATATTTGCAATAAGGTGCAAATTGGTGTTATTTACAATATCAGTAGAGTATTATAAGAGTACAGGATACGATAAATAGAGTATTACACTGACGCAGTATCAACAATGTAAATGGTTGTCCTGTAAAAACTCTGCTGCAAGTCAAATCAAGTGCCGACCAGCCGCCAGGGATTCATTAGGAAGCTCTGTTTAATATGTTGTCCCTAAAATCGATGATGAATGAATGAATGAATGAACAGTTATGATCTCAGTGTTGATCAAAAGCAATCATTGTTGTTGTCTTTGCTCTAATAATGCAGACTTATAATTAGTTCCACACAGATGTCTAATGGGACTAAATGATGAAGCGACAGCATGTTACATCCAAGACTTAACTGCGACACCATGATGTTTTCTGGCATCATCATTCAGGAGCAGAAGGAGACGCTGTGATCATGTTTCACTCTAGTCTTTGGTGGTTGAAACTTGACTGTGCAGATGTTCTGGGCTGATGTGTGAAGAGTTACAGAACCTGCAGCTTCTTTGCAGCATCTGAAGCGTCATCACACAGAAAGAATCCTGATTGGTCGGTGGAGGCGGACAGCTGATGTGTATCATCTGCTGCCATCCTGCTACATGTGTGCTACATGTGATGTAATATTACTGCCGTCCGTCTGCAGACACATTCTGATGAACACAATAACTCAAGAGCAGAACAGAAACAAAGGCTCTTCATGTGGAGAAAACGATCTGGTGCGAGTTAAACCAACTGTTTTATTGCTCAGTGCTTAAAGTACAAGCTCAGATTAACACAGCATTTGTAGCATGTAAAGACAAACCCCTTATTAATTTATCTTGTGGACCTGATGAGTCAAGAATGATGTTAAACCACAGGTTCAGCATCCAGAGCAGATGGTCTTTGAACTCCTTCCCTCTGTCTGTCCGTTTCAGGCCTCTTGGGTTTCTGCCTGGGGTCCGTCCGGCGAAGCTCCATCGGGGCGTCCGATTCGTGCACGACGGCAGCTGCACTTCAGGAACGAGTGGGCGACGTGGGGCGGCTGGTCGGTTTGTTCACGCAGCTGCGGGAGCGGAGCTTCGGTCCGGACGCGAACCTGCATCACCAGGTACCACAGCACAGGAAGGACAGGATAAATACACTCCTGCAAACTGGTCCACTCTACTCTACTGTGTATGGCTCATCAAATCAGTGTCTAACACTCTTATCACCATGGAAAAGTGGATAGGTTTGCTTTGTGTAGTTATATTTCTTATATTTCACACTAACATTCTCACTTTGAGCAGTCGTTCACATTTAAACCAAAATCCCACACAATGTATCACGATCAATAAACGGATGAGAGAATAAATACAGTGATCCCTCGTCTTCATGGGGTTCGGTTCCAGAACCACACCCGCCCCATTTATTTTATTATTTATACATATTTTACAGCTTTATAAACCCTCCCCACACTGTTATCAACCTTTCCCACACTCTTATAAACACTGGCTTCCATCACCGCCAATCAATCAGCGACTGACTAGCTCAAGAGGAAGCGGTCGTAGCTGAGTTTTCCATACGTGCGTCGACTCATCTGCTGTATGCTACGATACAGTGAGACTGCCAAAAGTGAACCGCGATATGAAGAGGGACGACTGTACTTAGTCACAAAAACAGCCCCTTCAACAGGCCTTTCTAAAGGATCAAAACAAGGCACATCACTGTAAACTAGGACTCAGCCTGTAGAGCAGTTAAACCAGGTTTATATTTTCCTTTTCTTGAGTTTCCTTTGAACATACTAGCAGCAGCTATAATGCTCTTCTATTTCACATCCATTTCGGCGTCTCACACTCGCCATACTTACAATACAGTAGCCCACTCTTTAGCAGCACCAAACCTACGTGGAGCGTGTTCATTGTTTTGTTTTGGTCTACAGCTGATTCTGTAGTTTTTCTAACGTTACTAGCTGTGGCCACAGCTTGTGAAAAAACAACAATTTCACTAGGTCAAAAAAGAGCTTTGATCTCACGATAAAAAACTACCACCGTTAAGATTGATTTTTGTTAATGGATTATTTTTGACAGCACTAGTGATTAACATTTGTGCAAATACAACCAATCAGTCATAACATCATGACCACCTGCCTAATATTGTGTTGGTCCCCCTTATGTGGTCCAAAATGCTCTGAACCATTGGGAATCATGGACCAGAGGACCTCTCAGGGTGTCCTATGGGGTCTGGAACCAGGACGTTGGATCCTTTGGGTACTCTGGCTTGTGCAGTGGGGCCTCTGTCAATCCAACTTGTTCCACTGCATCCTGTTGATGCTTGATCAGAATGGGCTGTAGGAAGTCTGGAGGTCACATCAACATGTTGGACCATTGTCATGTTCCTCCACATGTTCCTGAGAGCATTGTTGGGCTTAAACTAGCAACGGGCACCATGACAAAGACTTCTGTTATGTTTAATGACCTCCGACCAAACAGGGATGATTAGGACAGTGTTCTATATCCTGGTAGCTTGTAAACAGAGATGATCTTAATTCTTAGGGCTGTAGGAAGTCTGGAGGTCAGATCAACATGTTGGACCATTGTCATGTTCCTCCACATGTTCCTGATTGGTTGATGTTGTTTCCATGTGGTGGGGTGCATTTTCATCCAGTGACATTTGGGATTTCCATCAGCATGAGGGAGTGTGTTTGTTGTGGGACAATGTTTATTTGGGTGTCTAAGTCTCATCAAGGTTTTCCATCAGAACACCACATAGTACCAATATGATCCATGTTATTCACTTCACCTGTCAGTGGTCAGGATGTTGAGGCTGATCGGTGTATATTCAGTATTTTTAAGGTGCACACTGGATCTTTTCATTCCAGCTGTGGTTATTTCTACATTTAACTCCATAATTCTTTTCTTCTTCGTTGCAGGAACCCCGTCGGTGGACCATGTGCAGGAGATCCCAGACAGTACAAGATCTGCAACACCAAGGTCGGTTCAGCACAAAGGTTTTCTCGCTGTATAAAAACTGACTTTCAATGCAAACATTTTAGAACAAAGGCCGATGTTTGCTCTGTAAGCCGGTCATAAAGGTGTGTTCAGGTGGAGACCTTCAGGGTGTGAGCTGGAAATTCACTGACATGTCTTCGCAGTGCTTCATGATGAAACAATGAGTGTAGAGTTTGGGTTAGAGACGCTGTTTAAACGTAGGTCAATTAACATTCATGTGTTTGTGCAGGGGTGTCCGGCCGGCTCGGAGGACTTCAGGGAGATGCAGTGTGCTGCCTTCAACGACAGGCCGCTGGTGGCTGGGAACTCCTTCAGATGGACGACCTTTCATGGAGGTCAGTGGGACGAATCGCTTCTCGCTGCGACAGATTTGTTGTTTGGTTTTCACGCCCAGGTGGAGATGCACATGAGTGATTCTTCAGGGGTTTTTTGCACCGTAAAACTAGATTATCCCACCAGAAGTCCAACTAAATCTATTAGAATGAAGCAAAATACCTGCAACTACTCCAGTATTTGAAACACCTGTGGACACTTGTTGTACGTGTTGATTCCAGGTTTTTGCAATTTTACCAAGCTAGACCAGTGGTTCTCAACTGGTCCAGCCTCAGGACCCACTACGTCTCTATTAATAACGGTTGTGACCGCATGTGTGTGAAGTTTGCTGTTCCTGTTAACAGATTAAGGTTTATTTGGGTGGAGTCTCAACACATTTTGATGCAACTTAGGAAAATTTTGGCTTATTTTTTGCTCATTTTAGTATATTTGGATGTAGTTTTGGGCATATTTTGACAGATTCTGAGCACATTTTCATATATATTTGCCACGTTTTAGCTTAAATTTCTCCAATAAACTGGCAGAGACAGATCTAGAGGTTAATCGTGGGCAACTACTGGTGTCACCACCACTAAATATCCTGCTACTGAAAGCAAACTGTGTCGTAAGAAACACGTCCTTCAAAATAAAAGGCTTTATACCACTGCTTTTTGGAGGGAGGAGGGGGGGGGATTGCTTCTGCGACCCTCTAAAAATGGCTTCGCGACCCACTTTTGGGTCCCGAATCACCAGTTGAGAACCACTGAGCTAAAAAATCACAAAAATTCAAATTTTGTTTTGTCTTTTGCATGATTTATGGTATTATTACTTTGTCGTACTGCACAAAAGACCTGCTGGAGTCCTCTCTGCTTCTAGTCAAGGTTGTTCTGTTTCCATAGAGGTGCAGGACTTTATACTGCAGTTAAAAATGAGTTCACAGTGAGGAAAAATGAGACCGAAAACGCCCCAAAACTCCTGGGGGTTTAGAGGGTTAAGAGCAAGAATCTCCATAAACAATTCAACTCTGTTTAAAGAAGTATATCTCATATGAAAGGTGCACCCAAAATTCACATGCACAGACCTCCAGCTTGTAGTTGCATCAAGTCTGAGGAGTTAAAGTCACTCAGACCACATGTGTAGCTCTACATTCAGTGTTTCTAGCTGCCATGTTGTGAACTCATGTCCACTCTGCCTCAGGTTCAATCCCACCTGGGTTTCTGAGGTTTTCTCTCCAACATCTGTTAGCTTTTTCCCCCTCTTCTCCGTCTCCCTCCATCTGCTGCCTGTTTGTGTTTCTCCGTCACCTCCCTCCTGTTTCTTCGCCTATTTTCCCATAATAAAGTAATGAGCCACTGACCGGAGCTCTTCCCTGCCAGGCTCTAACCCCTGTGAACTCAGCTGCTTGGCTCTGGGGCACAACTTCTACTACAACTTCGGCCGAGTGCTCGATGGGACGGCCTGCAGCAAGGAGCCGGGAGGAGTTTGTGTCAACGGACGCTGTCTGGTGAGTGGAAACAACAAGACTCCGTTCAGGTTATCTACAAATAGCCTTTAAGTTGAAGTCGCAGTCGTTCATGTTTGGCCTGTTCACCTGAGCACGATTAAATGAATTAGAAACATCTGGATGCTGCCTCTGGAAAATGAGAGTGAACTATGGAATAGGTTTTCCATGGAAGTTCTGAAGAGCTGCAGAGTTGATTCATATTTGTGAATTCGTCACTAGAAGTCAGAGCCTCTGTTTACAATATAGAACTATCCATTGATGCAGCTTTGAAGGGACTAATGTGGTAGTTTTCATACAGTTTGTTGAGTAAATCACACTGGTTCACACAGTTAATAACCATAGAAGAACTTCATGTTGGCTTTTGGATGGTCGTCTCTGGTGATGATCTTCAAAGAGATTAACAAAAGGAAATGACAGGGTGTCCTATGGGGTCTGGAACCAGTGGATCCTTTGGGTACTCTGGCTTGTGCAGTGGGGCCTCTGTCAATCCAACTTGTTCCACTGCATCCTGTTGATGCTTGATCAGAATGGGCTGTAGGAAGTTTGGAGGTCAAACCAACATGTTGGGCCATCATCATGAACGAGTGGGCGACGTGGGGCGGCCGGTCGGTTTGTTCACGCAGCTGAGGGAGCGGAGCTTCGGTCCGGACGCGAACCTGCATCACCAGGTAACACGGCACAGGGAGTACAGGATAAATACACTCCTGCAAATGGGTCGACTCTACTGCGTATGGCTCATCAAATCAGTTATTAAAGTTTGCTGTTCCTGTTAACAAATTAAGGTGTATTTGGGTGTAGTCTGAATGGATTTTGATACAACTTGGGAACATTTTGGCTTATTTTTTGCAAATTTTTGGTATATTTGGACACTTTTTCCAAGTTTTGAGCATATTTTGGCCCATTTTGACAGATTCTGAGCACATTTTGGTTCATTTTTGGCACGTTTTAGCATAAATTTCTCCAATAATCTGGCACAGACAGATCTAGAGGTTAATAATGGGCAACTACTGGTGTCACCACCACTAAATATCCTGCTACTGAAAGCAAACTGTGTCATAAGAAACACGTCTTTTAAAAGAAAAGACTTATTATCACTACTTTTTTGGGGCGGGGGGGCATGCTTCTGTGACCCTCTAAAAATGGCTTCGCAACCCACTTTTGGGTCCCGACCCATCAGTTGAGAAGCACTGCACTAGAGGACCTCTCAGGGTGTCCTATGGGGTCTGGAACCAGGACGTTGGATCCTTTGGCTACTCTGGCTTGTGCAGTGGGGCCTCTGTCAATCCAACTGGTTCCACTGCATCCTGTTGATGCTTGATCAGAATGGGGTGTAGGAAGTTTGGAGGTCACATCAACATGTTGGACCATTGTCATGTTCCTCAACATGTTCCTGAGAGCATTGTTGGGCTTAAACTAGCAACGGGCACCATGACAAAGACTTCTGTTATGTTTAATGACCTCCGACCAAACAGGGATGATTAGGACAGTGTTCTATATCCTGGTAGCTTGTAAACAGAGATGATCTTAATTCTTGATGCTTGATCAGAATGGGCTGTAGGAAGTCTGGAGGTCACATCAACATGTTGGACCATTGTCATGTTCCTCCACATGTTCCTGATTGGTTGATGTTGTTTCCATGTGGTGGGGGGCATTTTCATCCAGTGACATTTGGGATTTCCATCAGCATGAGGGAGTGTGTTTGTTGTGGGACGATGTTTATTTGGGTGTCTAAGTCTGATCAAGGTTTTCCATCAGAACACCACATAGAACCAATATGATCAATGTTATTCACTTCACCTGTCAGTGGTGGTGTATAGGCCTGACACTGGGACAACACAATCAATCAGTCTATAGTTCATGAGGCATTAAGGTTGGTAGTTGTCTTTCTGCCATGGCGCTTTGCACGCCTTCTTTCATGGTCTTCTTTTCCTTTAACGTCAATCCTGCGACAGATGTTGAGGGTCGGGGCTCTCCACTTGCTGCGATCATCAACCATAGAACTCCGATCTTCCACAGCCTCCCCACGCTTTAAAGCACTCTGTAGCGAAATAGTGGCCGACCAAGTTTTCTTGTTCCATCAGACAACCCTCCATATAGTGAGGCTTTGACTGGCCGGTCGGTGACATCGTTAAATGGTTCTTAACTGATTTACATGTTTTTGGCAAAGGGTCCATGTTTCATTGCCAACACACTGGTCATAGACTTTAAGTTTCATAGTTGAATCTCTACAATCAATCCGCAAGCGTCCAACAGCCCAAGATGCACTTTGTATTCGTACATTAATATCTTCATTCATCGTACAGTCTTTGGAGACATGACTACCAAAGATACTTGAAGCGATCGACTCGTGCCAGCTTGACCTCATCTACAAAGACGTCAAGTTGGGTGCCAGTACTCATGGTTCCAGTGTTGGAGGGGTTAAAGCGGAGACCCGTTTTCTTAGATACTTCATTAGAGGCTGTGAGAAGGCCTTCTGCACTGTTACTGAAGAGAGAGCTATGTCATCTGCATACCGGGCTACTTGAATTTCAACAATTAAAACAACCCTAATATGAACACATCTGCTGCACAGCTTATGATATATCCGCACATCCACCAGCAACAGTCTGAGACGACAGCAACAGCACGAAAACCAATCAACTCAGCCTTGGTTTTCTACAGATAACAAGCCTTTTAAGAGTGATAACACCTATTTCAGTCCCACTCCGTTGAGCTTTAAGTGATGTTGACCAGTCTGACTGCAGCTCTCTGGAGAAGTGAGCTCCATGCTGTGCGTTAGGGCCAGAGTGCACTCATCAGTGTGGACTGCAGCCTTCAGTTAGCATTACAGCTCAGCGCTCAGCTCCACCTCTTTACCCTCACACAGACGGAGACGCTCGGAAACGAACATGTGTCCCTCAGCAGAGACGTCAGACACATGAGGGGGACGCTCACCGTCGAAGCTATTTTTACGCCAGGATTAATGCGTGTCTGTGTTTACATACGTCTGCATGTGTGAGAGTGTGTGTGTACGCGCTCACGTTTGGCATGTTGTGTAAATAAGTGGATTTATGGGCCGTGGACTCGGGCAGGCCGAGGTCAGAGCGGCGCAGGGCCTGAAACAGGAAGCAGATGCAGCCTGCAGCTGGCGTGGACGACTGCAGGTCACAAACCGAGTCCAGGCTGCAGAACACATGGCTGGACGCATGTGTGTGTGTGTGTGTGTGTGTGTGTGGATGTGCATTGTTTTTTATTAGCATTATAAAATTCAGCCTGAGATTTTTCCCAATCAAGACAGTTCTCTGTGAAAATCTACTAAACCATCAGGTAACAGTGACAAATGTCCGTCGCACGTTTTTCACATCGTCTGTTTTGTCCAACCAACGGTCCGAAGCCTTAATGTGGTTTTTGTTCGGTTCACTGATATCAAACAGAAACCAGACAAAGCGGCTGGAGTCAAGTTAATGGTTCCGTGAGGCTGCATTTGAATCAAACGTCAACATGCCAGCAGGCTCACACTGACTGTAAAGTAGGGCTTGTGTTGGCTTCGGTTTCCCTTTATTCGTCTAAAGCCGTGCGATGTCGTCATCTGGGTGGTCACACACCTGCCAGGCTTTGTAACCTGGTGCAGATGGCGGATCTGCAGAATGGATGAGCTGGAAGCATGAATCTGCTGGTCGACTCCCAGACCTTGTGGAGGGAGATGCTGCAACACCTGGAAGAGATGAGGTGTTCAGCTTCAGGTAAATATTCAGAAAGAGTGTTTGAATGTTCCTGTACATTACATCTTCTGGTGTAGATTTACATTTTCTCAGCAGCTGTTGTTTAGATCAGTGGTTCTTAACTGGTCCAGCTTCAGGACCCACTGTGTCTCTGTTAATAACAGTCATGACCCAAATTGTTGAAGTTTGCGGTTCAGGAAAACAAATTAAGGTGTATTTGGGTGGAGTCTCAACGCATTTTGATACAAATTAGGAAAATTTTGGCTTATTTTTTGTTCATTTTGGTATATTTGGACGCTTTTGCCACGTTCTGGGCATATTTTGGCCCATTTTGACAGATTCTGAGCACATTTTAGTTCATTTTTGGGACGTTTTAGCATGAATTTCTCCAATAAGCTGGCAGAACCAAATCTAAAGGGTAATAGTGGGCAACTACTGGTGTTACCACCACTAAATATCCTGCTGTTGAAAGCAAATTGTGTCATAAGAAACGCTTCCTTCAAAATAAAGACTTTATACCACTACTTCTTTGGAGGGGGCGTGCTTCTGCGACCCTCTAAAAATGGCTTGGCGACCCACTTTTGGGTCCCGACCCACCAGTTGAGAACCACTGGTTTAGGGGAGCAGCAGCGGAGCACAGCTATATTAGGTTATGGAGCTGTGCCTGCAAAATAACCATCAAGCACAATGGTGTTCTTAAGATTGGAAGAAATAACACTCACCAGGTTGACCATCACAGTTCAGCCTGTTAGCTTGCTGTTTTGTGATTAGCATCAAATACTAAGTGTGTGGTGCAATCAAAAAGTTCTAGGACTGTTTTTTAATGTAATTTTGGGGGGAGTTTTTCCATTTTTTTAATGATGGGGGAGAGACAGACATGCAGCGACGGGTCGTGAGCCGGACTCGAACTCACGACCGCTGCTGGCGACCTGCGCCGACATCACGGGTGTCCAATCCTGGTCCTCGAGGGCCACTATCCTGCATGTTTTAGATGTTTCCCTCTTCCGACACACCTGATTCAAATGATCAGCTCATCATCAAGCTCTGCAGAAACCTGATAACGATCCTGATCATTTGAATCAGGTGTGTTGGAAGAGGGAAACATCTAAAACATGCTGGATGGTTGCCCTCGAGGACCAGGATTGCCCACCACTGGCCTACATGGTAGCGCCCTGACTCGGCGAGCTACACGGCGGCCCTTCTGGGACTGTTTGTGGTGCAGGTCTCGGTAAAACATGTGCATCGTCTGCGAGCTTGCACATGTTTTTGTGACCACTGGTTGGTGCACGTTTGCGATTTCTCCGTGGAGCCTCCATCCTTCATGTGGAGGATCATCAGAGGGTCGGCAGCTACCACCAAGAGAAGAAACAGCAGTTTTGTAATATATCTTTTAGGGGGGGGGGTTCCATTGTAATGATAGGAGGAGAGACAGGGTGAAAGTGGGTAGAGAGATGAGAGAGAGACATGCAGCAAAGGGTCGTGAGCCGGACTCGAACCCACAACCACTGCTGGCGACCTGCATTGTGGCGCAGCGGCATGTAGGTGCTCCATTGTGCTCACAGCTCCATGATTCCCGACAGGTTTTTCAGCCACGACCACACAGTTGTCCCTCCCCAGCTGCAGATCCAGACACCCTGCGACTTCTTTGTCTCCCCTAAAATGGAATTGAAGTTGAAGCGTTGCCTTTCCTTTGGGAGCGTTTCAAGCGTTGTGGGAGCCGTGGGAGCAGTGTGTCGCTGCGCAAGGAGATGCAACTCAAATCTGAATCGCATATGGTTTTTAGTTCCTCTCCTGACTTTTTTATTGCATCTTGTACAGCTGAGGGTGAAGGGGATGTCAAGTTGTTCCCAACAGCAGCTGGCCTCATTATAAGGCCACAGACCCCCAGTGACACTTCCTCTCTCCCCCCTCCCCAGCATAGACACCGGCTTCTTAAATAGGATTATCATTGTCGTTGTGCACATAAGCATCACGTCAGATTTCTTGCATGTAAAAACGGTCCGTGTACGTCGCAGCCATTAGTTTTCTTATTTTGAGATTTCAAAATAAAAACGAAAAATAAACCGTTTCCCGTTTTTTTCAGTGATAATACAAGATGAAAAATGAAAAACGGGCCCTAATTCATTATCCATTATCTGTTATCTGATTTAATTAGATGTGTTTGTAAATGGAAATTAAAATTAAAATACACCCGTGGAAAACTTATTTCTTTACTTCCTGTTGGTTTTGGCTCCGTGACCCATCTGACTTCTGATGAGGAAGGATCTGGTATCTAAAGCTCCAGTGTTAGCTCACTGTTAGCAGACCTTGCTGTGTGCCGTGGCCTGATGAAGACCCACTGTGGGGTCCAAACGTTGCTTGGCTCACATTGTTCACTATTTCACAGTGGACTTTTCACCAGTGTGGGGTTTATTTATCCCTTTGGAGGGACCTTGTGGTGCCGCTAGCTCTGCCGCTAGCGCTAAATCGCTAGCGTTCGGCTGCTTTTCGGGACGTTTTTGGGGAGGTTTGGAGGTTTTCTGTTACTTTAGCTGGTGAAAGTCCAGTATTTTAATTTTAATTTCCATTTACAAACACATATAATTAAATTTGATAATGGATAATTGATAATGAATTAGTTTTTCATTTTGTATTATCACTGAAAAAACGGTAAACGGTTTATTTTTCGTTTTTATTTTGAAATCTCAAAATAAGAAAACGAATGCTGCGACGTACACGGACCAAAAACCTACTTGGTAATGAAACTGACGTGTTTTGAAAGGCAAAATCAGATGTAATATCCAGTTCATTTAAAGTTTATTCTGCTATTAGTTGTCAAGACGCTTCAACCTCATGGTGAAGCTAAAGGAAAAGTCAGCGTTGCTCAGGGTTTTTCCTCTGGAGACCAAGAACATTGATTCAGATTTTCATGGTGGTGCATTCAGTAGTTGTAAATATTTCAGTCTGGACCAAAGTGGTGGACAGACCGGCCAACATTGCAGTGCTTTGGTCTCATCGTTTAACTGCAGTTGCTCTAAAACACCTTAAACTGGTCGAGTTCATTTCTGCGTGGCTGATGCTCCTGGTGTTCTGCTCCCTCCGTGGGGCCCTCATGCACTCTGCTGCCTTGTCACAGAGGATTCATTTCCTGTCGTGCTCACGGAGACGCTTGGAGTGTTTTGTGTTTTTAAGGGGCTTAGGGGGGCTGGTTGCAGGGTCCCTAGATTGTTGCCCTCCTGCCTGGGAACGTCCCCCTTCAGTGGTTCGTCCTGCCGAGTCGGAGATGAAGCCCGGAGAAGAAAGCGGCCGCTGTGACCTATCGGATTCGCCCGGCTCGTCCTCGGTGCTCTTTGCTTTTTAACGTTTGCTCTCCTACCCGTTCTGCCCGCTTGAGGCCCCGAGGGGCTGCCGTCCTCCAGAGCAAATGTTTGCAAGGGGAGGCAAATGACAGAGAGAAGCAAACAGGAGAGAGAACCGGGTTGAGACGTGTGATTTCTCATGTTGTGACGACACTTGGAGGGCTGGTTGCCGATTGAAGTCGTCTGTCAGTCAGAGGAGTGAACTAATTAAAGCCCAGGCCTGTCACTTTGATGCAGCATCTGTTATTTGATCTGAAAATCGCACGTCCTGATGCGCAGAGCCGGCAGAACAAAGAATGTCCAAATACTCATCATCTGGACTGTAGATCTGAGGGGAACGTCCATGTCAGCGGCTTAGAAACATCATAAAAGTCCACTTTAATGCAGGACTTCTCTGAGTTAGCTTTGCTCTTTGATGCTGGTTGGCCCAATTTTCTGGCTCAGATAAAGAACTTCATTTAAAACTAAAACTAAATCATTTGTCCAGGACTTTATATATTTAGTATTAAAGTGGACTCAGGTTGAAGTGAAGACATAAAAATCGGCTTATTAAATGGTAGATTTATTTTTAAAGGACCCTTCCACGTATGCATCAGGACATTTAAAGGTAACCTGCATTGAGAAACTTCACTTAAAATGCTAAAAATTCTTACCAGCACACAGTTTTTTCACCTCTCGTCATCAAAAATCAGACGAACACTCCTCACTGTGCGTTTGCTTGATGTGTTAGCACGATGTTGCTAAACTTCCTGCACATTGGAATTGGCTCCTGTTAGCACGTTTGAGTTGTACGATTCGATTTGAGTTGAACCTACGTAGAGATGAGTGTAAAAAACAGTTGAGTTTCAGACTGGACGACGAGGACGTTTTGGTATTCCAAGAGCTTTTTCTGAACTAAGTCTTGGTTTAGGGTTCAGGTTAGGATCAGGTTTAGGTGTAGGCTGGCTAAGGATCAGGATCAGACATTCAGAATAAGTCGTTTTAACATTTAAAGACTGAATATGTGCAGCAGATATAGTAATCCCGCGGATAGATGAAAATCATGAAGTAGCGACCTTATATTTATTTTATTATTATTATATATATTTTAAGGCCTTATAAACCCTCCCCACACTGTTATCAACCTTTCCCACACTCTTGTAAACACTGGCTTCCATCACCACCAATCAGAGACCGACGAGCTCAAGAGGAAGCGGCCGTAGCGGCGTTTTCCATACGTACGGCTACTCATCTGCTGTACGCTACGGATTTTATATACAATAAAAAATCCACGATACGGCGAGACATGGCTGTATCTGTGAAATTACACCAATAATTCAATTCAATTTATTAGGTTCAAAACTTGAAAATACACACAGCACAGGAAGGAAGACAGCACTCACGAGCTCAGGTCTTTTACTTGCGCACAAGGAGAGAACGGACACTACAGCTCTGCAGTATGCATCGCTACAGCAGTCCAGCTCTCTGGTAGTCCTTCTGTCCTTGGCTCTTTTATTTGGTAAACAATCAGTCCAAGAGTCAGCATAAGATAGGTGTCACTTACACAATCTTACTGGGTCAGTTCTCTGAGTACATACAGCTTGGAATGTTTTATGGTGATTCATGGTTCCTGACATGTAGACTTTAAAGTCCTGACAGTCACTCAATGATTACCTAATAAGAATAACTCTTAACATAAGCACAATTCTTCTAACAAATTCAATTCAGTTTTATTTATATAGCGCATATCTACAACACATGTCGTCACATAGGGCTAAACATTTTAAGGAAGAACAGGAAACAGGAACCCCGACAATCCAAAGTTGCTTTTGGATTCCCTATGAGCAGCAGTCAGCGACGGTTGGAGGGAACCAAAAACCCCCTATGATAGGGAAAGGGGGGGAAAAACCTCCGACAGAACCAGGCTCAGGGAGGGAGGACATCTGCCTCGACCGGTTGGGTTGGGAGTGGGGAAGAGGAGGGAGGGAGGGATAACAGGAGAGGTTGGGGTGGAGATGGGAGGTGGTGAGAACAAGCAAGACACAGAACCTCAATAACACATCATCCATCCAGGACAGATGATGCTTCTTTTACTGTTCCTGTGTTTCTCATTATAGATATCTACAATTTAACTGCAGGTATTGCAAAGAAATTGGCGGATTCCTTCAGCTGGATTGTGACGAGGCAGATTCAACAGATCTTTAAGCCCCTTTAATTCAACATGTCTAGCATCACAATTAAGTTTGAACTAGTTGAGGTGATGCTGCAGGTGTCTTCAACCGGAATTGTAATTACAGATGTCTTGAGTTTGAGTTTTAACTTAGATATCTGTAGTTTCGTCAGCTTGCTTTTCGAACACACTTCAACCGTAACTGCTCATGACAACCGTTTTACGACCACATCAGAGCAGCCCGAGGCCTCCAAGCCTCCAATAAACGAAGCTCTTGTTCTCCGCAGACTCTTCGCTGATAAGTTATTTCTGTTTTACTGCATTTTGGAGCAACATTATCCACCACAGCAGCTGCTTTTACTTCTAGTAACAGGATATCTGCAGCTATTAGTCTGGGATTTCTCTAACTGTGGGTCAACAGAAAGAGACGAGACCAAACTGAATCGTTCTTGTGTGTCCTACAGAAGCCCGGCTGCGACTCCATCTTGGGCTCCAAGCAGCAGGAGGACGCCTGCATGGTTTGCGGAGGACACAACACCACCTGCCTGCACCACAAGAGCGTGTACCAGAGCAACGGTCTGGAGGCAGGTAGGATCCACAGCCATCCAACTGTCTCCATTGAGAGTGAATTACCGAGGCCAACGCGATCTGCGGATGATTCCAGGACCTCTTTGCGTTTCCTAGAGTTGTTAGTCATTCAGGTTTTAGTCAAAAGGTTATTGTTCTGTGATGAAGTGAGCATTAACCGTAGTAACAGCCCTGCCAAACAAAGACGGCTTGGCTGCCTTCCAGGAAGAACTTCAGCTCACAACAGCTCCGAAATTACAGCTGTTAAGGTTTCAGGAAGGAGGAGGAGGAGGAGGAACACAAAGTTCTCCAGGCCCTTCTGGCTCGATGCCAGCAAAACGTTTTCTACCTTCAGTCGTCGGAGGCTAATGTGGGGTCTGAGTCAGAGTCTGCAGAATTATCTGTGGTTTTGTGGATGCGTGGTTTATCTGAATGGAAAGTTACCAAAAACACTGAACAATGAACCCAGCACGAACAAGCAGCTAACTGAAAGAAGCCAGAGTCAACATTTCAGGTAATAGACGGATCCAAAAATGGCACATGCATGAAAATACAGATCCAGAGTCTGGGTAAGTTTATGACGGCACATAATTTCAATAATAAAGGACTGAATTAACTCCTAGTCCTTGTAGAAATGGTTCTACATGTGAGGCAGACCTGAAAACGTCCCTGTTTTTGACGTCCTTTGTCTCCAGAATTACAGCCACCAATCCAAAACTAAGATCTTCATTGCATAAACTACACCTTTCCTACTAGCATGAAGTGATGGAGATGAGCCTGTCAGGAGCCCGGCCCTTTGTTTTTTTTCACTATTTGTTGATTCGACTGACATATTTAAGGTCCCATCCTCTTATGCAAGACATTTAAAGGTGCTCTGGTTGAACGATCTTCTCAAAAATCCCTGCTGTGTTCACTGGAAGGTTATTGGGATGATTTTACACTTCTCTAAGCTGCATGTTGGACTAGCTGCTGGTGGACATCGGAAAATAGTTGAAGACAAGTTAGTAGTCTGCTGTTGGATGAACCACAAGTGAAGCATGAATGAGGTCCAACAAAAGTCCATGAAATCAAACCATCCACATTTCAAACTTTACAGTCAGTGGTGCGGCGTTGCATAGCGTAGCGTTGCATAGCGTAGCGTTGCATAGCGTAGCATTGCGTAGCATTGTGTTGCGTAGCATTGTGTTGCGTAGCATTGTGTTGCGTAGCGTTGCATAGCGTTGCGTTGCGTTGCATAGCGTTGCGTAGCGTTGCACAGTGTTGCGTAGCGTTGCGTAGCGTTGCATAGCGTTGCATAGCGTTGCATAGCATTGCATAGCATTGTGTTGCGTAGCATTGCGTTGTGTAGCATTGTGTTGCATAGCGTTGCATAGCATTGCATAGCATTGTGTTGCGTAGCATTGCGTTGTGTAGCATTGTGTTGCGTAGCATTGTGTTGCGTTGCATAGGGTTGCGTAGCATTGTGTTGTGTAGCATTGTGTTGCGTAGCATTGTGTTGCGTTGCATAGTGTTGCGTAGCATTGTGTTGTGTAGCATTGTGTTGCGTAGCATTGTGTTGCATAGCATTGCGTAGTGTTGCATAGCGTTGCGTAGCATTGTGTTGCATAGCATTGCGTAGTGTTGCATAGCGTTGCGTAGCATTGTGTTGCGTAGCGTTGTGTTGCATAGCATTGTGTTGCATAGCATTGCGTTGTGTAGCGTTGCATAGCATTGCGTTGCATAGCATTGCATAGCGTTGTGTAGCGTTGTGTAGCATTGTGTTGCGTAGCATTGCGTTGCGTAGCATTGCGTTACGTAGCGTTGTGTAGCTTTGCGGTCAGAAACCATTTGTGCTTCCTACCGTCAAGCAAAACCTGATGCAACAACCTAAATACACACACTCAAGACTGAAACCAATTACACTCTGTTGTGGACTAATTAGTTTCCAACACACCACAGATGTATCAAAAAACAAAATGGCCACCCAGCTCAGGTGGCAGAAGCAGGAAGTGTGGCTTTGAACTGTTGCTCCATGAACCTGCACCGTCTGACCTGTGTGGACGCCACTTTCAGAGCGGTGGTGGGCTTGAGGAGAATCTGGAGGCTCGAGACTTTTCCACGCAGCTTGAACATCTATGGACTGAATCTAAAGGAGACTGTGTTGAGAAGTTGAAAGTTGAAAAGGCCTCAACAGTCAACATGAGAAGCAGTCATTGAAACGGGGTGAAGAGATGTGGAAGGGGGTCGACTCTAGATCCTGTGTTGCCCTCTGCCGAGCTCTGCGTTATGAGATTTTAACACGTCTCGTACAGGCCAACAGAAAGTACCCGACACCTCTGGCGTGGGACTTGGCCGAGCCTCGGCTCTGCAACAGTGGCCTCCTCTCACAGCCCGGCGTGTAGCTGACAGATGGAGCGTCGGGCCATAAAGGCTCCGATTGAGGAGGAAGAAAACAGGCTGATAATGGCCGCTTTGTTTGGGCGCCCCGGCAGCCTTGGGAGGGATTTCTCTCCTCCTGCAGCTGCGTTTCTAGACGGAGGGAGAACCGATGGAGGGCGTGAAAAGCGCTCCTCCTTCAAGGTCAGGAAGCCGCCGACGGCCTCAAGCCTCCTCAAACTCTTCCTCAGTCGCAGCTTCGCAGGGCGACGTGAACCTGCCGCATAGTTTCCCTCCGAGGCGGGTAGGCAGGAGCAACCAGAGCCGCCCGGCCCTCAGAGGCGTGATGGATGGAGCTCAGAGCAGCGGGAGGGCCATGGAGCTGCCCCTCCCTCCAACTGTTTTGGCTCACGGGTGAAATATCGCCGCATAATGAATGGTTGGGAGTTCCAGCTCATTCATAAATCGCCTCCCTTTGTGCTCGTAAACCGACGCTGCGGAGCATTTATCAGAGTTAAACATTAGTGACAGCAGAGGTCCTGATTGTTTTATAATGACAGGCAGCAAACAGCATCGGGATACGAACCACATCTAGCTTCCTTATCTGATTATAATCCAGATTCTTTATGAGTTACTGATTACTTATCGCCCACTGGCTGCTGATAAATAAAGGATTAGTGTGCTATTTAAAGATTAACCCTCCATGGAAAGTGCATAGTGCAAACTCAAGGCCTTTTTAAAGAACATTCATTAACACATTAAGGAATTTATTATTAAATAGATCCTCTGCATGCATGTTGCACATCTCAGTGAGCACTCATGCCTGTTTACACCTGCTGTTTAAGTGTCTTTACGCAGTTTTAAAGGTCAGCCTACGAGTTCACTCTCTCTAAAAGCCGCATCTCTAATAGCAGAACCATAAATCACTTTAATTTGCATTTAAAAGTGCCTTTCTGTCTATTCAGAGCCGCTTTAGAGTTGCAGTTCTCGCTCCGCTCATGAGAACACAGACGTATCCGGCTCACTTACCGGTTCATGAGTTACATTTCGGGGTCGACACTGATAAGTTTACCTGCGTTATGTTGGAAAAAAAAGCTCACGTGTTGGTTTGTGTGGAGGTACGTTTGAAACAGGAATGCGTTCATACGAGGTTATACGTACAAATCCATGTATAGAGTTCCGTGACAAAGTATTTACCCCCCCACAGGACCTGGACGACTTGTCATAAATGATGGAGCCATGAATTCTGCTCTCTATCAGAACATCCAGCATCAATTCATGACTTAAAGCTCAACACTGATGGTTCATGCAGCAAGACAAAGACCCAAACACCACAAGCAAGTCCACCTCTGAGGGGCTCAGGAAGAACTGAATGAAGGTTCTGGAGTGGCCGAGTCAAAGTCTGGACTTGAATTCAAGACATTAAAAGGGCATTTCATGATTTAAAACCATTGAATTCAAACTATTCTGCAGAGAAGAGTGGACCAACATTCCTCCATGGTGATGGAAAAGACTGGAACTAACATTTAACTGCAGTCAGGGTTAGGTCTAGGGGGCATTTACTTTTTTTCACAGGGGTGATGTAGGTTTTCAATAATTCTTCCTTCATTAAACCGTCATTTTAAAAGCTGGAACAAACATTTAACTGTTGCTGCCAAGGATGGACCAAGCAGGTATTAGGTTCAGGGGGGCGATTACTTTTTCATAGGGGTGATACATCCATCCATCCATCATCTATTCACCCCTTAATCCTCTGTAGGGTCGTAGGGGGGCTGGAATCTATCCCAGGCGACTCGGGCGAAGGCAGGAGACACCCTGGACAGGTCACCAGCCTATCACAGGGCTACATATAGAGACAGACAACCAAGCACACTCTCATTCACACCTACAGACAATTTAGAATCATCAATTAACCTCAGCATGTTTTTGGACTGTGGGAGGAAGCTGGAGGACCTGGTGAAAACATGCAAACTCCACACAGGAAGATCCCAGGCGTCCTAACCGGGACGCGAACCGGGGATCTTCTAGCTGTGAGGCGACGCTGCTAACCACCGAGCCACCATGCAGCCCTGTGTAATATTCAGTAAATCTAAATATAAGTTTGATGATCTGTAACATTGAAGTGTGAGAAAAATGCAAAAACAGAAGATTTCTGTAGTTGAGGGGGCAAATACTTTGTCACAGCACTGTATAGATATGGTTTCCTCTGTTCCTAGGATGTGCACTTTTGTTTTATCATCATGCTCTAGTTGCACAGAGCCCAAGGAAGGTTTTCCTTCAGGGACACTGAAGGATATCTTATCTTATCTCGTACTTCCTGTTGCTGCAGCATCTCTTCAGTCTGAAGCGCTGTGTCTTAGCTGCCTTCTGTTCAAGGCCCAGTCTGTTCTGACTGGAAAGCAAGGCAGCTTTGGTTGCGTACAGCCACCAAAGAGCTCAGAGCGTAGAGAGGTAGCTCCAGCAGAAGCTTTTCTAGCGAAGGAATAATGACGTGGCACGTTTGGGGCCAAACGAGTGGCTGGTCGGTCAAGTCTGGACGTCAGATGAATGTTTAATGCAGGTACGGAGAGGATGACTCTGTCTGACTCTGTAAGTCAACATGGGCTCTTTAAATATGTGCATTTGGACTCAGAAGATTCAGTTCAGCAGAATAAACAGCGGCTCAAGAGACATTCAGTCACCACTGCTGCTATGGTGTTGACATGATCGCCATAGGAACCGCTGACGCCATGATAGTGATGCTCAGATTGTCCAAAGCCAAACCACATAGACTTTAATCCTCCAGGTTTACTCCAGCATAACTCCTGACTAGCAGCTCGCTATTAGAAGACTCACATCTGATCTGTGTTCTGGACCACATCTGTAGCTTCTCATAGTGTCTGACCTCTCAGGTTGAACCTAAACTTAGATTATTTTAATGTTCTGCTTCGTTTATACTGAAAATAACTGGTCTTTAAGAGCCGTCTGTCCCCGCTTGTAAAAAAAAAAAACACTTCTCCTTTAATCATGTGAAACAGCTACATGTGTACACTGTAAAAAATGCCCCTCCCAAAACAAGAAAAAAACTTCTTTCAAGGCACTTTTACTTTGAAATAAGTGAAAAAAATCTGCCAATAGAACAAGTGAACATTTGCTTGGTCAGATTTCTTGAAATAAGACATGATATTTAGAATATTGAGGTCTTAAAATTAGCAGGGAAAACTTATTTTAAGCTATATTTTAGCAGCATTGTCAAGCTGAGGTGTCTTAGAATAAACCAGACATGCTAAAGAATTAAATAGATTTTGGCTTTAATAAGTTTAATGTCTTAATTTGAGATGTATTCAACTTATTTTAGTTGTATTATCATGGCTCTTCTCTAGATTTAAGACCATCTTGTACTTGAAATCAGATCACACAGATTAATTGAAGCATTCTGAGATATAATGTCTTCTCACAGTTGGCTAGAAATCCTAATATTTAGTGGTGTTTGACAGCATTTGAAGGTGTTGTGTTTTAGGTGAAGCCAGCTACGCCCAAAAGGAGGTGTTTTAACTCAAAAGCAGACATTTGCTTTGTTTTTTTAACACATTTTACACATGCAGCTGTTTTCTGATATGAATTGGTGATTTTCCTATAAAATGCTTTTACTTTATTTCTTAAATCCAGATTATTTATCTGATACAAACAACAGCTCAGCTTGAAACATGTATGAAATGAAATGAACCTTGTTTCTGGTAAAATACAACTAAAACAAGATCATTTCAAGATTGTTTGACTTAACAAGATATTTAAGATGCGTTGTCTTAAAACACGTCCCTCCATCTGCTGAAATGTTACCTGGAAAGTGAATTTATCTTAAATCAAGTGGGTTGAGACAATTTGGACTAAAAATAAGACGAATAAACTTGGTAAGATGTGGAGTTTTTTCAGTGTTGGGATCCAACATTAAAGCTTCTAACTGACTGACTCTGTTTGCCAGGAGGGCCCTTTGGATACAACGAGGTGGCCATGATCCCAGCCGGAGCCACTCACATCCGAGTCACCGACAACAGCAGGAATTATCTCGGTAAGACTCATCCCACGTCACACACACACATATTCGCGCTGCAAACTGAATTCCTGCGCTCGCTATGACTTCCTCTCCCCGGAGACAGGAGGGGCTCGGCGCTCCCACATGGTTTCTGGACTCCGCTCTGTGCTGTCCAGGCAGCAGGAGGACCAAGGGCGTCTATTCTCATCCTTGTTTATGAGACCGAAATAAAGCAGGCACCGAAACGGCACGCTGTGGTCTTGAAAGAGCCGCTCGTAAAGGCTTTATCTGACCGCTGGGGCGAGGCAGGTGAAGGCGCCTGTTTCCATCCCATGTCATGGAAAATCCCTCGGCCTGCGCTGAGGAGAGACAGCTGCCTTATATAGCCAGCTGGCACATTTCCCTGGGCTCAACCTCAGCTTGACCTGGAGACCTAACTGTCACCACCGCTGCTGACATGAGAAATTCAGTAATTCCACGTTTCCCCTTCCTCACGCAGCCCTGCAGAACGGTCGGTCCCAGTTTGTCATCAACGGCAACTGGAAGATCAGCGTTCCTGGAGAGTACAGCGTCGCCGGGACCAAGCTGCTGTACAGACGCTCCGCAGACACCTGGGAGAGTTTCGAGGTGATGGGACCGACCCAGGAAGACCTCCATCTGATGGTAAGGAACCCTAAACAGTAGGGATGCACGATAATTATCGGTTAATTTTGGCAAATATGACGTCATTCTGATAATTAAAAAATCAGCCGATAAAACGACCCGATAATAATAAAGACTTGGAATCTTGGGTTTTGCTGTTGGTCTGTGTGTTGTGGTTTGTCCTCATGCCTGGCTCCTCAACCCCTCCCCTCCCCGACGGTACTGTCGCATGTGTGTGATGTCATCAGACTGCGCGGGCAGAGAAACAAGCAGCATGGCGTGGCACTGACCAGAGTGGACTTTCTTTACTGTAGCAGAAGAAGTCGTTTCACTAGGACTGGTCCCGAATATTGGAATATCCGAATATTTGTTCATAGTGGTGGTATTCGGATGATAACTTTGATACTCAAAAAGTCGTGCGTTCCGCCGAACGCCACCAAGCGTTGCCGAGGCTGTAGTACGCTGGTGATGCTCTAGAACGCCGCGGTGGTTGTACTAGCAGACTTGCCAACTCCGGTGTCATGCTCCGTTGCGCAATCGGTTGACATTATCGGTTATCGGTTGCAAGAACTATAAAATTATCGGTTATCGGAATCGGTTGAAATTGGCGTTATCGTGCATCCCTACTAAACAGTCTGGTAACCAGCAAGCTGCAGCTTAAAACTCATCTTGATGCAGGCATGAGGTGGGAAACACATTTACAGAAACAGTCACCTGATCGGCCCTCTCAGGACTTCTGTTTCCACTGCAGTGAAGGTCCAACAGGTTCAACTCTGAATGCGCCGAAACAACAAAAATATAGCAGTTACTGGATGTTCTCTGAGCACATAGGAGATAGAAGATTAGAGGTTTGTTGTGTTAGACTGGATGGAGAATTTTGCATTCAAGATGTTAGAGAGAAGACCTGTGAGTTCCTCTGAATTTAACCAGTCGTGGTTTAGCCCACCACAGAGCAGCTGCCTGTTCTAGATACGTTTTCCTCTCCTAAAAATAACCCTGAAAGACGATTTTTCACAAAGGTTCACGCACAAAAGTACCTGCAGTGGAAAACAGACTGATGTTATACACCGATCAGGCTTAACATGACAACCACCCGCCTAATATTGTGTCGCTCTACCGCATGTGGTCACAAATGCTCTGATGCTTGATCACAATGGAGTGTAGGAAGTCTGGAGGTCAAATCAACATGTTGGACCATTGTCATGTTCCTCAACATGTTCCTGAGAGCGCTGTTGGGCTTAAACTAGCAACGGGCACCATGACAAAGACTTCTGTTATGTTTAATGACATCCAACCAAACAGGGATGATTAGGACAGTGTTCTATATCCTGGTAGCTTGTAAACAGAGATGATCTTAATTCTTGATGATCACAATGGGCTCCAGAAAGTCTGGAGGTCACATCAACATGTTGGACCATTGTCATGTTCCTCCACATGTTCCTGATTGGTTGGTGTTGTTTCCATGTGGTGGGGTGCATTTTCCTGCGGGGGGTAGGCCAAATGGGATTTCCCTCATGACCGGAGTCATCTGAGGCGTTGCTGCTTTGGTCAACATGTGACATGTTGGGGTGGCCTTTTATTGTCCCCAGTATAAGGAGTGTCTGAGTACTGCTCATTGTGTTGGAGCAGCGTCTGGATATGCCACACCCATGGACTGAATGGAATTAATGCATCACTGAGGCAGTGGTGGACTCAAATTTGGGACACGAATCAAGAGAAATGTCAATTTAGTACAAGTACCAGACAGTATACGCTCACTTTGGGTGGTGCTCTTAATGTGGCATCAATATTTCACATGGGGCGTTTATATTTTTGTTCAGTGTAGATGCAACCCTCTTCACAGTACCCGCTTGGAGAATTAATGTAAAGGACAATGTCTGACTGGAGATAAAGTTTGGTTTTTTTGTTTTTTTTTCTGCAACCAACCAATGAAACTTGGCAGACTAGGACTCCCCTCATTGACAAACATGCGGTCGACCGCTATGGAGCAGCCCAAACACAAACCATCATCACTAATGTTGATTTTGACACTTTGAGCTTCTCAAAACTTGCAAACCGTGAGTGAAGTTGTGAGAGGACTGGTGTTTGGTTGGCAGCTATTTGTATAAAGGGATGTCGGAACCATCTGCAGTCAGCTTGTAAGCAGTAAAATAACGTTTTCTTTGTTTTCATGTGAAATATCTGCATCTCATATGAAGAACCAGCTACGTTCAGTCTTCCTGCGTTGTGCAACTGAAGATATTCTGCTTATCGTAAGAAAAACACCGGCTTCATTCAGGCTCTGTGCAGGTATTTCAGATCTGGCTCAGCCACCAAACAGCTGATAACTATTGAGATCTCTGTTGTTGGAATGTTTTATCTGGCAACTCCGACACAGGAAGTTAAATCCAACAGCATTTATTATGTCTTACCGAAGACCTGGTGCTTGGATTTATTGCCTCTACTTTAACCACAACCCTGAGGCCCAGGGTTAGCCCTGATACTGGATCAACAAGCAACAAAGTACAGGATGTAGGTGCCTTGCCATGTTGTTATTTCCCTCATTTAGTTTAGTTGCCCATGTAATTCTCAACCCAAGCCGTTGGATTACATGGCTACCAGGACAACATGGGTGATGGATACCAGGACCAGACGATGATGTATCTTCTGTCTGCAGTGTGTGTTCAAGAAGGTCCACGTTTCTGCCTATAAAAAGCAAAAACTGGACCTTATTTACATTTGGACACAATCCACTCTAAAGTACTTTCATTTTGTAGCCTTGTACCCTTTGTTTGATACACCGCTCCCAGGGTTCCTGCCACATTTATAGATCTCTCTGGTAGTCCTGCTTTGCATGAGGCACTGTTGGTGAGGCGTCTTGGATCTCCTCCACTGTGTCCAAATGGCTTCAGCTTCAACCACAGTTTCATTCCGCGGAAAAGCAAGAAGTCTCAGGGAGTCAAATCGATTATACTGAATGTTCTCCCTCAGGTGCTTCAGGGCGTTACGGTAGAACTCTTTTTGACAGTCCAACTTTGGGGGATGAATTCATGGTGCACAATCACATGAATGTTAAAAAGATAACAACCAGCGTGCTCCTGGTTGCACTCCTGACCCGATGCACCATCTCCGGTCTTGACAGCTGCTGTTTCTTCTCCTGGTGGTGGCTGCAGACACACCTCTGGCCAACAGTGATGAAGGTTGGATCATCCTGACACACCATGTTTGGTAGAATCTGGAAGTATGTACCTACTGATAGCCACAGAAACATGTTAGCACAGGTCCTGATGTTGATAGCTCTTTATCCAAGGTCTCCAAGCTCGTGAGTTATTCAGTCCCTCCAGGATTTCCAGGCGTTTTTCGAGATTGTTGCTCCTAAAACGCCTGAATTCGCAGCAGCTTTTCTAAAAAATTGCGATGTAAGTTGTGATGTTTTCAGCGTATTTGTTGCGATAAAATTGCAGGAGACAGTAAAAAAGTTGCTAAAAGTTGCATTTTTTCTTTGTTTTGTATAATTCATTAAAAATGTTAAAAGTTTAAAAAGTTAATTTCACATCCCGGCACACGCGTGTTCACACACACACGCTCACAGCTCGTCACGTCAGTTAATGAATCTAACTGACCTTCATTGTTTCAGTGCTGCCACAGATCTGGATCAACAGCTTCATCACGGTGGTTTGTCTGGTCTGTGGTCCGCTGGTTTCACCCATTCTCCTGATATGTTTACGGTAGAAAAGTGTTTGTCAGTGGATGGTTTTGGTTTGTGTTCCACCTCAATATTCCACGGGGTGAAAACAGTTTAGCTCCGCTTTGGTGAAGAACATCAGGGAATTGTTTAGCAGTAGTTTTTGTTGCATACGTATCTGTATCTTCAAACCATAAACAAGGAAGTGAATCCGGTGACATACGTGCATTACTGGGGACTGCTGTGATTGGTGGAACTCACGGGAGGCGGGACAAAATAGCGTAAAAGGGGCGGTGATTGGACAAAATTGCAAGGCCGCGCAGAATTCATGGAGATTGGTTGAATTTGCGTTAATTGTCACGATCGCAGCATCAAGAATTCCTGGAGGGACTGGTTATCACTCGCACATGTTGCACAGGCGTTTTGCCTTCAGAAGTGCCCGACTTCTTTGAAGCATAGCTAAGCAGTCATCAGAGCGTTTTTTTTTCCATCTTCTACTGTCCAGTTGTGGTGAGCCTGTGTGAATTGTAGCCTCAGTTTCCTGGTCTTAGCTGACAGGAGTGGCCCCCGGTGTGGTCTTCTGCTGCTGTAGCCCATCTTCTCCAAGGTTGCTGTGGTTCAGAGATGGTGTTCTGCATTCCTTGGTTGTAACCAGTGGTTCTTTGAGTTCCTGCTGCCTTTCTATCATCTCCAACCAGTCGGCCCATTCTCCTCTGACCTCTACCATCAACAAACTGGATGATTCCTCTTCTTCGGACCATCTTCTGTGAACCCTAGAGATGGTTGTGGTGGAAATTCCAGTAGATCGGCGCCTTCAAAGTCTCTTAAATCACCTTTTCGTCCCTATTCTGATGCTCGGGTTGAACTTGTTAGATTCAAAACCTGAAAATACACACAGCACAGGAAGGAAGACAGCACTCACAAGCTCGCTTTCCACACTCACTCTCTGAGTGTCAATGTGCCGTTTTGTGCTGTACCTGTCGGTCGTTCCTGATGCTGTTGTCTGTTCAGATGCAGTCAACCTGGAACCCCGCGGAGCCCGAGCAGGGTTTAACTGGCCGACGTGGAATTCAACCACGGAGGGCTTTCGTCCCCGAACCTAGTTCCAAGGGGCTGTGCACAGACTTCGGTCTCCCTCGAGCTGCTCCTTAGGGTCCCAGGTGTATTGGCATCCGGCTCGAAGGACCAAGTTATGTTAGGTTCAAAACCTGAAAATACACACAGCCCAGGAAGGAAGACAGCACTCACGAGCTCAGGTCTTTTACTTGCGCATCGCTACAGCATTCCAGCTCTCTGGTAGTCCTTCTGTCCTTGGCTCTTTTTATTTGGTAAACAATTAGCACAAGAGTCAGCATAAGATAAGTGTCACTTACACAATCTTAATGGGTCAGTTCTCTATGTTCTTTACTGTGAGTACATACAGCTTGGAATGTTTTATGGTGATTCATGGTTGCTGACATGTAGACTTTAAAGTCCTGACAGTCCCTCAATGATTACCTAATAAGTATAATTCTTAACATAGGCACAATTCTTCTAACAAACTTCAGCAAGTCTTGACCACACCTACATGCCTAAATGCACTGAGTTCCCGTCATATGATTGGCTGGTTAGGTGCTGGTGTTAAGGTGCAGTTGAACAGGTGTATGTATAATAAACATTTAGATGACGGCAAGTATCAAATCAGACTTAGTGTTAGCAGATACACACAGTTAAAGGTCTTGAATTGGAATCAGGGATAACAAACTACCACATGTCACAATATAAGATGCGTCAAGGTTATATAAATGTTGATGCATGATTACTTCCTTGTTCCTGTGTGCAGGTTCTATCAACAGACAGGAACCCAGGGATCGAGTACGAGTACTGGCTGCCTCCGGACCAGTACGCCCTCCACCACGGCAGGAGGAGTCCACTGCGTCAGGCTCACCACACTGCCAGCTACCTGCCCTGGGATCAGCCCACAACCACCAGTACCACCATCACCACCACCCCCACCACCACCCGGCCTCCTCCCGCCACCACTCGACCACACTGGGGTAAGACCTGCCTCCAGCCTTATTTATTCACCCTTAAGGAGGTTCTCAGATAAAAGCTTGAGCTTAAAGGGAAGAAGAAGTCTCCCCAGAATCTAAGTTGATCAATTATCTGCTCGTAACTGTGTCAATCAGAGCTCCACTGAAGTTGAGGAGGAGCCTGAGGCGGTGTTAAAATAGACCCTGATTCATTTCAATGAGGCGCCTGAAGGCTTCGGTAGCAGAAACACAGTTTACCGGAAAGAAAAGTTGAACTTGGCTCAACTTTTGCCGCAGTGCAGTGTTTGTCTGACAGCATCCCCGGATCACTGCAGTGTTTCTACTGTTTGCTCTGCTGTCGTGTTCAAAGCTAAAGCAGCTGTTGTTGCGGTAACTTCCTGAGCTGTAAAGTCCTGTCTCATCCTACTACAAACAGCTGCAGAGCGTCGCGGCGTCTTAAAGGCCTTCAGCTTGGATCTAGACCTGGATCTTTTACTTAGACCAGCAGCACACACCCACCGAAGCCTCCTGGGTGTCCTTACACAGCGTGGATGCGTTCGTTTTCTCTCCTTGCATCAAGTTTTATTTATCCGAAGCAAACAGTTCTTGAGATGGCAAAGAGAGAAACCTGACTGCCTGCACGACATCAGAAATGTGTCTTGGTGATCAGGGTTTCATGTTCTCAGAGTCGTCTCACTGCTAAGATCTAGATGGAAACTTTAACTTCTGTGTGTCCTGGGTCCGTGCACGTCGCGGCCATTCGTTTTCTTATTTTGAGATTTCAAAATAAAAATGAAAAATAAACCGTTTCCATTTTTTTTCAGTGATGATACAAAATGAAAAACGGAAAACAGGCCCTAATTCATTATCCATTATCCGTTATCTGATTTAATTAGATGTGTTTGTAAATGGAAATTAAAATTAAAATACACCCGTGGAAAACTTATTTCTCTACTTCCTGTTGGTTTTGGCTCCGTGACCCATCTGACTTCTGAAGAGGAAGGATCTGGTATCTAAAGCTCCAGTGTTAGCTCACTGTTAGCAGACCTTGCTGTGTGCCGTGGCCTGATGAAGACCCACTGTGGGGTCCAAACGTTGCTTGGCTCACATTGTTCACTATTTCACAGTGGACTTTTCACCAGCGTGGGGTTTATTTGTCCCTTTGGAGGGACCTTGTGGTGATGCTAGCTCCGCTGCTAGCGCTAAATCACTAGCGTTCGGCTGCTTTTCGGGACGTTTTTGGGGAGGTTTGGAGGTTTTCTGTTACTTTAGCTTTGCCAGAAAGCAAAGTAGCAATTTAGCGCTAGCGGCAGAGCTAGCGCTAAATTGCTAGCTCCGCCATTTAGAGGAGCTAGCGCTAAATCGCTAGCTCCTCTGCAGAAGTCAGACGGGTCACGGAGCCGAAACCAACAGGAAATAGAGAAATAAGTTTTCCACGTTTTCCACATCTAATTAAATAGGATAACAGATAATGGATAATGAATTAGGGCCCATTTTCCATTTTTCATTTTGTATTATCACTGAAAAAAAGGGAAACGGTTTATTTTTCGTTATTTTGAAATCTCAAAATAAGAAAACGAATGGCTGCGACGTACACGGACCGTCCTGCACGTGCTTCCCATTTTCCTTTTCAGTGCACATCTGTTTGGACGGCAGTTTTTTTCACGTTTTATTTGATTTTCGATGAAGATCATTCCTGCTTCATGTACAATAGTTTGCACCGTCGCTGCACCAAAAGAAGGTTTCGTGTTCGAACTTCTGGCCTCCCCGTGTGGCGTTTGCATGTCCTCCCTGCAAGGTTCTTCTCTTATTTGTCCAGCAGCACCGTTTGTTTCTAGGAACACTGGATCCCTGATTACGGTGCAGAGCTCTTGGATAACGCTGCACAAGCATGAAAAAACACATCCTAATGAATATTTTATGAGTCTGCAGGAACATGAATATGTCTGATATCACCATGTTTGACTTAGATCTGACAAGCAGCATGTCCTTTGGCTCTACCGCAGCCTTGAACTCAGTTCCAGCTGACATGTGTTTGACTCTTTTAAGAGACAAATATCAAACCAGGATCAGCCTGAGTGCGTTTTATTGACTGCACATGAGCAGCCTTTGATCCAGCAGCAGCGGCGGCACTGTGTTTGGTTTGTTTTCAGAGTTCGGGCTCTGGCTGTATTTTTCCATCGGCATTGTTTGGTCATTTTGAAATCCTTCGCCACCTTCACAGCTGCTCTCAGTCCCGCTGTGATAACGATGACAGAGGAAGCTTCCAAAGCCACCAGGTACGAGGCGCTGAGTGGAGCTTTAATCAGGCTCAGTGAGTGGAAACACCTGCAGCCTGTTGGTGGGCGACGGGTTAAAAGCGCTCCGTCTTCAGCTCACATTGATTTAAATGGTTTATCTGAGCTGGTTGCTGCTGCTGCTGAGGAATGCAGCTGGTTTATCTCCCATGATAAGGCTGCTGTACACATGTGCTGAACCTCTGCTCGCCTCCCTAAACACACATTCACGTGGAAATCTGTGCCCGGCCTGCGCTTTCTGTCCGACTCCATCCAGTCCCGTAATCAATCTAAGCAGCTTCTCTGGAAACGTTTCCCTGCTGCTGGGTTTCTGCCAAACTCAACTGTTTGCAGGAGTAGCGCGTTGATTGTTTGTTAGATAACCAGGTGAACTCTCAGGTCCTGATTCCTCATGCCGGAGCCGGACTTAATGTGATCAGGGTGGCAGGAGCCGTACGAGGAGTCATGGAGGGGTTGTGTCTTTTTATAGTTCAGCAGAGAGTCTCAGAGAAGTTCGCTGTTTCGGATCCAGTAGATTCAAACCCGTTTAGTCTGATCTAATGCGTCGAAGAGTTTTGCAGTTTATTTTGTGTGACTATTAAATGAATCCTAGACCCAGTCAGGGAACTGTCAGATTTAACTGATCGTCACAAATAACAACAACAAGTCCTGAACAGGTCTTTAGGTGCAACAGCCCTGGAAGCGTCCTTACAACCTGATTTATACTCGGACTGCTTCTCTGCTGTAAATCTGCTGTAAACTCCTCTAAACCGGCAACATGTTTGTTAGACCCCATCCCCACCAGACTGTTCAAGAACACTGCAGTATTAAATATCATCAGCTGTGACCACATGCTTTTAAAGTTGCTGGAATAAAGCCACTTCTCAGAAAGCCTCTCTAGATCCAGGTGTTTTAGACCAGTGGTTCTCAACTGGTCCAGCCTCAGGACCCACAATCACTCTATTAATGACAGTTGCGACCCAAATTGTTGAAGTTTGCTGTTCCTGTTAACACATTAAGGTTTATTTGGGTGGAGTCTCAACACATTTTGATACAACTTAGGAAAATTTTGGCTTATTTTTTGCTCATTTTGGTATTTTTGGACGCTTTTTGCCAAGTTTTGGGCGTATTTTGGCCCATTTTGACAGATTCTGAGCACATTTTGGTTCAATTTTGGGACGTTTTCGCATAAATTTCTCCAATAAGCTGACAGAACCAAACCTAGAGGTTAATAGTGGGCAACTACTGGTGTCACCACCACTAAATATCCTGCATGTCCTTTAAAATACAAGACTTTATACCACTACTTCTTTTGGCGGGGAAAGCTCCTGCGACCCTCTAAAAATGGCTTTGGGACCCACTTTTGGGTCCCGACCCACCAGTTGAGAACCACTGTTTTAGACCAACACCGATCAGCCCCAACATCCTGACCACTGACGGGTGAAGTGAATATCATTGATCATATTGGTACCATGTGGTGTTCTGATGGAAAACCTTGGATTTTAACATCCGTGTTGATCAGACTTAGACTCTAGGGGTGTAACGGGACAGAAGAATCAGTTAAGGGGTCCACCTTATGTGGTCCAAAATGCTCTGAACCATTGGGAATCATGGACCAGAGGACCTCTCAGGGGGTCCTATGGGGTCTGGAACCAGGACCAGGGCACTGGATCCTTTGGCTGCTCTTTTAGGTCCCAACATAACGTGTTTCTACCGTCCACAGTTGAAGAAAGCCTCCTTCAAACTGATTATTGTCGATCACTGGAGATGTAGTCGCTGCTTGCAGCTGGATAACACCTGAAACAAATGGTGGCGGTTTGACAGCTCCAGAAACGTACAACATGGAAACATTTCAGGAACTGGATCACAGATGGTGCCCACTCATGTGAAGGAGGATTGCTTACTTGGCAGATATGAGGCAGGTCTGTTTCCACTGAGCGTTCGCTTCAAGGGTTTTTCCTGCATGAAGGAATTTCTGGTTCCCTTCAAAGACGTTTATTTTTAAGTCGGCACCAAAATGATAAAATTAAGAGTAAATAAATGTAGCCTCGAGCATACTAAGAATGTTTGTCTATCAAATGTGCAGAAATAACAGGAAAATCACCTGTACAGGTATGACATCATGCTCTAAGGAGGTTTTTGCCGGCGTTTATCTGTCTGTTAGCAACTTTAGACGAAAAGTACTGAATGGATTTTGATGAAATGTTCAGGAAAGGTGGATGATGGGACCAGGAACAGATGATTAGATCTTGCTGCTGATCCGGATCACCGTCTGGATCCAGGAGCTGTTGCAGGATTCTTTAGCATTGGGAGATAGGGCAACGTGCATGTATATGTGCATGTAACTCCACAACAAATGTCCAGGCTGCTTGGTAAAAATACAGGATCAGTTGCTGCTAATTTCTACAACATGTCAAAATTTGATCCGGATCAGGGAAAAATTCCAGACACTAGGATCCAGAAGAGGAAAACCTAGAGGGCCTGTGGAATGGTCATCACTGTAAGGTAACAGATGAAGATCCAGACATGCAGCCAACACCAACATGTAGCTGAGACTCTGCTGAATCAGGAGGATCCAACAGATCTGTTGTAGAATCAACAGCTATGGAGCTGGATCCAGAAGAAACCACCATTACCCAGAAAGAGATTCTGGTGAAGAACTATTGAACTAATGATGATATCAATGTGAATCCAGATGCTAAGGGTTTGTTTTCTGGGTCAAGGAGTCTGATAATGTAGATAAAACAATCCTGGGACAATTATTTCTGGGTGTAAATCCCAACATGGGGTGAAATGAGCTGCTTGGAGGAGGTCTGAGCTCTATGAGGGCTTTTTTAGTTTTTCTTGCTTCACAAACATTAAACCTCCAGACAGCAAAAATGCAGAATATACAGATAAACCAACGCTGATGGCAGCTGCAGGAGTCATTTCTTTTATAATGGTGGTGTATAAGGAAGTCCATGAGATTTCTATGTTGCAAGAGAGTGACTAGCTGCAACTAAACATATTAATATGGAACCAAACAGTAACAAGCACAGCCTCTTTTATGATACTATCTATATGTAAATGACCCTGGGAGAAGGTTTCGTCTGAGCGTAGGTGGAGGTGCATTAAGCAGGAAGTGTACACTGGAAAAATGCCCCTCCCAAAACAAGATAAATAAACTTCTTTCAAGGCACTTTTACTTTGAAATAAGTGTAAAAATCTGCCAATAGAACAAGTGAACATTTGCTTGGTCAGATTTCTTGAAATAAGACATGATATTTAGAATATTGAGGTCTTAAAATCAGCAGGGAAAACTTATTTTAAGCTATATTTTAGCAGCATTGTCAAGCTGAGGTGTCTTAGAATAAACCAGACATGATAAAGAATTAAATAGATTTTAGCTTTAATAAGTTTAATGTCAGCTTCTTAATTTGAGATGCATTCAACTTATTTTAGTTGTATTATTGTGGCTCTTCTTTAGATTTAAGACCATCTTGTACTTGAAATCAGATCACACAGATTAATTGAAGCATTCTGAGATATAATGTCTTCTCACAGTTGGCTAGAAATCCTAATATTTAGTGGTGTTTGACAGCATTTGAAGGTGTTGTGTTTTAGGTGAAGCCAGCTACGCCCAAAAGGAGGTGTTTTAACTCAAAAGCAAACATTTGCTTTGTTTTTTTTTAACACATTTTACACATGCAGCTGTTTTCTGATATGAATTGGTGATTTTCCAATAAAATGCATTTACTTTATTTCTTAAATCCAGATTATTTATCTGATACAAACAACAGCTCAGCTTGAAACATGTATGAAATGAAATGAACCTTGTTTCTGGTAAAATACAACTAAAACAAGATCATTTCAAGATTGTTTGACTTAACAAGATATTTAAGATGCGTTGTCTTAAAACACGTCCCTCCATCTGCTGAAATGTTACCTGGAAAGTGAATTTATCTTAAATCAAGTGGGTTGAGACAATTGGACTAAAAATAAGACGAATAAACTTGGTAAGATGTGGAGTTTTTGCCGTGTGGCGTTCCTCCCCCAAGACATACCGACTATCAAACATTGCATTTCCTGCTTTTGGTGAATCTTTATGCACCAGTTTCCGCTCAGTTTGTGCTGAAACTGACTTTATTTATGCTTCTGATATCAGACCTCCTCCTCCCCTGTGGTTGTCACACGGCTCATAACTCATGTTCATATTTAGGGAGTAAATAATAGAGAAACAACAGCCTCCTCTGTCAGAAGTGATGTTATAGTAGTTTTCATGTTTCTGTGTGTCTCTCTGGGATCTACGTCTCTGTAAAGGACTTAAAAAGACTTCCCACTGAGATTAAACCGTCCGCTGTCTGACGTGTTTTCATGTCTGTGTTTTCTAGTTTTAAGACCAGTGAAGCCTCCGCGGCAGACCCCCACCCACGGCCGCCACCAGCAGCCCGTCCTGCCTCGTCTGGAGCGAGAGGAGAACCACAGGAACCAGCTGCCTCAGCCTTCACCTGGACGTAGGTTCACCTGCTCCTCAGCACCTCCACAACGAGCTGAGGGACAGTAGAGGCAGATCAGATACTGGGTCAGGTTGACATGAAGCAAGAGTTCAGCCAAAATCATCAGAGTGTTCTTTGTAGTTAGCAAACGAGGACGTGGCTTCATTTCCTGCATGCTGGTGGATTTTTCCTGCATCAGTTTATGATGGAAATGTTTGCCTTTAAGTGAAGGAAAGCACCAAATTCAAAATATAATGGAGTATATATGAAACTATTTGCATCCACCACAGTGCATTTAGTGGTTGTCTGAGCTCATCGTTCAGATTTTGGATTATGAGCATCGAAAAAAGACCTTTTAGTGAGGTTATAGGGGTTTTTCGATGTTTTTCTTGGGGTGTGGGACAAATATAATATAACTCAGAGTGCTTTGAGAGAGAAGGACTCTCAGAAAGACAATATTGCAACGGAAAGACCTGGAAAAATAGAGTTAAAATAGAAAATACCGAGCTTGAATGTAAGTTCATTAAAAGAACGGACATCAGCTGATACGAGTAAAACAATAAGACGCCAAAGCACAGAGTGAAAGAGACGACGTTACATAAGAGAGTCTATAAAAATGGATTTTAAGAAGTAATTTGAAAGAAGATTCAGTTTATGTTCTGTTGTTCCAGTTTATTAGGTGACTGCTAACGAAGACAGATGTTCTGTTTTCTATTTCTGAAGGTGTTTATAGTCAGTAAAGACTAAATAAGACGACCCTGGAGGTGTTAGGAGGCAACTTCTTATTGGGGCTCTGTCAAACCTGATTTTATTTCTATTTTATAATTACCTCCACCAAGGACGTTGTGTTTTTGCCGGTTTATTTGTCTGTTGGCAGCTTTACATGAAAAGTTCTGGATTTTGATGAAATGTTCAGGAAAGGTGGATGATGGGACGAGGAACAGATGGTTAGATCTTGGTGCTGATCCAGATCACCGTCTGGATCCAGGAGTTTGTTGCAGGATTCTTTAGCATTGGGAGATAGGGCAACGTGCATGTATATGTGCACGTAACTCCACAACAAATGTCCAGGCTGCTTGGTAAAAATACAGGATCAGTTGCTGCTAATTTCTACAACATGTCAAAATTTGATCCGGATCAGGGAAAAATTCCAGACACTAGGATCCAGAAGAGGAAAACCTAGAGGGCCTGTGGAATGGTCATCACTGTAAGGTAACAGATGAAGATCCAGACATGCAGCCAACACCAACATGTAGCTGAGACTCTGCTGAATCAGGAGGATCCAACAGATCTGTTGTAGAATCAACAGCTATGGAGCTGGATCCAGAAGAAACCACCATGACCCAGAAAGAGGTTCTGGTGAAGAACTATTGAACTAATGATGATATCAATGTGGATCCAGATGCTAAGGGTTTGTTTTCTGGGTCAAGGAGTCTGATAATGTAGATAAAACAATCCTGGGACGATTATTTCTGGGTGTAAATCCCAACATGGGGTGAAATGAGCTGCTTGGAGGAGGTCTGAGCTCTATGAGGGCTTTTCTAGTTCAGTTTTGCATTTTGACTTCTTTTTACGAGGTCTTATATTTGTTGCAGTAGTACTGAATGAGCTAGAAGCAGCTAGAAGTTATCAGTTGCTGTGCAAAGTTTCAGGGAGGCGTCCGGTTGGTCCTAAATTCATTCTGCAGCTTGATATTGAGCCTAAAATAAATATCCGTGAAGAACAAGGAGTCCTGCAGCAGATGGTCTGAACCCACAGGGATCAACATCATGGAGTCAGTCGGGATCACATGAAGCAACAGGCCACAGTAGTGATCTGTATTTCAAATATAAATAAAAACTACATTTATGTAACTGAAGTGGATGAAACCTTTGCTCAGAACTGTTTACTGAGGCGTAATAAGTTGACCTGCGGTACACACAAGGCCGTCTGGATGCTATCTCAGCTTTGACGACTTCATAAGTGGTTTTTTTGCCACAGAAGCAAAACAAAAGTAGTTTTTAATCTGTGATCAAGGCAGCGGTTCAGAGGCCAGACTCCTAGTTTAATTCCCATCAGACTGGCAGCAGTGTATTTACAGTTTATATCATGTCTGTACATGCGCGCTTACCTCTGCTCTGCTCATCCTTCAGGGCATTGTGGGAAATGCCATCGAGTGAAAGGTCGAAGGGAGCGCCAGAGACAGTACTGTCAGAAGGACTTTGGTAAGACCGAGTGTTGCAGCTTTGCTCTTGTTTCCCAGCTCTGCTATTTATACTGAAACGTCTTGTTTTGCTGTTAGTTTTCCGAGCCCGAGTCCTGGGGAAGCTGTACCGAGGCGAGGAGACGCGCTACGACGTCCAGATCATCCACACCTACCGGAACCGCTTCCGCCTGGAGCACCGGGAGTTCCTGTGGGTCCCGAACGTGTGCGACTGCCCCCAGCTGGCCGTGGGGAGGCAGTACATCCTGATGGTGCGGCGCCACATCAACTACGAGCGCACGCTGAACCGGATCCTGCTGGAGGAGGACAGCTACGCCGTGCCGTACCGACCCCGGGAGGACGAGCAGCTGCGACCGCTGGAGAGTCTCTGCAGCAACACCGGACCCAAACAGCCTGCAGAGCTCAGAGGGTGAAGAACGAGGGTGGAGGCACAGCCGGAGCTTTATTCCACTTTCAATCCTCCTCTTGTGGACCTTCGGAGCTTCTTCAGACTCCTTGTGATGAATCCAGAGCGGCCTCGAAGCCGGAAAGCATCTAAAACCAAAAAGACTGGACGTTTATTTAAAAGCCTTACTGTACCATGTAGAGCACTTTAGGTGGAGGCTTGTGCCCACCTTTAAACACAAACCAAAGAGAAGAACGTCGACTGAAACGGTCCTTTTGTTGACGCTATTCTTCCACGGCGACCATTTATTTTTTTAGATTGCATTTGTGTTTGTGTTTGTGTAACTTTAAAGAAAAATCCACCTTAAAAACAGAGACTTTGAATTCCGCTCAACAGGATTTAGACTTTCTCTGCTGCTCATTGATCAGACGTTGCACCAACCAGTAGGAAATGTTGGTAATTGTTTTAATGATGCAAAAAAACTATTTCTTTCTATGTAATCCAGCTAGCGAGTATGCTGCCACCACGACATGATTTAGCTTTTACACAACATTAAAGCCACCTGCTTAACATTATGTAGGTCCCCCTTAACAGCACTGACACCTCCTGCATGCTTCTGGAGGTTTCCTTTGGTATCTGAACATCCCAGAGATGCTCAATCAGACTGGGACATGAGGAGTTAGGAGGCCGGATCGATGGCTGGAGCTCTTGGTCGGGTTCCTCGAGCTGCTCCTGAGCAGCTTCCGCAGCCATCGCAAAGTCAAAATGCAAGAAGTGTGATATGAGGTCAGGAAAATTACCTCGAACACATCGTGCTACGTTTTTGCTGCTTGATATAAAAAGAAAACGCTGTTGAATCGAACCTTTATCGATCCACTTGGGGAAATTCCTTCTCTGCATTTGACCCATCCTGTTCATAATTAACCTTAACTATACATACTAGGAGCAGTCAGGGGTTGAGGGCCTTGCTCAAGGGCCCACAGTGGTGGTGACTCTCTCTCACATTCCCACCTCAACCTCTTACCAGTCCGGGGGCTTGAACCGGCGACCGGTTACAAGTTCGCCTCACAAATCACTAGTCCACCACTGTCCCTACCAATGCAACAAACATTATATTTCTTTAAAGGCACATTTAAGAGGGTGTTTTTGGTGTGCAACTTCCTCGTGTGCACAGCGAAATGAGCGAGAAACACTGAAAAGGAAGATTTAGCTGCAAAAAGAAGTGCAGTCCCAGCTGCAGAGACGACGATGTTGACCAACAACAGGTACTCTGTCGGCAGCTTCTTGCAATTTTTGCCACAACACGACGCAACTAATTGGTTTAACCGTTCAAATCAGGTCTGCATGACGAGTGCAAAGCCAGATCTGAACGTCATCCAAAATTAAAAGCTATTTTGGATGCATCTTTTCAGTTTATGTTAAATAATTTTTATTTTCTATGCAGGCGTACTCCCCCTACAAAATCACCAAATCATCCGTGAATATAAAACTTCTTCCCAAACAGAGGTTTTTTATGTCATCGAGTGTAAATTTCAATATTACAAAGTCAATTTTTGTCCGATATCTTGCCGCCCCAGTAGGTGGTATTGTCAGGACTCGTGGTTTCCCAGCAGAGCTTTGCGTTTGAAGGTTTCTGTGTAGGTTTTCATACAAACCTACAGTATCGATATGCAGCAGATGTGCGTCAATACTGATGATCTGGTACCTCTTTTCCACCAAGAAGAACCAGGTCCTAGTTCTGGTACTTAGTTGGTTCTAATCTGGTTCCTCCTAAGAACCTGTTTGCTTTGAGTCCAGTTGGAGCCATTGGGTCACCGTAAAACCACTACGCTAGCATCCATTACATAGCAGTTGAACAAAAGCAGTAAGTTGATGATAATATCTATGTTTATCTCTATAGATGGTCTTAAGGCTGATTGTGAGGCGGAGGTCCTCCTGTTGCCTGGACACATCCGTGATCACGCTACTGGTGGGACACAACTGTAGCGGATTTCAGGTCAACAGTTTGTGGTAAACTTCCGTGTGTCCCGGGAGTCATTCCAATACATGTGTGATGGGACCAGGGACGTCCTGGAGAACAAGGACACTAATTAGCGCTTGTGTGTCCCTTTCCACCGTTGATGGTTGGTCACCATAACCCCGCCCCCAGCCCCTGACGTACTCGGTGCTTAGCTCTGGACCAGCAAAGAGTTGGTGCTTGCTGAGCTCCAGTTTTTAGCACCTGGAGTCGGTGCTTAGGAGGTGGAAACACAAAGAAGTGGAGCTGAGTCAGGCTCTGGCTCCGAACTAGACCTGGAACCAGCTCAGTGGAAAAGGGGTAATAGAAGATAGCAGCTAAAGAAACCTGCAAATGGGGGAAAAAGTGCTTCCAAAACTGGCGGCTCTCCCCACTTTCTGCTCTACACTTGCAGAAAATCCCCCAGACCGTGACGCCGATGCTAACTTTAGCTGCTCTAGCTTTGGATCACGTAACCTGCAGCAGAGTTTAGACACACTTTCAGTCATATTCTTCTTTAAACACATCCTGGAAAATGCATGAAAGCAGAGTTAATGTGCCAAAACCTTAACAGACTGACTGGATCAGACGGTGGATTTTTTCTTTTTACGTCTAACTCATGATATCTAACGTCGTACTGCTTCACAGTGTATTTATGTATAAAACAATAAGCTTCACTCATAACACATTACTTGTGTAACTCATCGTTCATATGTTGCTTTCTTGTGATATCCGTGTTTTTACAGTGTGTTTAAATCAGGTCTGCTCTTTGATACTTTACATGAAAGAGTTTTTTTTTAAATATACAGTATTTTATTGTGTGGCACTGATTAGCTACGAAAGTATAATTTGCTTTGCGACAGCTTCCTGTTTGCGTTGTGCATTTTTTTTAAATACCACATTTGCTCTCAAACCTCATATTCACGTGCCAAAACAGTTTGTCTATGCAGCGTTGGAATAATGGTAGCTTTCTAGTGTTGAAGAAGTGAAATAATGAGACATAAAACAGCCGGTTTTGTAAGAAAACAGTGTATTTACAAAAAAAATCTTTACACCTACGACAAATGAAACGCTACATTAAACTACAAATAATATAAATGTACATATATTTTTTTATACTGTGCCAGATTACTGCTCATCAACTGTACAGAAGTCATCACAGACACTCGGCTCAGTTCCAGGCTTCAGCATCCATTTGTTGGGGGACGGATGGGAGCTATTTTCGATTCACAAATACAACTTTAGCGTCTTGTAGACTTCGTCGGACAGGAAGTTTCCATCCCCTCTGACACAGCGTAGGTTTTGTTTGAAATTTGAGAAGTTTCCTGCATTTCCTGGTGAATTTTGGTGATTTTCATGCAGCGATCTGTGCCTTTCCTGCTCCAATTTACGTTGCAAATGTCTTTATTTATGTCAAGGAAAACACAAAATGCAGGCAAAATGAGTCAACTAAACTAAAAGTCCTTCTTTCGTGTTTTTATTTCGGGTGGGCAAATGCACATTTTCTAAATAATGAGCAGAAATCTACGCCTTTGCCCTCTGGAATAGTGTTTCTTTGATTTGTTTTGAGCTAATCAAGTTTTTAACACTGAGTAACATTTGCGAAACTAAATTTAAACACAAATTAATCCTATGTGGACATTAGTGATGGATGTGGAAGTGAATGATGAGCTGCATAACGTAAGAATACAGCTTCAAGTGTTTCCTCTTGTCCCGACTTTTTAACGACATCTTAAATTTCCGGAAACCTTCTGTCACTTAGCATTTTAAATAAACCATCACTTGTTTGTTCCTGTGATCTCGGACGCTTCAGGTTTTATTTAAACACATGAACAAATCTTTCTTCGGCAATAGATCGGAGATGAGAATGATGTTTGTGAATGGATTGTTTGTACGTTTTCTGGTTTGTAACCGTCGGCACTAATTGAAATAAAGCTCACACAACTATTCTGTGTAACTGCACACTTGTCTGTTTGTTGTCGCTCCACCAGCTGGTTTCAAATTAAAGTTCATTAATAGCTGGATTGAAAAGTCTTCAGTAGATGTTCAAGCAGTCAACATCTAGAGAAGCATGGTGAGCTGAGAAGATCAACATTAATCAGAGCTACAGCTGGAAGTCAGTTAGCTTTAGCTTAGCATAAGGGTTGAAACTCGGTCAGGAGTTAAAAAACATGTCGACTTCGCCAGGATAAAGCTCTCTGATGGAGGTGCTGATCATTTATCTGGCTATTCATGAGAGCCAGTATTCGACAATATGCAGATGATGTGTTTTGTTATCCTTCAAACTGACTGCAGATAAAGTTAATGAATTAAAAAACGAGCTTCTTTGGCTGTTTTTAGTCACCTGTTTGGACACTGTTTGAAGGTATTGTGCTGGAGTTCGAGTTTTTTCTAAATTTTGACAACATGATTACGTTTTTACTGCAAATGTATATCAATCATAGGTTTCCTTGATTCATAATATAATATAATATCAGTCCTTCTCTGCTCTGATGAACACGTCAGATTTGATCTCATTTAATTTGTGCGAAGACAAATGCAAAATCAGAATGTTGCGGTTTTACAAGGAGTTATGTTGCAAAATAAAGAGCTAAAATATTGCAGAATGCATCATTTTTCATCATCAGAGTATGTCTGTGTTTTTGTTTCATGCAACATCATATGTAACTTGATGGAAACTCACATTTCAGGTTGTAAATTAAAAATTTCTTTAAAGTTAAGACGGATGATGCACGTGAGGTTGTACAGATTAAATTAAAGAGGACATGTTTTGTAGTTTTTAGTTACAAGGACAACCATGATTGGACGCTACTGTCAGAAAGGATTTACCTAAATATTATGTTTATTTCTGTGGTTGTTCTACAGACTTTTATGCTAATTCCAGGTCTTGTTTTATACACCGATCAGGCGTAACATTATGTCCACCTGTCTAGTATTGTGTCGGTCCCCCTTATGTGGTCCAAAATGCTCTGAACTGTTGGGAATCATGGACCAGAGGACCTCTCAGGGGGTCCTATGGGGTCTGGAACCACTGGATCCTTTGGGTGCTCTGGCTTGTGCAGTGGGGCCTCTGTCAATCCAACTGGTTCCACTGCATCCTGTTGATGCTTGATCAGAATGGACTGTAGGAAGTCTGGAGGTCACATCAACATGTTGGACCATTGTCATGTTCCTCCACATGTTCCTGATTGGTTGGTGTTGTTTCCATGTGGTGGGGTGCATTTTCATCCAGCGACATTTGGAAATGTCGCTGTCATCCAGGGAGTGTGTTTGTTGTGGGACAATGTTTATTTGGGTGTCTAAGTCTCATCAAGGTTTTCCATCAGAACACCACATAGTACCAATATGATCCATGTTATTCACTTCACCTGTCAGTGGTCAGGATGTTGGGGCTGATCGGTGCATGTAGTGTTTGAAGTTTCCTGTTCGCAGCTTTTGAAAGATTTGTTCATGTTCACAACCGTCTTTTCAAATGTTCCTCTGGAGCAGTATTACAGCAACTCCTCCTTTGTTATAATATTAAATTTCTACATATATACTGACAAAAAATAAAAAATACTACTAAAATTAAACAATAAAAACTCATAAATGTCTCCATCTTTACTCCTCCTCACTTTAAGTCCCTGCTTTCCTTCTGATCCCTTTGGCAATTCGTACTGTAAGAGTGTTTCCAAACCACCGTCACGTCCTTGTTAGTGGTTTAATTTCAGGTTCTTGATCCTGTGACTTCATGGCTGTGGTCAGTTCATGTCGACAGGATGCTCAATCTTCTTCTTCATCTTCGTCGGTGCTCCTCACACCACGGTGAGTCTTTGACCTCTGACCTCGGCGGCCTTCCTTCCTGACAGTTTCCTCCCGCCGGGCGCTGCAGGGAGGCTCGCCGTCATCTGACCTCCTGTTAGCATCTCCTCGCCTCGTGTCAGACGCTGACGGTGACGTGGCGGGAAGACGCCGAGCGCCGCTTGATCCGCGATCGCCGAGGCCTGGACTCGGACTGACAGCTGCACAGAGGACCCAGCAGTAGCCAGAGGTAGAGCATCACACAGGCCCAGCAGGACGACATCTTCACCCAGAACGTAGACCAGCTGCCGTGGGTGAAGGTGGTCTCCAGAACCGCCGACTCATAGCTGCAGAAGACGGTTTAAAGAAGAGAAAAGGCTTAGGAATCAGTAAAATATGAAGAAGAACTAGAACAGTTCTGAGTGTGCCAATGTAGCTTTTGCTGGTTAATATGTTCTGCTCTAATTACCTCCAACAAGGAGGTTATGTGATGGCCGGAGTTGGTTTGTTTGTTTGTTTGTGTGCACAATAACTCGAAAATTCATGGTCGGATTTGGATGAAATTTTCAGGAAATGTGTGAAATGGGACAAGGAACAAATGATGAAATTTTGGGACTGATCCGGATCACCGTCTGGATCCAGGACTTTTTTTAAATGTAAGTGTAACCGGGTGGACAATTAAATGCGGTTTACTCTAAAAGCCACCAGAGGGCACTCTTGTTTTTGGGGTAACCCCCTCTGACCACATGACATTTTGGGTCTCCATGCGACAGACAGCGACAGTGACGGAGTTCTCTTTCCTTCCTGACATACGCATGGTTGGGCTGGTATTCTTATCTCCGATTGTCTAAGAAGCTGGGAGGCTGTTAGGAGCTGCCGCGCTAGAGGCCGCGCCTGTTTATTAGGTCGGATGGGGTGAAGGCTGCATTGTTGGTAGGACATTTGAACTGTCTGTAATTACATTTGTATCTGTAACGTTCCACACAAAATATGTGAATTGGGAGATTGTGTTGGGGGTGGACTGAAGCTCCTTGTACTCATGTACTCTAATCGGTACCATCTAACATCTTTGAGCTTTTACTTTGAAAGTGTATCAATCAGCCAATCAGCTGTGAGTCACTGCATGGTAGCAGTGAGCAGAGCAGGCTGACTAAGGATTAGACCCTCGAACAAACAGTCACCGCTCAAAAACTATAAGTCGTATCAAAGAAATTCTTTCACCGTGTGAAGCTCAATCTTGTTTTGGACAAGCTGATGTGTTTTTATGTCTGTACTGTGTTTTATAAAGATTTGGTGGCAGGTTAGAGAGACTCACTGTTTCAGATTTTATGCTTTAGAGCTCCAATATAATGGGAGTCAATGAAAGCTTTGGTCGACACTCTCTGAGCTCTGAGGTGATTAATGAAAAAACTATCAATCCTACAGTAATGAGACTCACACTGGGTGGAAGAAAACAAAAACACCTACAATTGTATGTACAAATTGTTTATGTAGAGCAGAAAATTGTGAGAAGGAGATGAGGTTACTTGGTCAAAATTTAGAGGTGAAGAAAAATTCAGAATTTGAAAATTTTCACAAAACTTAAAGTGTGACTGTGTATGTTTTTTATGAATTTCATCAAAACCATTTGACGAATCGATACCAAAAGTCACAGCACACCATTTCTGATCGAGCCACACGTTTCGATATAACATTTGGGTTTTCTCAAAGCTGCGAGATGAGTTAGGTGCTGAAAATTGTGTCTGTAATCGAATCTCTAATAAGCTCCAGCAGTAATAAGACACTTAACAAGGAGTGTAGGTGTCAGCGACCGACCTGAACCAGTTGGTGAGAGTCATCATGACGTACAGCGAAGCCAAGAAGAAGACAAAGTGGAAGAAGAAGTAGCTGTAGGCCACTCGCTGGGTCTCGTTGTGAATGACCTTCTGGCAGCCCTTGTTCTCGTCGTCGATCACGAAATCCTCTTCGACTGCAAAGTTGCAAAGGAGAGTCGACATTCAGACGGCAGCAAACCGAACACAGCTGGATGTTGTAGAATAAATGTTCTACCGGCTCGTTCGACATTCTCACATCATCACAGTTTTACGACAGCTCCTGCTCACTAGTTGACTATTGAGCTCAAAGATGGAACTTTCTATGACACCTTTAATATAGCAGATTCTGAATCAACAACATGATGAGAATTAACAGTGAATAGCTCAGACTGTTATCTTTAATAGCTCCTGAGATACTGTCGTTCAAACACAGCTATATAATTCAATGTATGCAAAAATGTGCTGAAAGTGGGTCGAAGAAACAATCCTCTCGATATATCGAGCTAAAAGTTCACAGATTCCATTTTAAATAGTCGTAGTTTACGACAAGAAGTTTCAAGAGCTTTGATGTGTGTTTCGCTTGAATGATGTCCACCCAGATGTTGCCCAGGCCTGCCATGAAAAAGGTCCCCTTGTTTTTTCATGGTCGTCAATAACACAGGACATTTTACTGAAAAATGCCTCTCTTATATCTTCATATGCAGGACAGTAAAAGATAAACCCCCTTTGACCACATGACATTTTGGGTCGCGACAGACAGCGACAGTGACGGACTTCTCTTTCCTTCCTGAGCGACATACGCACGGTTGGGCCGGCATTCTTATCTCCGGTTGTCTATGAAGCTGGGAGGCTGTTAAGAGCTGCCGCGCTAGAGGCCGCGCCTGTTCATTAGGTCGGATGGGGTGAAGGCCGCATTGTCGGTAGGACATTTGAACTGTATGTAATTACATTTGTATCTGTAACGTTCCATAGAAAATATGTGAATTGGTAGATTTGTTGGGGGTGGACTGAAGCTCCTTGGAGGAGGTATGAGCTCTCTGAGGGCTTTTCTAGTTCTTTATAAGACAGTTTTTCTTTAAGTATAAGGAACATATTACTCCTCATCTTCTGAATATCACAGAGTAACCTGTTATAAAAATAAATTATGAGTTGTTGAAATGAAATAAAGATTTCAACTGTTTTGCCCAGGCATGACCGTTGGATCTGTACCAACTAAATATCTTTTTGTGAGTGTCTGATTGGACGTCTTCACAAATCTGTTCCGAAGCATTTGGCATTTATGTCTGATGTTTGTAAGAGTAAAGTAAACTAGTGTTGGATCGAATGGTACCAACCTTCCTCCTCCTCGGGGCAGCAGAAGCAGCAGGTGGCTTTCTGGAACTCATAGCGGTAAACTTTGATCATCCAGAACGGGCCGAACACCTCGGCCAGGTAGGACGCTTCGTTGCTGCAGGGGGATGAGATCAGAACACGTTTATCCACCCAGAATATCTTATTAAGTTGTGTTGTAACAATAATGTGACGTTTCCTCACCATGCAAAGAGCACGCAGCAGTACATGATGGCGGCTCCAATTATAGCCACAGCGTTGCCTTCGTTCTGGATGCCATCTTGGCCCACATTGGGGTAGCAGACGGTCATGTTCATGCCCTGGTACACAACTGACACACAAAACAACACAACATGTTAATTTTCCCCACAACATCACACAAGGACACTGGTCTGTTTGCTTTAGTTTATGTCAGTTAAGTGAGAATTTGGCACAATGTGACCCAAATCTGATCTAAAATATAAATATAAGAACAAAATATAACCTAAAATATAAACGTTAGTAGGAAAATATGACCTAACATATAAATATAAGTACCAAATCTGACCGCAAATATCAACAAAAGTAAAGAAAATGTCCTAAAATATCGACATAAGTAGAAAAATGCGCTAAAATATAAACATAACTAGAAAATATAACCTGAAATATAAACGTTAGTACAAAATATGACCTAAAATATAAACATAAGTACAAAATATGACCTAAAATACAAACAAAAGTAGAAAAATATGACCTAAAATATAAACATAAGTCGAATATGTGACCGAAAATATAAACATAAATAGAAGATATGACTGAAAATATAAGCATAAGTAGAAAATATGACCTAAAATGTAACGTAAGTAGGAAAATATGACATAAAATATAAACATAATTATAAAATATAACCTAAAATATAAACATAAGTAGGAAAATATGACCTAAAATATAAACGTAAGTAGGAAAATATGACCTAAGATATAAATATAAGTAGAAAATATGACCTAAAATATAAAAATAAGTAGAAACAGTATAGCATAGATGTACAAATGTGCTTTTCCTAAGAAAATAAAGTGTCATAACAGTGTAATAAATAGCGCATTATTGCACATAGATACGTAATTATTGCACCAAGTTATTGGGGCAAACCACTGTCGACCCAGGCCCGTTTAGGAGATGCTCCAGGTAGTGACCAGTGCCGATGCCATCATTTAGCTAACTGTTAAATGCTAATGCTAACTGCTAATTCAAACAGCACTGCCACGTTCAACTGACCCAGGCCCGTTTACGAGATGCTCCAGGTAGTGACCAGTGCCGATGCTACCATTTAGCTAGTGCAAATGCTACATGCTAATGCTAACCACTAACTGCTTAAGATTTACTACGAACACCCTCACCACCCACAAGGACTGTAACGTAAAATCCTTCTTTTGTGACACTGTAATGTTTTAGTGCTTTTTTTACTGTCAGCAGACATTCAGGTTGAGCATCGCGTCGCTTCTTTTACCGTTCATTTCCTAAGAAATTCCTCTCTTTCTTGTAAAAAGGGGGCCTCGGCTGCACTTTACTCCAGACTCAGCCTCTGGACACTCTCACAAATATGTACTGTATGTTCACACATGCACATGCTTGACTTCCAAACACACACACACACACACACACACATGCAGAAACCCAGGCGAGCCTCTGGAGCGTCATGTCAGCCGGATTCCTGAGGGCCAGTTTTGTGTTTGTGTGTTGTGGAGGAAAAAAGGGGCCTGAGTTCAGTGAAAACACCGGCTAATTACAGGACACACACACACACACACACACACACACACATTCTCACATACCTCCCTTGAAGGGCCCGCCTTTTTTTGCCCAATTATGGGGCCCACCCGTTTTAGTGGTGCTACACCTTTATAAAAAAAAAATCAGACAAGGTTTAAAAAAAATAAAACAACTGAATCATAAATATCACTTCAAATTAACAGAATTCACAACTTTTGTCTCCACACCAGTTTTGTTTTTTGTCACATCTGGGGCCCGTTTCTAACATTTAGGCCTTGTGAGGTCTTTAGTCACACACACGCATGCCTATTTCTAGACGTTATATCTTAATGGGGCCAAATTTAATTACTTGGTGTTAATTTTTGTTCGAACACACTGCAGGACTTAATCAGGATTTACACTGTAATTTACTTTCTTTACATTCTGCATCTCCTCTGTTTTTTCCCGCTAAAATACTCTCAATGCAATACTACTGTGATCTGTTGCTAAAGACAAATGAATGCAAAAAGCAGTGTTAATGCAGTATTATTTTAATAACAACAGGAAAGTAAAGCGCTGTGAAGGCATCTGTTTCACATGATGTAATTTTAATTAATTGGGCTGCTAACTGGCTCATATTGTTGCTATAAGGCACTGGTTCTCAACTGGTGGGTCGGGACCCAAAAGTGGGTCACGAAGCCATTTTTAGAGGGTCGCAGAAGCATGAACCCCATAAAAAGTAGTGGTATAAAGTCTTTTATTTTAAAGGACGTGTTTCTTATGACAGTTTGCTTTCAATAGCAGGATATTTAGTGGTGGTGACACCAGTAGTTGCCCACTACTAACCTCTAGATTTGGCTCTGCCAGCTTATAGGAGAAATTTATGCTAAAACGTCCCAAAAATGAATCAAAATGTGCTCAGAATCTGTCAAAATGGACCAAAATATGCCCAAAACTTGGCAAAAGCGACCAAATATCCCAAAATTAGCAAAAAAATAAGCCAAAATTTTCCCAAGTTGTATCAAAATGTGTTGAGACTACACCCAAATAAACCTTAATTTGTTAAGAAGAACAGCAAACTTCAAAAATCTGGGTCACGACAGTTATTAACAGAGACATAGTGGGTCCTGAGGCTGGACCAGCTGGTATCTGACAGACTTTCTGGAGATTATTGTTCAACTCCAGAGGAACTTAAGATGGACGAATATTTCAACCATTTCTACTTCCATCTCTATGAGGGCTGAACATGAACCTGATTCCAACCTGAGCTCTCAAACAAAGTCTGAGCAGCACTTTAAAGGTCAAACTTTCTCGCCGCTGCTGAAGGTGTGCAACTGAAACCGGTCCCCACAAGGATAGAAGTGCCGGCTGGGTGGGGTCAAGTGTCGTCGAGGCAGAGAGAACTCGTCCTGCTCTCTCTCTTTTCACTCCAGACTAACTCCTGCCCTCAGAAACATGAGGATTACCGTGTGTGTGTTTGTCACGGTGAGCTCATGGAGCAGAATAAGCCTTCCGGGGACAGACGAGGCAAACAAAGAGCCGAGGAGACGGTAACGAGGACGGATCGCACACGGAGACGCTCGGCTCCCCCTCTGGAGGTGACGAACCCCCGAATTAGAGCAGCCGAGGAAAAAGGAAACTCAGCAGCAGTGGGTGGAAATTTAATATTACACAGCAGCGCAGTGCGTGAGTGAGTGTCTGAGTGTGAGGTGAAAAGGTGTTTTTATAACCAGAGTGCATATTTTCTCAACAAGTCCTGAGCTGCCACGAGACTCTCACACACACTGACACGCGTACCGTACGTCAGCGTGGTGGAAATACTAAGAAAATCATGAAAATCTGCCGTACTTGGGGTCATTTCAATAAATTTAAAAGGTCACGGAGCTTGATGAGAGTCGGCATCAAAGGAAAACCTGTTTGTAGTATCACCAGCTTGTGATTTAGCTTCTCTTTAACGGAGGTCAGCAGCTAAGACAGGATGTAAACAAGAAGAAAACATAGAAATTCAGATATTGCACTGATTCCTTTGAACTGCACAAATTATTCTACATGTGGAAACACTTATCAGTCCCTCCAGGAATTCCCGATGCTGCGATCGCAACAATTGACACAAATTCAACCAATCTCCATGAATTCTGCGCCACCTTGCAATTTCGTCCAATCGCCGCCACTTTTCCTGCAATTTTGTCCCGCCTCCCGTGAGTTCCACCAATCACAGCAGTCCAAACGTAACGCACGTACGTGAAAGTATATGTGGTTGTATTTATTTCTATAACATTCTGTGTATTGTATTGCAGCGCTTGGGGTTAGTTTTGTGGTTTGGGGTTGGTGGGATTGTTCAGTTTTTGTTTTTGCCTTTATGTCTGTTTGTTAGCTATTTGTGTATATACAACAAAACTCAATTAAAAAAAACAAACAAACAAAAAAAAAAAACAGGTTGGTTGAGTATTTATAGGGAGAGGGAAGTGACCAACATCTCCACCCTGGAAGGAGTTTTCCAAAGTTTTCAGTGAACTAAAACTGCATTTGTGGTGAAGGCGTGGCTACAGAACGGTGTTTCCACCATCTTTCCTTCACTACTGTGGTGACTTGATGCTTCTTCTTGCTCTAATCTGCTTCTCTTCATGCTAAAGTTCTTTCCTAATGTAAAAGCTAACCTGCTCAACCAACTAACCCAAACTTTTGTGCCATATTTTACTTCCCTCTCCTCATCACCAACCCAAGCGTCACAGCCCTTCCTTTTCATCAATTTTCGATGCAAATAAAGTGTTAAAATGTTCCTCTCAAATAGCTCCAGCAGCTTAATCTGTATTGTTGTTCTTAGCATATTACAAACAGTCACCTCCTTTTTACTAAAAATATAACTAAGTAGCCTGCTTTGGTTAAGTTTTTTTGCAAGCCCAAGTGGAGAACCGTGACGTAGGGGAAAGGATTAAGAGCTTTTAGGAAAGAGGGACGTAATGAAGGTGGGTTTGGAGAGCAGTAGGAGGGAAGAGTGAGGACGAGGCAGAGTTTTTGCAGTGTGGGTCAAATTCTTCCTGGTTTGTAAAGCTACACTGCAAAAACTCCACATCTTACCAAGTTTATTCGTCTTATTTTTAGTCATAATGTCTCAACCCACTTGATTTAAGATAAATTCACTTTCCAGGTAACATTTCAGCAACATGGAGGGACGTGTTTTAAGACAACGCATCTTAAATATCTTGTTAAGTCAAACAATCTTGAAATGATCTTGTTTTAGTTGTATTTTACCAGAAACAAGGTTCATTTCATTTCATACATGTTTCAAGCTGAGCTGTTGTTTGTATCAGATAAATAATCTGGATTTAAGAAATAAAGTGAATGCATTTTATTGGAAAATCCCCAATTCATATCAGAAAATAGCTGCATGTGGAAAATGTGTTTAAAAAAAAACAAAACAAATGTCTGCTTTTGAGTTAAAACACCTCCTTTTGGGCGTAGCTGGCTTCACCTAAAACACAACACCTTCAAATGCTGTCAAACACCACTAAATATTAGGATTTCTAGCCAACTGTGAGAAGACATTATATCTCAGAATACTTCAATTAATCTGTGTGATCTGATTTCAAGTACAAGATGGTCTTAAATCTAGAGAAGAGCCACGATAATACAACTAAAATAAGTTGAACACATCTCAAATTAAGAAGTTGAAACTTATTAAAGCAAAAATCTATTTAATTCTTTAGCATGTCTGGTTTATTCTAAGACACCTCAGCTTGACAATGCTGCTAAAATATAGCTTAAAATAAGTTTTCCCTGCTGATTTTAAGACCTCAATATTCTAAATATCATGTCTTATTTCACGAAATCTGACCAAGCAAATGTTCACTTGTTCTACTGGCAGATTTTTACACTTATTTCAAGGTAAAAGTGCCTTGAAAGAAGTTTTTTCTTCTTGTTTTGGGAGGGGCATTTTTTTACAGTGTAGGAGGCTAGCTAGCTGTGAGGAACATGGCGTATATAACAACAACAAAACTCAATGAAAGGGTTTTTTTTTACCACACAGGAGCTTTAAATGTGAACCAACAAGTCACCAGTCTGCCTTTACAGCAGCTGGAAGTCACGGCATCTCCTAAATCTACATTTCAGCCACGACAAAAAGCAGATCTGCTGCTGTTTTCCCTTCAGCCGACCTCTCCTGCGTTACGTAAACCCACGCAGGCCGACGGCTCGTCTGAGCGTTGTGTGTGTTCGTCGGGATGTGAGCAACGTGTAATGACGCTGCTCTGCTATTATGTTGTCAATGGATCCAGGAGGAATGTGAAACAAATATCCTCCAGCCCGGCCTCACCGCGGGACACCGGCCCGGCAGGCGGCATGTCAGAGCACATCTCATCCACGGCATCTCCCCGTGGATGTCAGAGAGTGTGTGTGTGTGTGTGTACAAGAGTGTGTGTGTCTCTATTTGCATGTGTGATTTAGATGTAAACTCAGGATAAGACCAGGGGCCTCTGATGCATCATGTGGAGGCTCTTTGTCTCACCTGGAGCCTACAGGTGAGTCATTAGCAGCAAAGCAAAGAGGTAAATCATGAAGGATCGCGTGTGTGTGTGTGTGTGTGTGTGTGTGTGTGTGTGTGTGTGTGTGGGCTCCTGAGGATTAAGTCAGCATTAGCAGGACAGGATAATGAGGGATAACTAAGTTTTGATGAATGTCACACAAAGAGGCTTTCTGCAGATCTAATAGGAGTCACATGGACAAACTGGAAGCAGGAGGTCGCTGGGATGTTTCTGCTCGTCCAGACAATGTTATTTTGATGCATTTTAAACCTTTTACATCAAAGTTTTGTTGAGTTTTATGCTTTACTTTTTAAATTTTATGTTGTCTTATCTTTTTAATCTATTTAATCGACATTTTTAAGCCAGTTTTTGTTTGTATTTTCATGCTTTCCCTCTTTAATCTAGTCTTTTTATATCTTTTGTGTCTTTTAATCCATTTTATGAAGGTTTAAGTCCAGAATTAGTTGTATTTTATGCTTTACTTTTTCAATCTTATCTTATCTTATCTTTTTAATCCATTTTATCAACATGTTTAGTTGAATTTTAATGCTTTCCTTCTTTTATCTAATCATATCTTATCATTTTTTCTGTATTTTTAATTTAATTTAATTTTTAAATTCATGTCTTCCTTCTTTAATCTAATCTTTTCATATATTTTGTCTGCCTTTTAATTCATTTTTATCAAGTTTTAAGTGCAGTTTTTGTTGTGTTTTTATGTTTTCTTTTTTTTTAAAACTTACTTATCTTATTTTTATCTTTTAAATCTGTTTTATCAACATTTTTTGAGACAGTATTATTGTATTTTTATGTTTTCCTGTTTTAATGTTATCTTATTTCTGTCTTTTTAATCCACTTGATTCAGATTTTAATTAGTTTTTTGTTGTATTTTTATGCTTTTCTTTTCACTCAAATCATGTCTTTACATATTTTTGTATTTTTAATCCAGTTTATCAACATTTTTAAGCCTGTTTTTGTTTGTATTTTCATGGTTTCCATCTTTAATCTAATCTTTTCATATCTTTTGTGTGTCTTTTAATCCATTTTATCGTGGTTTAAGTCCAGTATTAGTTGTATTTTTATGCTTCCCTTTTTTAAATCTTATCTTATCTTCTTTTTGTCTTTTGAATCTATTTAATCAAAACGTTTAGGTCCAGCTTTAGTTGTATTTGAATTAGTTAATTAGGGCATGATTAAGAAAATAATCTAATTAACTGCAGGCTTTGTAATTAATTCATCTTGATTAATCGTATTTTTATCAAACAGCAATACTAGACACTATATGCAAAGTTTTTGAGAAGCACCTGGCTGCAGACCTGCACTGTCAGGACAGGAAATGCACGGGATGCATTCCAAAATAAAATCACGTAGGCACTTCCGGTGGAATTATGTATTGAATTAGCAGCTAGCTAAATGGATTTCCTGTTATCGTCACTGAAATGTGTGAAGTGTGTTTTTACATGCAAATAAAGAATCTGTTTGTGGGTTTTTACGAGGTGAAGTGGGTTTAATGCAGGTTTAGCTGTAGATGACTTAGACTCTTAAAGGCCGAAGGGATGAAACCTACTCTGGAGAAACAAGCGCAAGACTAAACCAGAACCTGCAGCCGAAAGACAGAAAGCCCTTTAGCGACTGTGCTTCTCCATCTTGCCTGCATGAGCAAATGATAAACATAAGAAACCCCCCAAAAAATCTAAAT
>CM045445.1:37210091-37386337 GCA_024666655.1 Dascyllus trimaculatus | reverse complement strand
ATAAAACTAATAAAAACCTATTTAGAACTAATTAAAAACCTATAAAAAAACTAACAAAAACTCATATAAAACTTATAAAAACCTGTATAACACTAATAAAACTAATATAAAACTAAAAAAGTATATAAAAATGAATAAAAACCTATATAAAACTAATAAAAACCTATGTAGAACTAATTAAAAACTTATATAAAACTAATAAAAACTGATATAAAACTAACAAAAACCTTGATAAAACTAATAAAAACCTATGTAGAACTAATAAAAACCTATATAAAACTAATAAAAACCTTTATAAAACTAATAAAAACCCATGTAACAACAGTTAGCAGCTCTGCTGCATTAATTTCCAAATGTTTTTTTAGCTTTCTTTTCTCGTGTTGTTGTAAACACGTATCATTTCTCTATAAGGTGTTATTGAACTACCTTCCTTTAAACCGTCTCATTGATTTAAAGGTTTCCATCAGTGAGCTGCAGTTTAAGGCTCAGTCACTGCTGATGATCGTTCAACAGAGGAGACGCTACATGGACGTTTTTAAAAAGTCACATGTTCCTGCAGATGTACTTCTGTTGGTTTAGACTCGTCATCTTTCTGCTACGTGATGAAAATAGGAATAAAATGGAAGCTTGCCAAGTCGGTACAATAATAGAACGACCAGTTAATCAGCAAATAGGCAGTAAAATTAACAGATTATCTAAAGCTATTCATCACGCCAGCCCGACCCGCCACAATAAGAGTCATCTGGATCTGCACATTTGAATTTCTATCTTGCAGTTCAGCTTGTAGTTGGGAAAAGGTGTAGAAACATGAACAAACTGAATGATTATGGTGTTTTAGAACATCTAGTTTTGTTCTGAAGCTCCCTCTGGATATTTAATCCGACTAAAAGCCCATAAATCCCTCAGGTGGACTGAGGACGGCGTCAGCAGCTCCACTGTTTCCCCTCCATCTGCAGCTCCACGTCTGGTCTGCAGAAGGTCGCAGCAGGTCACTGTGTCACAACAAGAGCTGCAACCTTTCGCCGAACTCCCCCGAAGCCTTTCACCGAGGCTCCGCTGAGACGCTGAGAGCAGATTCACAGCGATCCACTCGGTCAAATCCTAATCCCTGCAGCGACGTCACGCTAATCTAATCGACTGAAAGTGCAGCAACAGGGAGCTTTAAATAGACGGGCAGGTCTGCTCAGGTGAGGCGGCCAGGAGGACACTTTCCCTTTGGACGGTCCAGGGGAGTATTTAAAGGTGTGTGAAGTTTAACACTCCTGGACGGGGTCAAGTCAACATTCAGATTCAGGGAAATGACATAGAAGCCTTCTAAAAGTAAGGCATGAAATATTGAATGTGAAGTTCATTTAGTGTAAAGGTAATAACATTTCCATTATGTCAGGGTTGAATTTATAGGACTGACGTCATCGTTAGACTGTTATCTAATGTTTATGCTCCAGTAGCCTGATTTTTGAGTCGTTTTCTTCGAAACAGGCTGTGGATCAATGTTTGAAGAGCCATAACTTGAGAAATAATGTAGCTACAGTCATGAAATTTGGCATTCCCATTGATATGTACATGTGGTCTTCAATGGTGCAACCCTGCTTTGATTAAAACAATACAAACCAGTTATATGATGGTGATAAACTGGTCAAAAAATGCCCATGTTTTTCTTTACTCTGATACTCCACCAATCATAAAACCTTCATTTTTTCCCCCTGTGATTGTCACCAATAGAAGCTTTATAAATGTAGAGTATGGTGCCAGTCAGAATTAGTTTTTCTTTGCATGTTATTAAGTAAAAGATGTGTAAAATCTGGGCTCATAGGTAACATTGGTTTCTTAGTTAAAAGTCATGTTGATTTTTGAGTTGATCAATGTTTGAAGGGCCATAACTTAACAAATAATTTAGCTGGAGTCATGAAATTTGGCATTCCCATTGATATGTACATGTAGTCTTCAATGGTGCAACCCTGCTTTGATAGAATAATACAAACCAGTTATATGATGGTGATAAATTGGTCTAACAATGCCCATGTTTTTCTCTTCTCTGATACTCCACCAACCATAAAACCTTCATTATTTCCCCTATGACTGGCACCAATAGAAGCTTTATAAATGTAGAGTATGGTCCCAGTCAGAATTTGTTTTTCTTTGCATGTTATTAAGTAAAAGATGTGTAAAATCTGGGCTCATAGGTAACATTGGTTTTTGAGTTAAATATTCTTAAAGAAGGTGGGGTCATGTTGATTTTTGAGTCGTTTTCTTCTTGCCAATCCGTGGATCAATGTTTGAAGAGCCATAACTTGAGAAATAATGTAGGTGGACTCATGAAATTTGGCATTCCCATTGATATGTACATGTGGTGTCCAATGGTGCAACCCTGCTTTGATAGAATAATATCAACCAGTTGTATTTTGGGGCAAATCTGGTCAAATAATGCCCAGGTTTTTCTCTACTTCAGTACTCCACCAACCATAAAACCTTCATTTTTCAACCCAAGGGACTGATTATTTCCCCTGTGACTGTCACCAATAGAAGCTTTATAAATGTAGAGTATGGAGCCAGTCACATTTTTTTTCTGTGCATGTTATTAAGTAAAACGCATGTAAAATCTGGGCTCAAAGCTAACATTGGTTTTTGAGTTAGAAGTCATGATTGTTGAGTCGTTTTCTTCTTGCCAATCCGTGGATCAATGTTTGAAGAGCCATAACTTGAGAAATAATGCAGTGAGAGTCATGAAATTTGGCATTCCCATTGATATGTACATGTGGTCTCCAATGGTGCAACCCTGCTTTGATAGAATAATACCAACCAGTTGTATTGTGGGGCAAATCCGGTCAAATAATGTCCATGTTTTTCTCTACTCCAATACTCCACCAACCATAAAACCTTCATTTTTCAACCCAAGGGACTGATTTTTTCCCCTGTGATTGTCACCAATAGAAGCTTTATAAATGTAGAGTATGGTGCCAGTCACATTTTTTTTCTGTGCATATTATTAAGTAAAACGCATGTAAAATCTGGGCTCAAAGCTAACATTGGTATTTCAGTTAGAAGTCATGATTGTTGAGTCGTTTTCTTCTTGCCAATCCGTGGATCAATGTTTGAAGAGCCATAACTTGAGAAATAATGTAGGTGGGGTCATGAAATTTGGCATTCCCATTGATATGTACATATAGTCTCCAATGGTGCAACCCTGCTTTGATCAAAACAATACAAACCAGTTATTTGATGGTGATAAATTGGTCCAAAAACACCCAGGTTTTTCTCTACTCCGATACTCCACCAACCATAAAATTTTCATTTTTACCCTGTGATTGTCACCAATAGAAGCTTTAGAAATGTAGAATTGGAGCCAGTCAGAATTAGTTTTTCTTTGCATGTTATTAAGTAAAAGATGTGTAAAATCTGGGCTCATAGGTAGCATTGGTTTTTCAGTTAAATATTCTTAAAGAAGGTGGGGTCATGTTGATTTTTGAGTCGTTTTCTTCTTGCCAATCAGTGGATCAATGTTTGAAGAGCCATAACTTGAGAAATAATGTAGCTATAGTCTTGATATTTGGCATTCCCATTGATATGTACATGTAGTCTCTAATGGTGCAACCCTGCTTTGATAGAATAATACCTACCAGTTATATGATGGTGCTAAATTGGTCAAAAAACGCCCATGTTTTTCTCTGCTCCGATATTCAACCAACCACAAAACTTTCATTTTTCAGACAAAGAGGCTGATTTTATTTCCTGTGATTGGCACCGATAGGAGCTCTGTAAGTGCAGAGTATGGTGCCAGTCAGAGAAATACTTTATGAGTTGTATAATATTGTTACTGGGCTAAAAGAAAAATCATAGTTTTCCATCTCATAGTGCTTCGAACTGCCTGCAGAATTTCTACCTACATTATATCTCAAGTTAAGAAACACTGATTCACACATTTACGCAAAGAAAACAACGTAAAAATCAACCTGACCCAACTTCTTTAAGACTTTCTACCTCAAAGATCAATGTTACTTGTGCGGATTGACCCTGCTGTATCCATGAACTGTGGCTGGACTGACCCGTTGTGTATCAGCGCCCTGAAGTCCTGACTGGACTTGACGTCGATGAGGAAGATCGCCATCATCAGGTAGAAACAGGAAGTGCCGAAGCAGACCCTGTAGACGGCCGAGTAGCCCACCAGCATCTCGCAGTGGCCTCCGCCGTGCGCCTGGTCGCACACCACGTTGAAGAAAGGCACCTGAAAGGATGTTCACATGTAAACACAGAGATCTAAGGCACAGAGTTCCAGACTTCCACTGGATAAAAGTCTGATTTCTAGTACAAAAGAAGAGCTTCCAAAATGTTTAACAGCTTGTAAATGATGTTTGGGTTATTATTATTTTCCAAAACATTTCCCAAATGTCCAGACTCACGTTTCTTTTCAACAATTACATCTTTGGTCTTAAATGTGAGTTATACATTTTACAAACAATCCCATTACAAACAATACATAAAACCACGAGACAGCCATTATAATACACTAGAGATGCAAAACTTAATCCATTAATCAGTTCATTATCAGCCCTAAAATTCATCACCAGCTATTCTGATGATCAGTTAATTGATTTGAGTTTTTTCTTCTTTCTTTTTACAAAATTCTTTGATTTTAGCTTCATGAATGTCATTATTTATTTATTTTACTCGTCTGTGGCAGTTAACTGAATATTTTTGACTTGTGGATTTGTCATCTTAAAATAATAGTTCAACACTGACAGGTTTCACCTTTTTCTGACATTTTATAGGCCAAACAACTGATTAATCAGTCAAAGAAACAGCTCGCAGACTCATCAACACTGAAAATAAATGTTAATCCCAGTGTTTTGCTGTTTCTCTAAACAGCTGATTGATATTTCTGGATAAGTTTATTATAGAATAGTTTCTTCCTCAGCATTAAGATACTACGGAGCCCCTAAAGGGACATGGGCAGAAAAAAATCAAAATGTAAGTTTCGCGTGCGCACGAGATAATTCCCTGTTTGTACACTGCAGACGTCTGAAAATGATAATACAGGAAAGATATTCACAGATTCAGACTTCCTGCATCAATAAGTCATTAGTGATATGTTGTCAGAACATAATCGATGCCTCTTTCCATCGTTGTCAGGTAGACAATGTGCTACAAGCCCAGCTTTATCAACAGTAGCTGTCTTTCAGGCTGCAGAAATAACACTGGTGTCTATGAGCAGCCGGCTGGGAGATGAGTCAACAGGGACTGTCTGCAAATTGCAAAACCGCTGCAACAGCGTAGAGAGACACCACACAGATGTTCAATAACATCACCCTGATACACTGTAGTGTCACCAGAATCACTGCAGCCATCGACTGGCTCCTGTTGATCAACAACACTTGGTTTGACATACATGTAGATATAAAAATCATAGCGTCTGCAAAATTACAATTTGCAGAAGGTCCCTGGACACTCATCTCCCAGCCGGCTGCTCATAGACACCAGTGTTATTTCTGCAGCCTGAAAGACAGCTACTGTTGATAAAGCTGGGCTTGTAGCACATTGTCTACCTGACAACGATGGAAAGAGGCATCGATTGTGTTTTGACAATGTGTCACTAATGAGTTAGTGATGCCAGAAGTTTGTGTGCACACGAGAAACGTACATTTTAATTTTTTTCTGCCAGTTTCCCTTCAGGGGCTCCGTAAGATACCGCTCAGTTAATTTAAAACTAATTTTTGACATCAGTATCAGATTCTTCTTCATGAGTTTCATCCTGCAGCATTTTCCCAGCATGCCTCCTGTCGTGTTTACATCATAGCTATTATTTTATACCAACATAAAACCTACAACAGAGAGTTTAATGCAACACTTTAATGCTGTATTGTTCAACTAATCCTTCTAAAGGAGGTTGATTTTTTTTTTAGATAATTATCTGTTATGCTTTATGTGTTTTATTTGCATTTTACAAGTCACCTTGTTTTGTTTTTGGAATTTCACTTGTAGGTTTGTTTGCATTCGTGTCCCAGTCCAAGTCCTGTGTTTGTTATCCAGCGTTGTGTTCGATTTGTATTTCAGTTCACTCATTGGATTCTGTGTTATGAAGCACCAAGTCAGACATGTTGGAACTGAGAAAAATGTGTTTCCCAAGCTGGAAACTGATCATTACAGTGACTTGAACGCAGCTTTAGTTGGTTTTTCTTCTTCCTGTGGCTGCAGCCAATCACAGAGCGTCTTGGGGTTTATATAAGGAAGTGTGTGCAGCTTGCAAGTAACATTTATGTCAACATCCCTGTTAGAATTACAGCTGGGAAACACATTTTTCTGAGTTCCAACATGTCTGACTCGGTGCTTAAGAATAAAGAATCCTACCAGTGAATTGAAATACAAGTCGAGTGGGACACTACGGCAAACAAATCTACAAGTGAAATCGTAGAAATGAACACAGAAACCACAGGACGTACATTTTCCCTGACGAGCTCGGAGACGGTTCTGGACAGCATGAGGCAGGAAACAGCACAGCTCATGATGTGGAACAGAGTGTACATGACCCGGGTGCTGGTGGACGACTTGACCGGAGGACAGAAGGCACAGCAGAGCGAGCAGGGAGCTGGGCCACAGCAGCAGCAGATCTGAGGAAGAGGAGGGTGGAGAGAGGAGGTCAGCATCACGTAAGTACAACAGTCATGTGTTTGGATCACACTAGCAGTAACCTCTGTGTAGGATCAGGTGCCAGACAGATAAACATGAACCAAACAAGACGTGCAAAAGCTATAAAACCTCACTTATAAAGAAAGGTGCGGACTAAAGCTATGACTCATAATTTCTACTCTTTTAAATGAAACAAAACCAGACAAACAACTTCTATGCTGGTGTCTAAACATCCATTTTTATAGTTACCTCCGCCAAGGGGGTTTTATGATGGCCGACGTTGGTTTGTTTGTTTGTTTGTGTGCAAAATAGCTGGAAAACTCATGGACGGATTTGGATGAAATTTTCAGGAAATGTGTGAAATGGAATTTTGGGACTGATCCGGATCACCGTCTGGATCCAGGAATTTTATTAATCTAAGTGTAACCGGGTGGACAATTAAATGTGGTTTACTCTAAAAGCCACCAGAGGGCACTCTTGTTTTTGGAGTAACCCCCTCTGACCACATGACATTTTGGGTCTCCACGCGACAGACAGCGACAGTGACGGAGTTCTCTTTCCTTCCTGAGCGACATACGCACGGTTGGGCCGGCATTCTTATCTCCGGTTGTCTAAGAAGCTGGGAGGCTGTTAGGAGCTGCCGCGCTAGAGGCCGCGCCTGTTCATTAGGTCGGATGGGGTGAAGGCCGCATTGTCGGTAGGACATTTGAACTGTATGTAATTTCATTTGTATCTCTAACGTTCCATAGAAAATATGTGAATTGGGAGATTGTGTTGGGAGTGGACTGAAGCTCCTTGGTGAAGGTATGAGCTCTCTGAGGGCTTTTCTAGTTATTAGTTAGTTTTCTGTTTCCACCAGAAAAAAATAGAGTCTAAATGAGGTTACAGGTTAATGTTTTCTGTAGAACTGTTAGACCTGCAGTAAAACACCTGCTGCAAACATCAGGATGCAGACGCTTGAGAAATTCACAGTTAATGGATGAATCAGAGGAGATCTGAGACGTGTGAAGATGCGACTTCTTGTAAGCAAGTGGGTGAAACTGACCCACGTGAAGAAAACACTGCAGACTGAAGGGACGCACTGAAAGCAGAAGGATTTTATCAACACGATCAAGCTCGTCACATCCCATAACGCATACAGCAGAGTTTGTAAGGGTCACACACAGTATCCTACAAGGCTGTACAATCTTGCAAATGCAGTTCAACTGTGCTTTGTATACCTCCATGTGTGTGATGAAGGCCTTTTTTTAAAGACCAACAGTCATGTGTCTGATTACGATACCTGCCCTGTTAGCACAGTGTGGATGAAGAAACTGATGTTAGCTGATGACAAAAGCTAAATATAGTGTCCAAACTCTCATCACAGCTCTCAACACCTTAAATCCAAAGCTAGTTTTTAACATTTTCACCTGGAAAAACATTCAGGTCCGCAACTGTCAGACCTGAATGAGACACCTGGGCTAGTTTTCAAACACAGTAAGTCTCATTGTCTCACTTTTTTTGCTTCTGCTTAATAAAAACTGTTAATTAGAGAGTAAAAAAACAGTGACAGACTTTCAGCCTGACTCCCAACTGAATCTAATGCAACAATAAAAAAAGCAGAACAACGAAAGCTGCATTCGTTTTAGTCCCAGTAGAACCAGAAGCGTCACGTTCCACAGTCGTCAAGCCTTCAGGGTAAATAAAGTTCAGTCCTGCAGCTTGAAGACGTTTTGCGGGAGACAACCTACATTGTGGAGAGTTTGGCAGCAGCGACAGATTAATCTAGCGAGCTCATCTGTCTGGTTCTGGCTCTGTAAGCTCGTCACCGCTGATCCTGAACCAAATCTAAGGAGGAAAAACCTGCAGCCACATCTGTCCGGTGACTCGGCAACATCTGCAGGTCGCTGTCTGGTTTGTCGGGGTCACGAGACGACGACGCCAGGGACTCAGGAACAGCGGCTTCAGCCGGTGGATGCATTTTAACTGCTTTACTCTGGTTTTCGGTATCTGGGGCGGCTGTACGACGAGGGCTGATGTGTTATAACTCGTCACGTGCAGCTCGTAATCTGATGGATAATGCAGAGAAGATTATCCTACATCTTGTGGTCGAAGCGAAGGCTGAATAAAAATAGATCTTTAATCATATGCAGTAGCTCAAAAATGATTTGATCCTCGTGACTGAAGGGTTGAAGGGCAGTTTGTCCAAACTTTGGTTCTCACAGCAGCCGATCGCTCAGCTTCCTTCTCAGAACCTTTCAGAGCTTCCTTCCTTTGTTTTGTTGTGACACGTTTTGGTCCGTGTACGTCGCGGCCATTCGTTTTCTTATTTTGAGATTTCAAAATAAAAACAAAAAATAAACCGTTTCCCGTTTTTTTCAGTGATAATACAAAATGAAAAATGGAAAACGGGACCTAATTCATTATCCATTATCTGTTATCTGATTTAATTAGATGTGTTTGTAAATGGAAATTAAAATTAAAATACACCCGTGGAAAACTTATTTCTCTACTTCCTGTTGGTTTTGGCTCCGTGACCCGTCTGACTTCTGATGAGGAAGGATCTGGTATCTAAAGCTCCAGTGTTAGCTCACTGTTAGCAGACCTTGCTGTGTGCCGTGGCCTGATGAAGACCCACTGTGGGGTCCAAACGTTGCTTGGCTCACATTGTTCACTATTTCACAGTGGACTTTTCACCAGCGTGGGGTTTATTTGTCCCTTTGGAGGGACCTTGTGGTGCTGCTAGCTCCGCCGCTAGCGCTAAATCGCTAGCGTTCGGCTGCTTTTGTGACGTTTTGGGGAGGTTTGGAGGTTTTCTGTTACTTTAGCTTTGCCAGAAAGCAAAGTAGCGATTAAGCGCTAGCTCCGCCGCTAAATCGCTAGCGCTAAATCGCTAGCGCTAAATCAGTAGCTCCTCTTCAGAAGTCAGACAGGTCACGGAGCCAAAAGCAGCAGGAAATAGAGAAATATGTTTTCCACGGGTGTATTTTAATTTTCATTTCCATTTAGAAACGCATGTAATTAAATCGAATAATGGATAATGGATAATAGATAATGAATTAGGGCCCATTTTCCGTTTTTAATTTTGTATTATCACTGAAAAAAACAGGAAACGGTTTATTTTTCGTTTTTATTTTGAAATCTCAAAATAAGGAAACGAATGGCCGCGACGTACACTGACCCATTTTTCTATCTTTGGGTTTTTATATTTTCACATAAAAACCTCTAATTTCTAAAAAAAAAATCTAATCAAATCAACCTTTATTGTCATTTAGCGGTGCGTACAACCATATGCAGGCAAATGACAATGAAACTGTAGGCATCTCGGTACTGTATGTGCCACAGTGCCCCCTGCAGTACCAGTAAACACTGTAAGCATCAGCCTCCACAGGACGTTTAACTTTGAAACTTGGTGGGCATGTGTAGCTCATTTTTTTGCATGTGTAGTGATTTTTGCTCATTTTCCAGAGCTTGTAATGGTTTTGGGTCGGCACAAACCCACGTTCACACAAGTGCTGGGATTTCACATGCTCGTCGTTTATTAAATAAACGCTCCAACCTTACCAAGTTGCCACGGCTTAACCATCACTGTTGTTCCAAGAAGACAGGATGGAAGTACACATCCTACCAGCAGGGTGTGGGTAGCATCACTCAGAAGCAAAACACACAGGCACTGCTTGATGACGTTGCTACTAGGCGACGCAGTATACACCTTATTAAAGGTACATTTCATAAATTAGACTGTTCCAAGCTATATCCCCTTATCCTTCTCCACCAAGAAGAACCAGGTCCTAGTTCTGGTGCTTAGTTGGTTCTAATCTGGTTCCTCCTAAGAACCTGTTTGCTTTGAGCCAAGTTGGAGCCATTGGGTCACCGTAAAACCACTACGCTAGCATCCATAACATAGCAGTTAAACAAAAGCAGTAAGTTGATGATAATATCTATGTTTATCTCTATAGATGGTCTTAAGGCTGATTGTGAGGCGGAGGTCCTCCTGTTGCCTGGACACATCCGTGATCACGCTACTGGTGGGACACAACTGTAGCGGATTTCAGGTCAACAGTTTGTGGTAAACTTCCAGGAGTCATTCCAATACATGTGTGATGGGACCAGGGACGTCCTGGAGAACAAGGACACTAATTAGCGCTTGTGTGTCCCTTTCCACCGTTGATGGTTGGTCACCATAACCCCGCCCCCAGCCCCTGACGTACTCGGTGCTTAGCTCTGGACCAGCAAAGAGTTGGTGCTTGCTGAGCTCCAGTTTTTAGAACCTGGAGTCGGTGCTTAGGTGGTGGAGACACAAAGACCTGGAGCTAAGTCAGGCTCTGGCTCCGGACTAGACCTGGAACCAGCTCAGTGGAGAAGGGGTATCAGTGGGTCACTCCAAGAGAACTCAGACTTAGCCTTAGTGATGAAAAGTTATCAAAATGTTCTGCAAAAGTCAATTTGTCGTTACTTTCGGTTAATCAGACACTTGTTTGTTGTTTTTGCTTCTCTGTTTTTCAATCAAAGTGCAGCACAAATACAGAGTTCCTTATTTGCTGTCTGCATGTTTCTATAAGACCTTATGATAAAGCTAATCAGGCCTGCTTAGCACTGCATCAGAACGTTGACGCTAACAGGATTTAAATAAGCCTGTATGTGTGATGAGAATAATGACGCGTATGAACGTATAGGCGGTCGGATCACACTGTGGTTGTTTACTTCTCGATTAGAAATGAACTTTTTTCCCCTAAATGTTCTCAATGATTTGTTCTAAAAGTTGATTTTCAGATCGCAGGTTAAATCGTGAGCAGCTGATTCAACTTTATCAGCATTTCTGGCCTCTTAATAGTGCATTAAGATCCATTATGATCACAGAAAGCAACCCTGCAGCTGGTGAAGCTCCCAGATAATGGAACTAAATGTGTCATGTGGTAAACAAAGATGCATTTCAACCCAAACCATGATCGTTTTCTCAGTAAAACCAAGTGGGTTTGGTGCCTAAACTCAGCAAAACACAGACTGAACATGCAAGTAGACACGGGAAAAACAGTGAATAAAAGAGAAAGTCAAAATACTATAAATATGGTCTGCTGACTTTCACCAACTCCTCCAGATGCATCATTTGGTTCTGTTTTTTGTAAATGTAAAATCATACCTCCATAAAATGTGGTAATAAAGGTCTACTAGAAGGTGGAGGAGGATCTGTGAGGATAATTAAACAGGGCTAATAACACTGAAACAGTTGTTGTGATTTAAATTCATTTAAAAAAAACTGTAAAGCAAGAACTTACTTGTGTAAAACTACATTTCATGTGGGGAAAAATGTAAAAAAAAAAAAAAAAAGCAAATTCTTCTACTGCTTCTGGACCTCAGTTAAGATTTTGTGCCTAAAATGAAGGCCCTAATCGAAAATAAACTACTTTATGAAGACTTTAGAAACATTACATTCATGAGATTTTGTTGGGGAAAGATGAAGATATTAGAGAAGATATTAATTCATTTTAATAATATTTCCAATTTTCACTTTTTCTGTGCAGAAAAAGTGACTTTTTTTGCATAGCTAATACCTATAGCTAGGCCGGTATAGGTGTTAGCACATATAGCTAATGCTTGAAGGTAGCACATATTAGCTATATGTGCTATCTATAGATAATATGTCCTATAGGTAGCACATATAGCTAATATGTGCTATAGGTAGCACTATAGCTAATATGTGCTACCTATAACACATTTGGCTAATATATGCTATAGGTAGCACATATTAACACTTTGCTATCTATAGCATATATAGCTAATATTTCCTGCCTATAGCACATATTAGCTATATGTGCTATCTATAGCTAATAGGTAGCACATATTAGCTATAGGTAGCACATATAGCTAATATGTGCAATAGGCAGACCATATTAGCTATATGTACTACCTATAGCACATATTAGCTATAGGTAGCACATATAGCTAATATGTATTACCTATAGCACATATTAGCTATATGTGGCACAGTGTTAATTTGTGTTATAGGTAGCACATATTAGCTATAAGTAGTACAGTGATAATATGTGCTACCTATAGCTAAGATTAACACTGCTATCTATAGCTAATAGGTCGCACATATTAGCTATAGGTAGCACATACAGCTAATATGTGCTACCTATTGCACATACAGCTAGAATGTGCTATAGGTAGTACATATTAGCTATATGTGCTACCTATGACTAATATTAGCTATAGGTAGCATATAGTAGCTACAGGTGGCACAGTGTTAATATGTGCTATAGGTACCACATATTAACACTGTATTATCTATAGCACATATAGCTAATATGTGCTACCTATTGCACATACAACTAAAATGTGCTATGGGTAGTGCATATTAGCTATATGTGCTACCTATATCACATATTTACACTGTGCTACTTAACTGCAGTAAAAACAAGCATTACAATAACTGGATGTGGGTTATAAACTTTGCTAACCTACCTATTGCACATACAACTAAAATGTGCTATTGGTAGTACATATTAGCTCTATCTGCTACCTAAAGCTAATATGTGCTATAGGTAGCACATATTAACACTGTGCTACATAACTGCAGTAAAAACAAGCATTAAAATACGTGGATGTGGGTTATAAACTTTGCTAACCTTCACTGCAGCTTCTTGCAGACGGATAGGTGCCCTGTGGCCTAGTTTGAGGTTCATAATACAGGATTAATGGGCGCAGAGTAAAGTTGTTGCAGTAAGCGAGGCAGATTAAAGCTGGCATAAACACACAATAATCACTGTGACTTAAAAATAGCCAAATAATACAGTGGGTCAGTGTGTCCAGGCCAAATGGAGCAGCGTGATGTAAAAGTGTGCAGGAGTAATTGACAGACAGAGTGTCCTTCAGTGGTTTTGTGTTATTTTAAATGGTGTTCTACTTTGGAAAGACGCATTAGACGCCTTTAACATTGATATTTCCAAAACACTTTGATTATATCTTCCGTCTTTCTGAGAATACAGGAAGCTAATCTGAGCGCTAATCCTGCCTGGATCACTTTCTCTGATCCATATTTACCTCCCATGATAAAGGCCTCTCTAGTGGTGCCGTCTGTTTTACTTTTAACATATATTTCATGCAACAAATTAAATTCACTTTCTATTTGTGTTTGTTGTGTTCAGATGTAAACTCACGCAGGTCACAGATAATTGAAAAATAAAATAAAGTGATACTAATAAAATAAAACTTGATCTAAAAGTGATTCTTTATATATTTTATTTTTAAAAATTAATGTAAGGGCATACTTAAAAGACAAGCTATTATGACCCGACCACATGCAACAGCAGCAGATATAGCAGCAAGTTCCTGCATGTAAAGTTACCTATAACTATAGCTATGCAGGTATAGGTATTAGCACATATTATAGCTTATATGTGCTTGAAGGTAGCACATATTAGCTATATGTGCTACCTATAGCTAATATGTCCTATAGGTAGCACATATAGCTAACATGTGGTATTGGTAGCACATATAGCTAGCATGTGGTATTGGTAGCACATATAGCTAACATGTGGTATTGGTAGCACATATAGCTAACATGTCCTATAGGTAGCACATATAGCTAACATGTGGTATTGGTAGCACATATAGCTAATATGTCCTATAGGTAGCACATATAGCTAATATGTCCTATAGGTAGCACATATAGCTGACATGTGGTATTGGTAGCACATATAGCTAATATGTCCTATAGGTAGCACATATAGCTAACATGTGGTATTGGCAGCACATATAGCTAATATGTCCTATAGGTAGCACATATAGCTAACATGTGGTATTGGTAGCACATATAGCTAACATGTGGTTTGGTAGCACATATAGCTAATATGTCCTATAGGTAGCACATATAGCTAATATTTGCTACCTATAACCCATATAGCTAACATGTGGTATTGGTAGCACATATAGCTAACATGTGGCATTGGTAGTATATATAGCTAACATGTGTTATTGGTAGCACATATAGCTAACATGTGGTATTGGTAGCATATATAGCTAACATGTGGTATTGGTCGCACATATAGCTAGCATGTGGTATTGGTAGCATATATAGCTAACATGTTTGCGTCCATTTCCAATGTGATGTTTGCACATCTGTATGCATCACGCTGCCATGGAAACCTACATATATTCAGCATTGGTGATGCAGAAATCTTATAAATATGTTTTCATGTTTGCTGGTAGAACACAGGTTGGAAGTTTGATTATTCCACTGGTATTAATTCCAGAGAATGTTCAATCAGTCGCGTTAATTTCACTTTGATGCGGCCAAAAACAAGAGCGATGTCCTTCATTATGGGCCAGAGTCAGATCTATGTTGTGTTAAAATCTATAGCGTTTAGCCTAACCACTAAAGAAATAAATATATTAACACACTGCAGAAACTGGCCCTGAAGAAGGTTCTACAGGGTCGGGTCCTGCAGTTTTTTCGGGGGAAAAGTAGAGTAAATAGTCGTAAAAGTCAACTACGACTAGCTACTAGCCAACTATTGACTGGTCTGGTCATTCACATTGTAGGGTTTAAATCACTGTGTGCTTCAAATACGATGATGACGTACTATGATGCCTAATGGATCCAAGCTCAAGGATGTTTGCTCTAGACTGGTGGAAGCCTAACATTGCTCGACTTCCTTAGAGAACACTTTGCCGTCCGTCCACCTCCCTTCCATCGGAGAAGCTATTTTCTGTGAACTTTCCCTGCACAACCACCAAGCACACACCACTGGGCATCTTTGCAGAGACTGTTGCACCGAGGACGGGGGTCAAACAGGAACCAACAAACAGCCACCATCGGCCAGGACGTCCTACACTTCAGGGTTTCGAATGAACATCTTCCAAGACATCCAGCAGAAGACAAACACTGCTTCCCGATAGTTCACGTTGTAGTTCTGCAGTTTGAGTTCCTACATGAAGCTTAGATCTTAACTTATTAATTACTAAAGGTACCATTAGCCATCAACTAGCTCCATATGTAGTAGACTGAGGGTTTTAATTAGTCCCCTAGAAAAACATTCTCCAAGGTATTTCTGCCAAACTTGACAGTGCTGATTAGCGAAACTCGAAGAGGCCAACAAGGAGTTCAGGACAGTGGACAGATCCAACAGGTTTGACTGTGACTTTGACTCGGACTGCAGCAAAACTACGACAAATAGCGGTTAACTCTAGTTCAGCAAACTTCCAGGCCCTTCATTCTCTGTAGACGGACCTGAAAGAGGTTCCAGAGGTGGTTCTTGGGTTTCAGAACATGTGCAAAGGTTTGGCTGCACTAAAGCTGGTTGTTGATCGCCAGTTCTCTGTTTCGTACGTGCTCGCAGAACTGGAGTCACGTCCGGTTGCTACTACGGAGCTAGCGGTGGATCCTTTACTGCGACACAAAACGACCACAACGGGATAAAAATAAGGAAACTGAGGCACAAAACAACCAAAATTACTCACAAAACGACACAAAAAGATGCAAAACAACCACAAAACAAGAAGCAAAACGGCCAAAATGAGACTAAAACTAACCAGTAAACCAAGTTTGCGTGTTTTTATATGCATTCCTCAAACCTCGTAGAACTAGAGTTACGTCCAGTTACTACTCTGGAGTTAGTGGTTGATCCTTTACAGAAACAGAAAGGCTGAAAGGAACGAATTCCTGCAGAAAGACATGGAAACTACATACAGAAGCTAACATGCATACAGTAATATTAGCTAGAAGTCATATCATCAAACCAATATTGAACAATGTTATCGCCTAAAGTTAATTTAAACACCAGACACTTGTACTCAAAAAGAAAGGATCCATCCTCCATGAAGGACCTAGGATCCCTAATCTGTCTCTATACCTACCAGTGAGCAGTGATTCCTAACACGTCTCTGGGGGTCATCAGGTGGAAACCTCCCTTCAACGCTGTTTCTCCTACTTAGTCCCACGACACCTCCAGGAGGCTAGGAGGTGAACTCTGGCGTCCCAGAGTCACCCCCCCTAGTGCCAGTTCACACTGCTGCTACACAATCCAACCAGCACTGTCACGTTCAACTGACCCAGGCCTGTTTAGGAGATGCTCCAGGTAGTAACCAGTGCCGACGCTACCATTTAGCTAGGTGCTAAATGCTAAAGCTAACTGATAATTCAACCAGCACTGCTACGTTCAACTGACCCAGGCTTGTTTGGGAGACACTCCAGGTAGTGACCAGTGCCGATGCTACCATTTAGCTAGGTGCTAAATGCTAAAGCTAACTGATAATTCAAACAGCACTGCCATGTTCAACTGACCCAGGCCTGTTTAGGACATGCTCCAGGTAGTGACCAGTGCCGATGCTACCATTTAGCTAGCTGCTAAATGCTAATGCTAACTGCCAATTAATCCAGCACTGCCACGCTCAGCTGACCCAGGCCCGTTTAGGAGATGCTCCAGGTAGTGACCAGTGCCGATGTTTCTATTTAGCTAGTGCAAATGCTACACGCTAATGCTAACCACTAATCGCTTAAAATATACTACCAGCAACCTCACCATCCATAAGGAGACTATGCAGCCGGATTCGCCTATAGTGCTAATGCTGACTGCTAAATGCCAACTACACATCAAGGCCTGAAAAACTCCCATATCAGTTCAACAAATTAGAATTCAGTGATGAAACTGAACTGTGTGGTTGTTACAGACACGTGCGACTTCTGGGAACCTTTACTCGGAGGTAAAACACGTAGTAGCAGCTCAGCGTTTCAGGCTTCGGGCTGCTAATCAGAAGGTCAGAGGTTCGAGCTGCCACCTTGAGCAAGGCATTTAACCCTCTCTTCGTCTTAGCGTGGCTGAAGATGGACTCTGAAACCAGCTTCCTAGCAGGCGGTGGCACGTCAGATTTCCCTCTTGCAAGATCGATAGAGTACGTAAAATAGAAACTATAACATAGTAGCAGTTTGCGCTGCTGTAGTACATCCGTTTAATGCTTTCTATCCTCCAACTTCACAGCATTTCAGAGGGAGATATTGCACCTTTTACCTTCTTCTTGTTCTTTATTGACTAAAGCTGATTTTTCACTCTTATAAGGGAGAGTAAAGGCACAAAAAAGGTGCATTCTACTTTTTCTTTTCCTCGTAGTTTCACATTGTTGTGTTTCTACTTTACTGCTGCCTCAATGAGAAACATCTCATGACATAGTTGACCAGTCCTCTCTGTTATTGATAAAAGCAACGTCAGGATGAAAACGACCACAAACGCATAAAAATAAGCAAAGTGAGGCATAAAACAAGCAAAAGTAGTCACAAAATGATGAAAAAAGATGTAAAACAACCAAAAAAAAGAAGCAAAATGGCCACAAAAAGATGGAAAATGACCTCAAAGAGGCGCAAAACGGCCAAAATGAGACACAAAACGATCACAGTGGAATAAAAAGTAGAATCATCTTTAGCCAGTGGAGGAACCCTGAGAACATCTGCCTCCAGCCGCCTCCGCCCTGCCCTCACCTGATAGGCCACCATGTTGAGGAAGTAGTTGTAGACGCCGCTGCGGTTCATCCCCTGCGTGGCCGACATCGCGCCTCTAAACTGCTTTTCCTCGGCCGCCACCGCTCTGCATTTGGCCATGAACTTCCGAACGGCTTCCCCCCTCAGAGCGCCTGCAAAGATGGCATCCTCACATCCTCGGCGGTGGGGGAAAGGCCCCGGCTCGACTTCCCGGCAGGTTGTCGCTCCTCACGCTGGATTAGCGGCGGATCTGGTCGGACTGGGCTCCCTGCGGCCGAGACCCTCAGCATGGGCGCCGCTTCAGCTGCTCTGGGTGCAGCCTCGCCGGGGGACGACTTGTTTTTGTGCCCATGTCCTGCGTGCTTTGGCTCTGCGGCTGTGCTGGGTGCTGCCAGAAAAGAGGGAGAGGTGGCGGCGAATGCCCGGTGTCCTCCCCCCTCCCCGTCCTCCCCGCTCAGATTAGGGAGAGAGTCAGCGAGGAGGAGGAGGAGGAGGAGGAGGAGGAGGTCGACAGGGACCATGTGTCCGTCCCATCTGTCCCTCTGTCCCCTCCCCCCAGGGCTGCACAAACTCCTCAGTACGACGGGATTTAATCCAGACTTACTAAATTAAACAATTACGCAGTTTGACTTGTGGATCCTGCCTCCTGACACCGACCAGGCTCTCCGCAGGGTCCAAGTCCGAGTCTGTGCCACGGAAAGAGGCCACATTTATAATCCCGACAAGTTCTGGTGATTACAGCTCGACCCAGAAACACTGAGCTGGACGCTGCTGCTGCTGCTGCTGGGATGGAATCAACAAAGGCAGCTGCATTAGGCTCTCATGGAAAACCAAAACACTCTCAAATGATCTGCACTCATTTGAATGAAACTGCTTGAGAAGATCAGGAATGAATAAGCAGATCTGTTTTATTTCATACCAGCTTTCCCTCCCTGCATGTTGTATGTTGTAAATGACATTAAAGGAATCACTCAACAGTCCTTCATAGAACTTTGGAATTAAACTCTGCACAATCCAACCTGCTGCACCGTGCAGTTACTTGAAAGGCAGCCACAAGAATATGCAAAATGAGCCACACGATGAGGCACGAGACCACTGAAATTTGATGCAAAACAACCACAAAGACGTGCAAAATGGGCAAAATGAGACCAAAAACGACCACAATGGCATAAAAATAAGCAAACTGATGCATTAAAGAAGCAAAATTAGTCACAAATGATGGCAAAAAGATGTAAAACAACCACAAAAGAAGCCAAATGAGCACAAAGAGGCACAAAGCAACAATGAAGACATGCAAAATGGGCAAAATGAGACACAAAACAACCACAAAAAGAAGCAAAATGACCACAATGAGACCAAAAATCACCAATAAACCAAGCTGCATCGCTCTCTCCTGTGTTTTTATTTGCATTTCTGACACCTGTTGTCTGATATTAGTAGAAATGCTCAATAATCCTCCATAGAACTGGATTCTGCACAATCCAAAGTGCTGCATCGTGCAGTTTCTTGAAAGACAACAACAAAAATATGCAAAATGAGGCACAAAATGAGGCACGAGACCCCTGAAATTCAATGCAAAATGACAACGAAGACATGCAAAATGGTCAAAATGAGACACAAAACGACCACAACGGCATAAAAATAAGCAAACTGATGCATTAAAGAAGCGAAATTTGCAATCACAAATGATGGCAAAAAGATGGAAAACAACCACAAAAAGAAGCAAAATAAACACAAAAAGATGGAAAATGACCTCAAAAAGGCCAAAATGAGACACAAAACGACCATAGTGGGATAAAAAGAAACAAATTGATGCATAAAACCAGCAAAATTAGTCACAAAATGATGAAAAAAAGAAGCCAAACAACCACTTGAGACTAAAAATAACCAATCAATCAAGTTGCACTGCTCTTTCCCAAAGTCTCTGTGTTTTTATTTGCATTTCTGACACCTCCTGACACCAAATTCAACGCAAAATGACCACAAAGACGTGCAAAATGTGCTAAATGAGTCACAAAACTACCGCAATGGGATAAAAATAAGCAAATTGATGCATAAAACTGGCACAGTTAGTCACAAAACAACCACAAAAAAGAAGCAAAACAACCACAAAAAGATGGAAAATGACCTCAAAGAGGCGCAAAACGGCCAAAATGAGACACAAATCGACCACAGTGGGATAAAAATGAGCAAAATGATGCATAAAACAAGCAAAATTAATCACAAAATAATGAAAAAGGAAGCAAAATGGCCACAATGAGACTTAAAATCACCAATAAACCAAGCTGCATCGCTCTTTCCTGTGTTTTTATTTGCATTTCTGACACCTGTTGTCTGATAACTGGATTCTGAACAACCCAAACTAATGCCCTGTGCAGTTTCTTGAAAGACAATCACAAAAATATGCAAAATGAGGCACACAATGAGGCACGAGACCCCTGAAAATTGATGCAAAATGACAACGAAGACATGCAAAATGGGATAAATGAGACACAAAATGACCACAGTGGGATAAAAATGAGCAAAGTGATGCATAAAACGACCAAAATTAGTCACAAAATGATGAAAAAAGATGGAAAACAACCACAAAAAGATGGAAAATCACCTCAAAGAGGCACAAAACGGCCAAAATGAGATAGAAAACGACCACAAAAAGAAGCCAAACAACCACACTGAGACTAAAAATAACCAATAAATCAAGTTGCACTGCTCTTTCCTGAAGTCTCTGTGTTTTTATTTGCATTTGTGACACATCCTGACACCAAATTCAATGCAAAATGACAACAAAGACATGCAAAATGGGCAAAATGAGACAGAAAACAACCACAAAAGGAAGCAAAATGACCACAATGAGACTTAAAATCAACAATAAACCAAGCTGCATCGTTCTTTCCTGTGTTTTTATTTGCATTTCTGACACCTTTTGACTGACATTAGTAGAAACACTCAAGAATCCTCCATAGAACTGGATTCTGCACAATCAGAACTAATGCCCTGTGCAGTTACTTGAAATACAATCACAAAAATATGCAAAATGAGGCACGAGACCCCTGGAATTTGATGCAAAACAACAACGAAGACATGCAAAATGGGATAAATGAGACACAAAACGACCACAGTGGGATAAAAATGAGCAAAGTGATGCAGAAAACGACCAAAATTAGTCACAAATGATGAAAAAAGATGGAAAACAACCACAAAAAGATGGAAAATGACCTCAAAGAGGCGCAAAACAGCCAAAATGAGATAGAAAACGACGACAAAAAGAAGACAAACAACCACAGTGAGACTAAAAATAACCTATAAATCAAGTTGCACTGCTCTTTCCTGAAGTCTCTGTGTTTTTATTTGCATTTCTGACACATCCTGACACCAAATTCGATGCAAAATGACAACAAAGACATGCAAAATGGGCAAAATGAGTCACAAAATGACCACAGTGGGATAAAAATATAGGTTACATCATTTAGCACAAACACAACCTGCAGTTTATAGTGTTGTTTATTTTGTTCATAACCAGGAACCATCCAAGGCGCTCTGAGCTGCTGGACGTCTAAACCTCCGTCTGTGCTGCCCAGAGGAGGGAAGCTCTGAGTGACGGGGAGAGAGTCAGATTAGGTCTGGGTTAGTGTGCAGGGCGGAGCGCCGCCATAATCCCATCATTGTTCAGCCTCCTCTGGGTCGGGATGACCTTCACAGGCAGGACAGACGACGGCTGCAGCCTCTTTACTGATGTCTGGATTCACCCAGCAGAAGTCCAGTCCAAAGCAGCTTCCACTTTCCCTCTAGGCAACAGGTTTTTCCTACATGGAGTCAGTTTGTCAGCCCCAGAGAGGTTTGGATCGACACCAGGATGATAGGAAATGACAAGTGTTCAGCTTCTATTAACGAGGCTTCCATTTACTCAAACATAACAGAGAGTTTTAGTCAATAAAAGGTCAAAAATAACAGAAAAAACACTCAGATTTGGAACATTTTGGTCATTTTGCATCTAATTCTGGTCGTCTTAGGCCTCATTTTCATCCCTTTGTGGTCATTTGGTGACATTTTTGCAGGTTTGCATCTCTTTTGGGTCTTTTGTGTCTCATTTTGGTCATTTTATGTCTCTCTGTTGTCATTTTGCGTCACATTTTGGCTGTTTTGTGCTTCATTTTGGCCATTTTGCATCCCTTTGTGATCATTCAACAGCTCCTTGTTGACATATTGCATCTTATTTTAGCAGTCTTGGCCATTATGGTCATTTTGCATCTCATTCTGGTCTTTTTGTGTCTTATTTTGGAGATTTCACGTCTCTCTGTTGTCATCTCCCATCACTTTTTGGTGTCTTGTGCCTCACTTTGGTCATTTTGCATCCCTTTGCGGTCATTTTGCATGTAATTTTGGTTGTCTTAGGCCTCATTTTTCATCTCTTTGTGGTCATTTAGTGACATCTTTACAGGTTTGCATCTCATTCTGGTCTTTTTGCATCTCATTTTGGCCATTTTACGTCTCTCTGTTGTCATTTTGCATCAAATTTTGGGTGTTTTGTTCTTTATTTTGGCCATTTTGCATCCCTTTGTGATCATTCTGCATCTCTTTGTTGACATATTGTGTCTCATTTTGTCTGTCCTGTGCCATTTTGATTATTTTGCATCTCATTCTGGTCGTTTTGTGCCTCATTTTGCTCATTTTGCGTCTCTTTTAAGCCTTTTTAAATCAAATTTTGGGTGTTTTGTGCTTTATTTTGGCCATTTTGCATCCCTTTGTGATCGTTCTACATCTCTTTGTTGATATATTGCATCTCATTTTAACAGTCTTCTCCCATTGTGATCATTTTGCATCTCATTCTGGTCTTTTTGTGCCTCATTTTGCTCATTTTAAGTCTCTTTTCAGCCTTTTTGAATCAAATTTTGGGTGTTTTGTGGTTTATTTTGGCCGTTCTGCATCTCTTTGTTGACGTTTTGTATGTAATTTGGGCTGTTTTGTGCCATTTTGGTCATTTTGCATCCCTTTGCGGTCATTTTGCATGTAATTTTGGTTGTCTTAGGCCTCATTTTGCATCTCTTTGTGGTCATTTAGTGACATTTTTACAGGTTTACATCTCTTTCGGGTCTTTTTGCGTCTCATTTTGCTCATTTTACATCTCTCTATTGCCATTTTGAATCAAATTTTGGGTGTCTTGTGCTTTATTTTGGCCATTTTGCATCCCTTTGTGGTCATTCTACATCTCTTTGTTGACATATTGTGTCTAATTTTGGGTGTCTTGTGCCATTCTGGTCATTTTGCATCTCTTTCGGGCCTTTTTGTGCCTCATTTTGGAGATTTCACGTCTCTCTGTTGTCATTTTCCATCTCGTTTTGGTGTCTTGTGTCTCACTTTGGTCATTTTGCATCCCTTTGCGGTCATTTTGCATCTAATTTTGGTTGTCTTAGGCCTCATTTTGCATCTCTTTGTGGTCATTTAGTGACATTTTTACAGGTTTACATCTCTTTCGGGTCTTTTTGCGTCTCATTTTGGTTATTTTACATCTCTCTATTGCCTTTTTGAATCAAATTTTGGGTGTCTTGCGCTTCATTTTGGTCATTTTGCATCCCTTTGTGATCATTCTACATCTCTTTGTTGACATCTTGTGTCTTATTTTGGTTGTCCTCTGCCATTTTAGTCATTTTACATTTATTTCAGGTCTTTTTGTGTCTCATTTTGGTCATTTTACGTCTCTCCATTGTCATTTTGCATCACATTTAGGCGGTCCTGTGCTTTGTTTTGGTCATTTTGCGTCTCTTTGTTGACATATTGCCTCTGCTCTTGGCTGTCTTGTGCCATGCTACATCTCTTACTGGCCATTTTATAACCTTTTTGTCATTTTGCATCTAATTCTGGTCCTTTACTGTCTAATTTAGATGGTTTCATATGTCTACGTGGTCGTTGTGTAGCTCAGTTTGGTCATCTTACATCTCTTTATTGGCATGTTTTTGACATTTTGGTTGTCATTTTGTTTATTTAGCAACATTTTGGTAATTCTAGATCTCAGTTTGGTCAGTTTGCTTCTCTCTGTGATTGCTTTATGTCTCTTTGTGGTACTTTTGCATCTACTTTTGGTTGTTTTGCGCCTCAAACCGACACTTTGCACCTCTTTCTGGTCAGTTCATGTCTCAGTTTGGTCATTTTGCATGTCTTTGTGTTTGTTTTTCCTCTCCCTGTTGTCATGTTATTGTTTCGTGCCTCCGCTGAGTAATTTTACATTTTCTTTCTGGTCTTTTTGAGTCCTGGTTTGGTCATTTAGCCTCTCTACCTGCTCGTCTGCTGTCTCTTTATCATCTTCTGGCTTCTCTTACTTTGACATTTAGTTGATTTTTCATCTATTTGTGGTGCATTTTTGTCTAATTCTGGTAGATTTAAGTCTCTGTCTGTGATATTTTGCAGGAGAAGACATGATTTCTTCCTCCCACTCAGAGTTTCCAGTGATCTCTGAGTGAGAGTTGAGGTGTGACGGCCGGTTAAACACTAATAATTCATATGTGACGGGTTGGTTCTGGTTGCTCTGCAGCACCTTCTAATCCTGGCTGCTCCTCCGCCACCGTCCACCTGCTAATCCTACAACCGTCGATTTGCTCCGAGGCTGGACGGCGGCGTTCATTCACTGGGTTTGTAAAGCTAAACCTCTTAGCTGAATCTGAACCGGCCTAACCTCCGACCGTTTCCTTATTTAACCGCCTGTTCGCTGCTCCGTTCCTAGAAAGTGAATCTGGGAAGACGCTTCTGAAGAATCGCTGCAGGCTGCAGGGTTCTGGCACCGGAGGCTGTTTTCCAACTCACATGTTAAAGAGGAGAAGTCCTAAAAACAACCTGGTCCATTAGAGCAGTTAAACACTACAGAGATGAATGGATCTAACGCAAAACACTCTGAACTTCACATTTACAGGACATTCTTTGATAAAATCATGAATTTAGTTCCATTTTTAGTTGCTATTAAGACTTATAACACCAACACACTTCTTCTTTTCATATATTTTAATAAGACTGTGTGACATTTTTAAGGTTTTCTATGTGCGTCAGACTGGAACACGTAATATTAACACTTCACTTCAAAGAAAACACAAGTTTGATATCATTTAGGAGGTTTTTGTTTGGGAGTTTTTAAACAAACTAAACTGAATTTGCATCACAGCAGACCTGCATGATGGTGGTTTATAGTTTGCATGACAATAATTCATTTAGCAAAGTTATTATGAAACATTATCAGGGGTAGAACTGCATAAAAAATGGCCAAAATGAGACACGCAGTAAGCATTAAGGGATTAAAAATGACGATGCAATGATGCAATATGTCAAAAGAGAGATGTAGAACGATCACAAAGGGATGCAAAATGGCCAAAATCCAACATAAACTGACTACAAACGGACCCAAAGTAACACAAATGAAGCCCAAGACGACTCAAATTAGATGCAAAAGGCCACAAAAGAAATGTAAAATGACAAAGATGCTACAGAATTACTACAGATAGACTGTAAATAACCCAAATGAGGCATAAGACAAGTAGAATTAGATGCAAAATGACAATGGAGAGATGTAAGATGACCAAACTGAGACACAAAAGGACCAGAATGAGAAGCAAAATGACCAAAATGGCACAAGACTGTCAAGATAAGACGCAATATGTCAACAAAGAGATGTAGAATGACAACAAAGGGATGCAAAATGGCCAAAGTCCAACACAAATTGACCACAAACGGACTCAAAGTAACCCAAATGAAGCAAAAGATGACTAAAATTAGATGCAAATGACCACAAAGAGATGAAAAATGACCCAAATAAAGCACAAGACTCCAAAATCTGACACAAAATGCCCAAAATGAGACATAAGCCATCCAAAATGAGGCTCAAAATGACCACAAAGAGGTGTAAATTGCCCAAATAAAGCACGAGAACCCCAAAATGTGGCGCAAAATGACAACAAAGAGATGTAAAATGACTAAAATGAGACACAGGAAGACCCAAAAGAGATGCACAATGGCCAAAATGGCACAAGACACCCAAAATGTGATGCAAAATGACAACAATGGCATGAAAAATGATCAAAATCGGACACAAATTGAGCACAAGCAGACTCAAAGTCATCCAAATAAAGCAGGAAACGCCAAAATCTGACGCAAAATGACCAAAATGAGACATAAGACAACCAAAATGATGCGCAAAATTATCAAAAAGAGATGTAAATTGACGAAAACAAAGCACAAGACACCAAAAATGTGACGCAAAATGACCAAAATGGCACAAGACAGCCAAAATAAGATGCAATATGTCAACAAAGGGATGCAAAATGATCACAAAGGGACGCAAAATGACCAAAATCCAACACAAATTGACCAAGAGCGGACTCAAAGTAACACAAATGAGGCATAAGACAAGCAGAATTAGATGCAACATGACCGCAAAGAGATGACAAATGACCAAAATGTTCGCAAATGGTCACCAAGAGACGCAAAATGACCAAAATGAAACCAAAAAACAACTAAAATGAGGCACAGAATGACCAAAAAGAGGCCTGAAATGACCAAAATGTTACTAAAGGACCACAAAACACCCAAAATTGGACGCAAAATGACCAAAATGAGACACAGAAAGACCAGAATGAGATGTAAAACTGCAAAAAATGTCACTAAACGGCCACAAAGGGATGCAAAATGAGGCGTAAGACGACCAGAATTAGACGCTAACTGTCAAATGAGCCATGCTATAAGAGGAAGACGCCAGTGTTGGTGAGTTCTGTCCAGACTGAACCAGTCAAACAGCTGTTGGATGGAGTTAGATGGACTACAACATGGCCGGCCATTGATAAAAGTGTTATTAATCATCTAATATGGTGTAAAGTGAAGGTGGACATGATGGATCCTGGGGTCTGATCTCCGACCTGAACAGACGCTGGACTGAAAACATCCCCAGCGGTCTAAAAACAGCCTTTGTCTGCCTCGGTATCGCCGGTTCCCCTCTGGATCGCTGCCTCCGCTGTGATAAACTGGTGCTCCTCTGAGGCCCGCCCTCATTCCTGGAGGCCCCTTTCACTGTCAGATAATTGCTGCTGCCTTGTGGGAGAGGAGGAAGTGCCAAAGGGGACAAACAAAGGCAAATTAGCGGATGCAAATCGCCGCTTGAGTGAAAGCGCTCGATCTATGGTTTCAATAGGCTTGCGCAATAACAGTTGGCCGGGATCCAGGCCTTGTTTACAAAAAAGGGACGAGAAAAATCATCCATTCATGACTCATTCAGGACTGTTACCGAGGAAAACGAGCCGCCGTTCACCAGCCGGAGGTTAAAGCGGCTTTATTTAGGTTTTAGGTAGATAAATAAATGATTCAGCTTCCCGTAGAAGCACAGTGAGTCCTTTCATGACGCCAACATGACTCGTATTCTGAGGAACCACACAGAGGACAGGTTATCAATACACTGATCAGCCTCAGCCTTACATCTGAAAATTAACAATTGGACTTTATTGTATTTGAAGGGTTGTTGAGGCCTGCAGAAGGAGCAGAATCCAATATCTCACCAGAAAAATGCTACAAAAGTCAATTAAACCCTTTCCTACGCCTTCAATCGTCTCGTTAGGCTCCATAGTTACCTTGACAACCAATGCTTGACCAACTGTTCTTTCCCAACCCAGAATCGGGTCTCTTAGTTTGGTGAGGAGGAACTTCTCCGTCAGCGTCCCTCCTTCACTTCCTGTGTCGATTTTCTCCTCAGTTGGTGTCGCTGTGGAGTCTCTCCTTAGTGTGTGTTGAAGGTAGGTGGGGTGGTGCTGCCTGAAACCGGGGCCTGCCAAGAAGCACCCCCACATGATGCTGCCACCACCATGCTTCACATCATGATGCTGCCACCTCCATGCTTCACATCATGATGCTGCTACCACTATGCTTCACATCATGATGCTGCCACCACCATGCTTCACATCATGATGCTGCCACCTCCATGCTTCACATCATGATGCTGCTACCACTATGCTTCACGTCATGATGCTGCCACCACCATGCTTCACATCATGATGCTGCCACCACCATGCTCCACGTCATGATGCTGCCACCACCATGCTTCACATCATGATGCTGCCACCACCATGCTCCACGTCATGATGCTGCCACCTCCGTGCTTCACGTCATGATGCTGCCACGACCATGCTTCACATCATGATGCTGCCACCTCCATGCTTCACATCATGATGCTGCCACCGCCATGCTTCACATCATGATGCTGCCACCACCATGCTTCACACCATGATGCTGCCACCACCATGCTTCACGTCATGATGCCGCCACCACCGTGCTTCACGTCATGATGCTGCCACCACCATGCCTCATGTCATGATGCCACCACCACCATGCTTCACATCATGATGCTGCCACCACCATCCTTCACGTCATGATGCTTCCACCACCGTGCTTCACACCATGATGCTGCCACCTCCATGCTTCACACCATGATGCTGCCACCACCGTGCTTCACATCATGATGCTGCCACCACCATCTTCACATCATGATGCTGCTACCACCATGCTTCACGTCATGATGCCGCCGCCACCATGCTTCACGTCATGATGCTGCCACCACTGTGCTTCACATCATGATGCTGCCACCACTGTGCTTCACATCATGATGCTGCCGCCACCATGCTTCACATCATGATGCTGCCGCCACCGTGCTTCACACCATGATGCTGCCACCACCGTGCTTCACGTCATGATGCTGCCACCACCATGCCTCACGTCATGATGCTGCCACCACCATGCCTCACGTCATAAGGACACTTGAAAAAGCCATACACTTGATACTGCAGTTATCTTCTGTTTACATTTTTCTTTGCACTACATGCACATCCTGTTTGCACTAAATACACTTTACAGTTCATATATACATTGTTTTATATTTCTATTTTTATTCTATTTTATTTGTATATACTATTTTTTATACTTGTTGCTGGTAATCTGAGCGGAAAGCAAAGTAAGAATTTCATTGAGCAGGGAAACTTGTTTCTTTACTGTGCACATGACAATAAAACTTTGAATCTTGAAACTTTGAATCTTGAATAATATTGCCACCTCCATGCTTCACGTCATGATTCTGCCACCTCCATGCTTCACGTCATGATGCTGCCACCACTGTGCTTCAATTCATCGGACCGGTACTCGCCCTCGATGAATGTTCCGTAAAAAATTGTCTCGCTTGAAACTGGTCCCTGGTGCAAGAAAGGTTTCAATTTTTTTTAATTTAACCTTTTTTTTTTTATTAAAAAGTGTCTTAAATGAATAAAATAACTTTTTACTGCTAAATGTGTGGTTACCTTTTCGAGTCTCCCCCTCTTTTAAAAGAAGCTCTCCAGAGACGTTTGTTTTTATTCATTTTGGGAAGACAAATTAGTTATTTTTTCAAAATAAAACACCCTGCAGACTCCGCCGTAAATGAAATAAAATGTTTTAGTTCTTTCTGTGCGGCCTGGAACCAAATGATCCACGGCCCAGTGGTTGGGAACCACTGCTATGACTGCATTATAGGTTTATGCAGCCTCTGATCAAATAAAGTATCGTCTTTAGTTTGAAACCATTTCAGAATCAGGTTTATTGCCAAGTAGGTTTTCATAAACAAGTGACATATAGTTTAAAAGCACTACTGGTTGTAGTTAAAAGAAAATAAGCGTGACAAGATAAGTAAATAGGAAGCAGTGACAAAAGTAATAGAAATATGTCCAGTGTGATTGCCTCCTAAGATTAGTCCTATACAAGGCTGAATAGAATGTGATGTCAAAACACAAGTACTAGAAATGGGCAGAAGGATAATAATAATCCCATTTTAAAATTTCCCACGATGCTTTTTCTAATATAAAACAGACAGTCTTCCACATGCATGCTCTCTTGTGTGATTTCCTTTCACTACTTTCCCCCCCTACTGATCAATACTCGTCCTACTGATGTCATCTCATTTGCGTCCCTCATGGTCTCACCTGAGGCCGACACCTCGGCATCCCGTCTCCGAGGCTCTGAGATCACTGAAGGGTCAGACAGGAGTCAGTCGTAGATCAGGATGAAGGGGTTGGTACAACGGCAGAGGTGCCTCTCCGGCCTCGGTGCCATCCCGCCGGCCGCTCGCCTCCAGACACATGTCCAACACTCGCAGAGCGCCGGCGCTGTTTTCAGTCCTGCTCAGGGACGAAAGGCACGAACAGGTTTCCCTGTAATTTAATCTGATTAAAGGTACATGTAAGTAAGTACACGGAAGATCTGGAAAAGTCTGGAGACACAGGAAATCTGTTGCAGTGGTTGAAGTAGAAGTAAACCTCTTAGAAAAGACAGGAATAGAACAAGAAGAACACGGAGGGGTTTAGTAATCCGGACAGTTAGAGGGTTCAGTCCTTTAATCACCATCTATCAAACAATAACAAGGCAGAAGGTACATCAGGCAAAAAAGTGGAAAAATTCAGATGCTACTGACTCAACTGATGATGAATGACTTAAATATTTGCTATTTAGATCCAAAATTCAGAAAATACACCTTTATCCAGAGGGAATGCCTCACATATCCTCACATATCCTCACATATCCTCACATATCCTGCTGTCCTCGCTCGGTTTTAATGGGTTTTTCTCCCAAAACTCTACATCAGTGTCACCAAAGCACAAAAATCAACTTTTACTGTCATCAAAAATACACAGAACTGGACGGATTACCAGCTCAGGTTCACCACGTGTCAGCTGAGTTATGGTTTGTTGATTAACTGCCAGTTCATTAAGGAGTTTTGACCTCTAGACTTGAAGGTGGACCTTTGTTTTGAATGTTAGCCTGTTAGCCTGTTAGCCTGTCTGCGCGTCCACTGGATTTATTCACCAGTAATCTCGCCGTGGACGTTAATCTTTGTGGCTGAAGTTGGGTTTGTTGTTCAGCTGCTGTCCCACAACCACAAAGCTAACAGAGGAACTGAGAGGACAGAGAATCATATTTAGGTTTTCATTGTGTTTTTGTAAAAGCTTCTATTATTATTAATTTTTAGATCCATCCTTGTCTTTAAAGCAGGATGTAAGTGTGGCTCCACTATTCTGAACATCAGACAGAGATCAAAACAGTGTGTTGAATGTTTATTTAGCTCTCCATATGTATTATTTTCTCCCATTACTCAGTTCATACTCACAATTTTTAAGTCAACACAGTTAGTTTTTTTTTGTAATGTTACTGCGGCATTAAGAAAGTCTAGTGTTTCTCTTGTGTTGTTTTTATGAAGGCATGTTGTTTCCTAACATGTAAAATAGTTTTTTTTTATGTGAACCTGTGCTGATGTCTTGACCAGGACCTCCTAGAAGAAGAGACCTTGTATCTCAGCACAGGTCAGGTACATTTTTTCATTGTTTTGCAGATGACATACATCTATATGCCCATAAAAATGAAAAAACTAAGACTCAGTACAGCCCTTGCTGGACTGACTAGATGGATCTAAAATGAAAAACAGACTGAGATTGTTAGGTTTGGTCAACGGGACCTTTAGGATGACACCAATCTTGGCACTTTGGCTTCATACAATCGAGCTTTAGTGAAAAAACCTTAGAAAGACCTTTGACAGATCAGAACATCCACCTGTTCTTGTTGACATTTGACATCCTGGCTTTATCCTTTATTGTGTTGTAACTTTTTGTTCCTACTGGTTTTTTTTTTGTCTGTTATTTGGGTTTTTCTTTTCATCATTGTGCACAACACTTTGGTTCGACTCTTGTTGTTTTTAAATGTGCTAATAAATTTGCCCTTATAGACCTTTGCATGGGTCCCCTTTGGGCCAAAAGGCCTGCTTAATGGGAGCTTCCTGGCTAAATAAAGGATAAGTAAAATACAGTTTCTGATATACACCAACTAGGCATAACATTATGACCACCTGCCTAATATTGTGTTGGTCCCCCTTAAATCCTCTGAACCATTGGGAATCATGGACCAGAGGACCTCTCAGGGTGTCCTATGGGGTCTGGAACCACTGGATCCTTTGGGTGCTCTGGCTTGTTCAGTGGGGCCTCTGTCAATCCAACTTGTTCCACTGCATCCTGTTGATGCTTGATCACAATGGGGTGTAGGAAGTCTGGAGGTCACATCAACATGTTGGACCATTGTCATGTTCCTCAACATGTTCCTGAGAGCATTGTTGGGCTTAGACTAGCATCGGGCACCATGACAAAGACTTCTGTTATGTTTAATGACCTCCGACCAAACAGGGATGATTAGAACAGTATTCTATATCCTGGTAGCTTGTGTAACAGAGATGATCTTAATTCTTGATGCTTGATCAGAATGGGGTGTAGGAAGTTTGGAGGTCACATCAACATGTTGGACCATTGTCATGTTCCTCCACATGTTCCTGATTGGTTGATGTTTTTTCCATGTGGTGGGGTGCATTTTCCTGCGGGGATAGGCCAGTGACATCTGGGACTGCAATTTGCCTGAGTTGCAGATATCATGACTGATACTTCAGACGGATATTTATAAATCTTGGTGTCCTGAAAAGTCTGGTCTCGATTATCAAACTCATTATTTTTGTTTAAATAAACTGCATGTATGACCCTTACAATAATAGAAACACCACAGAGTCAAACCTTACTGTGATTTAACTAAATACCTACAACTATTTTTAGTATCTACAGGTACCTTATTCTTTGAACCGTCTTCCTGTACTACTCCGTATTCCCTCCGGCCTGAGGCGGAACCTTTCTCTTCGTTCCGGCCTCACTGGAGCAAACATGGCGGCAGAGGGAGACGTCGATTTAGACCTGGAAGCCGAGGAAAACTGCACTGGAAAGCCGGCAGAGAAGCCTCGGAAACATGACAGCGGAGCGGCGGACCTGGAGAGGGTCACGGACTACGCGGAGGAGAAAGAAATCTCCAGCTCCGATCTAGAAACGGTGAGAGACGGAAGCTAACGCTAGCCGGGAGACATGCGGCCACTGCTGCCTTCACTTTGCGAACATTCCCCCTGAGAACCAACCATGTGGGTTATAAAGTCTGTTTGACGTGTTGCTGAATGTTTAGTCACATAAACTATTATCTTACTTGAGATTTGTTTGATAAACACACGCTAGTAGCCAGTTAATGTTAGCTTAAATGTGCAACTTGAGTGGTTAACTCAGCTAGCCTCAGAGCTAACTAGCTAGCTAGCATCCCAAACCCATGCATTTTGCTTTATTGACACATCTCAACATGACATAGTGTCAGTTACAGCCTCAAACTTCACCAGAACAAGGACAAGAACTTTTAATGTCTAAATAAATCTAAAGTTAACACAAATAAGTACTTTAAATAATGTAAACTTAAAAAAAATAACTTTAAAAATATGAAACAAATGCTATAATCAGGTCAGGACTGAGGTTAAACTGTAGAAACAACGACTGAAAGTAACTTCTAGGCTTCTCAACATCACTTTTCCCCCCAAAATAATCCAAATTGGCTTGTATTTACTGAACTAACTGTCTGTGGTTTGTTTCATCTGTGCAACATGTTTTTTTTTTAGTTAAATACCTACAGGAGTGTGATTCTCAGATTCCCTTTAAGTTGTGATGTTACAGCCGTGGTGTTTCTTCTTTCAGGCCATGTCGGTGATTGGAGACAGACGGTCACGAGAACAGAAAGCAAAACAAGAGAGGTAAGTCTGAAAATATATCTCCTGGAGATTTTATAACCACAGATCCAGGGAAAGTAGCCTGACCTGACCTGTTGGTGTTTTTTTGTGCTTTTAGAGAAAAGGAATTGGCCAAAGTCACCATCAAGAAAGAGGACGTAGAGTTAATTGTAAGTATTCTGTTGAGGTTATTTAAAGATGGCCAAAAGTACGTGGACACTAACACTAACAACGTGGTTTCTATATGTTTGCTTTGCACAACTGGTAACTCGGCTTTGCTGCAAAATATTACTTAATCTGCCGTTTAAAGTCCATTAATTTGACGTATCGTTGATGTAGACCGTCCCAGTAGGCTTATTACATCGTTTGTAGACATTTTTCTGTTCTTCTGTATGTACAGAGGTGTTAAAGTATTCATGTAGCACGGACAAGGCTGATGACTGGCTGAGGTATTAGATTAAGTCAGAAAGAAAGTAATGCCAGTCTGACAGCTGTCGCATAGCCAGTGAACAGATACGAAATGGGTGTAGGATCACACGCAAAGAAACTAGATCTGTTAGGAAAACATGTCATGGTTGAAAAAAACCCATCTGATTAGGCCACTTTAGCACGTAATGCAGCATAGCCAGTGTTATGCTTAAACAGGAGAAGGTCTTCTTCGAGGTGTTGCTACAAAGCTGGTGCAACATTATTGTCTAAAGTATTAAAGTTGGCCTTGATATATGCTGAAACTGATACGTCAAAGTCCAAGTATAAAGTGGAGGGTTGCCTGAGCCGATGACGTTCTGATCCAACTTGGATCTTCATCACGTTAGTTTTATGAACAAAGAAAACCTCACAGCCATATTTATACATATCTATATACACCGATCAGGCATAACATCGTGACCATCTGCCTTATATTGTGTTGGTCCCCCTTATGTGGTCCAAAATGCTCTGAACCATTGGGAATCATGGACCAGAGGACCTCTCAGGGGGTCCTATGGGGTCTGGAACCAGGACCACTGGATCCTTTGGGTACTCTGGCTTCTGCAGTGGGGCCTCTGTCAATCCAACTGGTTCCACTGCATCCTGTTGATGCTTGATCAGAATGGGCTGTAGGAAGTCTGGAGGTCACATCAACATGTTGGACCATTGTCATGTTCCTCCACATGTTCCTGATTGGTTGATGTTGTTTCCATGTGGTGGGGTGCATTTTCATTCAGTGACATTTGGGATTTCCATCAGCATGAGGGAGTGTGTTTGTTGTGGGACCATGTTTATTTTATGATCAAGGTTTTCCATCAGAACACCACATAGTACCAATATGATCCATGTTATTCACTTCACCTGTCAGTGGTCAGGATGTTGGGGCTGATCGGTGTATATCTTCATATATTATGACTATATATATATGCTTTTTTTTCTTAGTCCAAATCATTAAACGCAGCCCCCCACCCAAACTCTGTGTCCATATACTTTTGGCCATATACTGTATCATGATGTGCGTATAGTATTTTAATCGTGAGGGTGGTTTTAAATGTACCATATCCTGTGTATTGGTGGCAACTGTCATTAATTTCAAGCTAGTTACACTTTTTAAAACCAGTTTCTCACTTTAAAGATAAAGCCAGTTTGTAATCCAACATTCTTTTCACAGTCGCTACCTGGCTGTTGTGTGTGTGTGGTGGAAAATAACCTCATTAAAATAATCTCATTAGGGCTGATTTCAAATTAAACTTAAGCAATGCAATTTGCAATTCACAAAGGCGGAAATTTAGAACATACAAGGTAATAAGTGGTGAAACTAATGCTTTAAGTCATTTTTATTTAATCGGAGATGATTGAAACTTTAAGAGGTTGTTTAACAGATTCATGCCGTCTCCTTTATGTGACACTTGTGATAAAATCTCATGTGATAATGCTCCAGGTTTTAAACACATTACATGGTGGATTTAGAACTGACCCTTGACTTTACTTTGTCATATTGAAATATTTCCCTTAGATTGTTCAGCTCTAGTGGTCGGGCACAACCTCGACCCTGTAAATATCAAAGTAACCGAGTCGGCTGTGGCTCAGGTGGTAGAGCGGGTTGTCCACTGATGGCGAGGGTGGCGGTTTGATCCCCGGCCTCTCCGCATGCCAGTGTCCTCTGGCAAGACACTGAACCCCAAGTTGCTCTCGATGGTAGATTAGCGCCTTGCATTGAAGCTCAGTCGCCACTGGTGTGTGAATGTGTGAATGAGGAACACATTGTAAAGCGCTTTGGAACCACTAAGGTAGAAAAGGCGCTATACAAGTGCAGAACATTTACCATAACTGAGTGGCTCTTGCTGATCCACACAACACTATTCCCTGTGCACGTTTGTGCTCATGCACCGGACGGGGACAGTGAATCTGGTACAGTATCAGTAGTACATGCAGTCTCCAGATTTAAGGTCGTGTCTGTGATTACAGAGAAAGACGCGTTGATAATTAGCTTGTTAGCATATTAAGCTAGCATGCACCAGTCGCTCCCCTACTGCTCCTTTGTCATGCACGAGTATAGACGTGCACAGGACACATTGGAATAGTGTTGATCAGTCTGAGCCTCTTTCGTATGGGCCGGGGGTTGTGTCCCAACACTGGATTACGTGTCAGCAGGTTCGCGAACTAAGTCGAACAACAAGCTGAGATTCTTTAAAGCTGCACGTTTGCTTTGAACTGTGATGCAGATGTCGGAGATGGAGATTTCGAGGGCGGTGGCCGAGCGCAGTCTGAGGGAACACATGGGGAACGTGGTGGAGGCGCTGGTGGCTCTGACCAACTGAACAAACGCCGCTTCACACACTGGACTGCTTCACTCGGGCGCGACGGATCAGTGAGGCCGAGCGCCGCCATCTGAACCACCAACCTGTTTGTTTTTTTTCTTTTTTTAAAATAAAAGTCAACAGTTTACCTGCGTCTTTCTCTTCTGTATGTAAAAAAAAATCTACTTTTATTCAAACAAATCTTGTTACAACACCTGTACTCTCACAAAACTGCTGCTTCATATCGTTACAAGCGGATTACTTACAAGCCACCGTAAATAACACAACAGAATCTGGGTGTTTGTGAGGACAGAAATCTTGAGGTTGGGACATTTTGACAGCTGAAACCTCACGTGACAAGCCGCATCTTGAAGGGATGGTTCAGTTTCTTTGAAGTGGTCGTTACACGAAGCACTGATGTGTTTTACCCACTTGAAAAGCTCGACGTCTGTTCAGGCGTTTGCTAGGTTTAGAATATTCTCACTTGCTTGCAGTCGGACCGCACAACCGTGAAACCATCACACTGCAGTGCATCTGTATCATGTAATGCAGAGGACTTGTGTGTGAGCTCTACAGTTGAAAATGCCAAAGGAGAGGCGACGGAAAGCTGTGACAATATTCCAAACATATGATGCGCCTAAACATTGATTTTATGTCAGGTGGGTTAAATACGTCACAGCAGTTTGGTGGCCAGCTGACCTGCCAGGAGTCCTCTTTATGTCTTTAAGTACGTCATACAACCCCACTGTGAAGAAACTCCCTTCAAGTCGACTTTGAGTTGCCAACACTGATGCTGCAGCTTCCTGGTGGTGAATAAACGGGTCATCGAAGTCGTAGAATCAGTCCATCCGCCGATTTCCATCCATGTAAAACAGCATTTGCATCCCTGGGTTTTGCTCAGTCTCTGCCTGGTGACGTCCTTCTCCACGTCCGCCTTAAGTCTTCCTCTTCTTCACCGTGGGCCGGTCGAACACGTCCCTCACGCCCGCCGCCTTCTGCTTGAAGAACTTGCTGTTCTGAGCGCTCTCCTGGGCCCAGGCCGAGTCGAACGACGTGGTGTCCTGGTCCACCAGGTGGGTGTACTTGGTGCGTCCAGAGCGGCCGAAGTTTTTGACCTGGAGAAGAGAAACGAGTCGAGTCGGAGAGCTCAGAATATCACAGTGTGCTAGCTTCTGTGGGCTAAACTTTAGTAGTAGTAGTAGTTTTTTCGGTCAACACACACCATACATAATAACATTAAGACGTCACATTACTTCAAAAGTGACCGAAGGGTATAGGCTGAAGTTAAACTTATTATGTCTAACCCTGTTACAAATCAAGTAAAGTCTTTTGCGATCAACAAAACAAACACTTTAAATCAACAAAGTCAGCGATTATAAACATCCACGGGTAACAGAGGAGACTAAACACAAAAATCTTCTCAGTGTTATTCCTGAGATTGATATTTTTCAAAAACTGAACATTTATACTGCCTTTTAAAGGCTTTCAGCGAATTACTTCTTTTTATATTATCATTTAATTTACTCCATAAACTCACCCCTTTCACAGAAACACATTGACTTTTTTGATTTGTTCTCGCCATGTTTGTTCTAAACATGCGTGTTCCCCTAAGGCTATAATGACTCTCTCTATTTGCAAACATGTTTTGAATTTTTAAAGGAAGTTTGTTATTGTGTGCCAAAAACATTACTGTTAAAGTTTTAAAATTAACAATATCATGCATTTTTAATATCTTTGATGAAACAAAGATAGGATTTGTTGGTGCGTAACAATCGGAGTGATGAACAATTCTAATCACCTTCTTCTGAAGTAGAAAAATTTTCCCAATATTTGTTCTGTAATTGTTTCCCCATAGTTCCGCACCATAACTCAGATATGGGAGCACCAGGGAATTATATAATAAACAAAGTGAATTATAATCTAATACTGACCTTAACCTACCAATTATACCAACATTTTTTGCTAATTTTGAAGTAAGAACATTTATATGCGGCTTCCAACAGAGTTTTTCATCAACAATGATTCCTAAAAATTTGTATACTTGTACTCGTTCAATATGTATGTCATTGATTTTAATACTCGTTTGGCTCCCAATTTTCCCGTTTCCAAAAACAATATATTTCGTTTTCGTCAAATTCATAGAAAGTTTACTCCTGTCAAACCATTTTTTAAGTACTGTGAGCTCTTTTTCAATTGAACTTTGTACTCCTAATGACTGGTTGAGACTAGAAGACTTCAGAAAATGTCGAATTACTTTATTGTATTTTAATATGTTGTTGATTAATTAACTTAGTGACTCTAATGAAGTCTTGACGTCCATCTCTTGTCTGTCACCGAGTGTCAACACTGGCTTGGGTTATGTGACACAACTATAACAACTAAATATAACATTAATATGTAATTTAAAGCACTTTTGGACGAACACATCTCTTGCTGCTATAATTTAACAAGCATCTGTGCTGATCACGAGTAAAGATTTGGTCACAGCTGTGGTTTATGTGTCCGGATAATCTGCTAAATTCTTGCAGTCTGAGCTTGACAGTGGTCGCCTACTGTAGCTTCAATGAAACACTAAAACAAGCAGATGCATAAAAGATGTGTGTGACTGTGATATATAGGAATCCAACTAACTAAAGCTAAAATTTAAAGGGAAAAAACGCTAAAATGACCACCGATAACTTCAGCGTTCTACGGGCTCTTGGTGAAATCAAGACTTCTTAGCTCTTAGAAGCAGCACACACATTTGGAAACCATTTTTCACAACCATCATATAAACATGCAAAACAATCTAGCTGCACTTTTCATTACAGTCCAGGCGATGAGGCGTAAACACAGACGAGACGAGAGTAGCGGCAGCTCACCTGCATGACTTTGGGAAGGATGGTTTTGTTGAAATGATCCTCCAGAGTCGGTGCGCTGAAGTCTCTCTTGTACACGTCCTCCTCTTCATCCTGCAGCACAAATAAACACGAGTGATCATTTACTCTCTGCGAAGCCACATGAAATTAAACTTCACAAGCGCCTTTTTGTTGATGACATTTCTGTCCAATTTGAACCCTGAGTGGCACAACAAAAGAGGAACAGTGACCTCTGGTGGTCAAACTGTATACTGGGGAATATCTAAAGCAGCGGTTTGCAACATTTTGAGCACCACAGACCGGCAAGCAAGACAATTTTCTACGGACTGGTCATCAAGCTTGATGACCAGTCTAGTGAATTGAAGCATGGTGGTGGCAGCATCATGTGGGGATGCTTCTTGGCAGGACCTGGTTTCAAGCAAGACAATTTTCTACGGACAGGTCATTGCGCTCGATGACCGGTCCGCGCTTGATTTGTCAAGATTGACTAGTCAAGCGCGGGAAACAAGCACAAAAGGAAGTGGCGGGAAGACGATCTAGTCATTTTTACCTCCGCCAAGGAGGTTATGTGATGGCCGGCGTTGATTTGTTTGTGAGTTTGTGCTCAAAATAACTCGAAACTAATGGACGGATTTGGATGAAATTTTCAGGAAATGTGTGAAATGGAACAAGGAACATATGATGACATTTTGGGACTGATCTGGATCACCGTCTGGATCCAGGAATTTTTTTAATCTCAGTGTAACCAGGTGGACAATTAAATGTGGTTTACTCTAAAAGCCACCAGAGGGCACTCTTGTTTTTGGGGTAACCCCCTGTGACCACATGACATTTTGGGTCTTCACACGACAGACAGCGACAATGACGGAGTTCCCTTTCCTTCCTGAGCGACATACGCACGGTTGGGCCGGCATTCTTATCTCCGGTTGTCTAAGAAGCTGGGAGGCTGTTAGGAGCTGCCGCGCTAGAGGCCGCGCCTGTTCATTAGGTCGGATGGGGTGAAGGCCGCATTGTTGGTAGGACATTTGAACTGTCTGTAATTACATTTGTATCTGTAACGTTCCATAGAAAATATGTGAATTGGGAGATTGTGTTGGGGGTGGACTGAAGCTCCTCTGAGGGCTTTTCTAGTTTCAAAATAAAACACCCTGCGGACTCCGCTGGAAATTAAATAAAACATTTTTATTGTCTGTACAGCCTCGTACCGGTCTGCGGCCTGGCGGTTGGGGACTGCTGATCTAAAGTGTCTTTAGTGTCTCTATTCCACAGTTTCTTGTCACTTCAGGTGAAGCATATACACTCTTACAGATGTATGTGTGTGTGATGTACTCTTCTTTTTGGCCAGATCATTGTATAAATCTGGCTCTAATGTTTACTACAAAAAACCCTGACACTTCAGAGCTTTAAATTCAACAACAATAACAGAAAGGCATCCAGTGGTTTGCACAATTTAAATCAAATGAAATCTCTTAGTTGCACACAGTTCTACATGGTAGAGTGCACTGTAAAATGTTTTGTGTACCTGGTCCGGCTTGTGCACACAAAACAAAGATCCTGCATAGGCATGGACGACATATACAGGACATTTAAAACAGTATTTATAACCTCGGTATAAAGATTTCAAAATTGTTAATATGAGGTGGCTACAGAAAAGGATGAAAGTATAACTTGACTGTCCGTCGTGTAGCTCACTGAGTTAAGGCGCTACCACGTCAGGGCAGGTCTCCAGCAGCGGTCGTGAGTTCGAGTCCAGCTCACGACCCTTTGCTGCACGTCTTTTACCCTCTATACCCTGTTTCAGCTTGTCTCATTCTTAATAAAAATGGAAAAAACTACCAAAAAATATATAAATAGACTGGTGTGGTGGTGTTGTTGTGATGTATAAATATGAGAGTGTAGAGTGAGGAAATGTAGTGGTGTCAAAATGTGCAAAACAAATTTAAAAAGTTACAGCAGAAATTCAAAACTGCAGCACCTTGTTGATTTTTACTTGTAGTTTTATGTGTGCAGTAAAGCTCCAACAAGCCCCACTGCCCAACCAGAGAAGTTGTGTTTTCATGACCGTTCGTCTGTCTGTAAGACGACCCAAAGAAACAGCCAGAGGTGAGACTGAACGTCTGCTTCGACTCACCATGAAGAAGGCTCCTCTGTGGTAGTACTTCTGGAGGAACTTGTATTTGCCTTTGCTGGCTTTGTTGGTGACGAGCTTGCCGCTGTTGCGGAGCTCGGCTCGGCGCTCCTCCTCCGTCAAGTTGTGGAATCTGTCGATCTCGGCCTTCTCCTTCTCCATGCTGAGGACAAATGCAACACGTTAGCATCGTCGTCTTTTTAAGGTACCACTAGTTTATAGCAGAGCTGTAGTGTGCAGGTTGACTGATCGATTGGACCACATTCTTATTGACCTGACAACTGCAGGTTTTATTTACTTAAACAGAAAAGTGCCACATAAACAGCCTTTAAGGACTGATCCATTACATTTAGCAGCAGATGGAGCAGACCTCATATGAACTCCCCCACCTTTTCACTACTTTGAACTGGTCCAAACTAATTTTAAAACCTTTTCAAACGTTTACAGAACATTCATTCAGAGTTGGCTGCAAACTAACTGAAACCATGTCAAAAAGGTTGTTTTTTTGCTCAAATGATTGACCAAAAAGTCAAGTGTAAACTCTGCAAACAGCAACAGCAGGCGAACGTCTCTGTATTACACTGAACAAACATATAAAGGCTACATGTGAAATATTGATGCCACATGAAGTGCACCACCCAAAGTGAGCGTATACTGTCTGGTACTTGTACTAAATGGATATTTCTCTTGATTAGTTTCCCAAATTGGATTCAATGACACGTTCCCTCATGACCGGAGTCATCTGAGGCGTTGCTGCTATGGTCAACATGTGACATGTTGGGGTGGCCTTTTATTGTCCCCAGTATAAGGAGTGTCTGAGTACTGCTCATTGTGTTGGAGCAGCGTCTGGATATGCCACACCCATGGACTGAATGGAATTACCATAATTTCCGGACTATAAGCCGCGACTTTTTTCTAACGCTCTGAACCCTGCGGCTTATCTAAGGGTGCGCTTCATGCCGCCAATACGTTTTTTTTGCCTGGTCACGTCAGTCCAATGAAATTACCGAACAGGTCACAGTGGACCAATGAAACTGTTCGAATAAAATCATTTCCGCGCACCAAATTCTTCAGATCAGTTATTTTGCGTTTCATGCACACACCTTCATCATGGAGGACGACACTAATCCAAGGGCGGATTTGCTTCGAGACGTAAGTGACGGTGAGAGTGACAACGAAAGAGAGACTGAAAAAGTGTCTGAGAAGAAGAAATTCTGAGGCTGTTCTATTCCGACACTGATGGTTTTAGTGCGCAGGAGGAAGGTTACGACAGCGATAAGTGACTTTTAATCAGCCACATTACTGCTGTGTTACTGCACTGTTAATGCCATGTTACAGGCACTGTTTGAAAAAAAGCATTTATTTAATATAAAGTTTTTAAAAATCTGTAAATATCTCTTATTACAACATGGACACCTGCAGCTTATTGTCAGGTGCGGCTTATGTATGGAAAATTTTCTTTTTCATTTTAAATTTAGTGGATGCGGCTTATATTCAGGTGCGCTTAATAGTCCGGAAATTACAGTAATGCATCACTGAGGCAGTGGTGGACTCAAATTTTGGACACTAATCAAGAGAAATATCCATTTTGTACAAGTACCAGACAGTATACGCTCACTTTGGGTGGTGCACTTCATGTGGCATCAATATTTCACATGGGGCCTTTATGTTTTTGTTCAGTGTATATTCCTCAATAGCTCTTGTTCTATATCTCTCTCAGTTGATTTTGTCTTCAGAAGTCATACAAATATGGCTGGACAGGTGCACGCTTCAAAAATACGTAATATGCTGCAAACACTAGCTATTAGTGTTGAGCTAACTGGGCTAGCAGATGGAGTGAACTCAGTGCTGTGTTCCATTTAGCTCATCTCGAGGTATCCTGCAGTTTCGGTTACTGGTGTTCTTACTCACATTTCTCGGGCCTCTCTGTCCCTCTTGATTCGTTTCAGCTCCCTGACCTTCCAGGCTTCGTACTCTTCCTCCTCGTTTTCTCCGTCGGTGTCCAGGGCGTCCAGCGCGGCCAGGGTGCGCCGGTTCTCCTCGAACTCCTTCTTGGCCTCCTCCTCCACGATCTTGAGGGTGTAGCGCCGCCGCTCCTCCGCCTGCTTCTTGGCCTCGGCCTCCAGCTCCCTCTGCCTCAGCTCTTCTGCTTCGCGCTCGGCCACCGTGACTCTGTCCTTCCTGCGGTGCAAACAGGGGACATTTGCTTTACCAACCAACATCACAATCTCATGGAAGAAGTTCATACAACACCTAACTTTACTTTCCCTAATCCTCTAAGAAACACCTTCACAGTAGAAATGTAATAACAGAGTGATTTACTTCACCAGCAGAGCCAAAGTTTAAGTAAGGTCAATGTAAGCTCGCAGGATCTCAGTCAAATAAACCCTAAACTTTCTCTGATCTTCATCTTTTTTTAATAGACCATTCGAACCACCATCTTACAGGGGCCCAGGAGGGTCAACACGACTGAAAAAGCCACTACGCAAATGCAAAGGCCACAACAGAAGTTAACCCATCGAGCAGCAGCGTTTTACTGACGTCTCACTGAACGCTGCCGTAATCAAAATAGTCCGTCAGAAAATACTGTCCCTTGGAAACAAAGCCTGTTCTTCCGACCGCTGCGTTGACCCTTCTGGGCCACCGTACCATCTTCCCTTCGTCTAGAGTTGGAGATCATTATCAAATCTGCGTTTTATCAAATCCGAACACAAAATCACATCGACTACTTTCAAATGTCATTAAAATGAGCTTTAGTTGATTGCAAGGAACTGAGATTGTAAATAACTAAGATTTAAAGATTTAGTTCTGATCTGTGAAGAGCTGACGCTTGGTGGTAAACCAGAAATACTGCAGTTTTTGGTGGTGGACGACATTAATTAGTCAACCAGAAATTGTTGAAACAGAAAGAAGGGATATTGAACTTCCGTGTGACGCACCGTTCCATGTAGAAACCTTACTAAATCTAAACCTAAAGTTGTGACATTCAATCAAAACCACTTCATTCTACACGTAAACAAATAAACTGTTTGCACCGGATTCTGTAAAAAAAAACAAAAAAAAAAAGAAGTGCTCCTCAGCAAAACTGAGAACCTACTAGTGACTCAGCTGTGACCAACAGTAACGTGACAATAAGTCACAGAGTTTTCGACTGAACTGCAGGCAGTGTTTACACAGTACAGATGGAAGCAAACTAAAGAAGGCAGTAAGGACAGGAGAAAAAAACCCAGGAAAGCATCTTTGCGTTCAGAGGTCTGATGCTTACCCCTTCTCTACCAAGAAGAACCAGGTGCTAATTCTGGTTCTTAGTTGGTTCTAATCTGATTCCTCTTAAGAACCTGTTTGCTTTGAGCCAAGTTGGAGCCATTGGGTCACCATAAAACCACTACGCTAGCATCCATTACACAGCAGTTAAACAAAAGCAGTAAATTGATGATAATATCTATGTTTATCTCTATAGATGGTCTTAAGGCTGATTGTGAGGCGGAGGTCCTCCTGTTGCCTGGACACATCCGTGATCACGCTACTGGTGGGACACAACTGTAGCGGATTTCAGGTCAACAGTTTGTGCTAAACTTCCAGGAGTCATTGCAATACATGTGTGATGGGACCAGGGACGTCCTGGAGAACAAGGACACTAATTAGCGCTTGTGTGTCCCTTTCCACCGTTGATGGTTGGTCACCATAACCCCGCCCCCAGCCCCTGACGTACTCGGTGCTTAGCTCTGGACCAGCAAAGAGTTGGTGCTTGCTGAGCTCCAGTTTTTAGAACCTGGAGTCGGTGCTTAGGAGGTGGAAACACAAAGAAGTGGAGCTAAGTCAGGCTCTGGCTCCAAACTAGACCTGGAACCAGCTTAGAGGAAAAAGGGGTCGCCGACAACCTGCAGCTACGACGAGTTTACATGCAGTTGCTTTTAGAAACGGTTTCAGCTCTTACTTGCGGATAAAGACGGGTTTGAGTCGCGGCTCTGCTTCGTCCTCGCTGTCTGTGTATTCTTCATATTCAGACTCAGACTCCGACTCCTCTCCAGACTTCCCTTCCTCCTCCACCTCCATGACCTCCATCTCCTCGTTCTTCCTCTCCGTGGCTCGCTGACGCATCATCGCTCGCCTCCTCTCAATTTCCTGAAAAGAATCACGATTCGTATTTTAAAAACTTCTCCTTGTTGTTATTTATTTACAATTAAATAACAACAAAAAATACTACCTGGTAAAAGCACAGATACAAACCTCATCATCCACTTCTTCTTCCTCCTCCTCCTCCTCCTCGCTACTCTCCTCATGCTCCGGGTGCCACGTGCCTTCGTCAGAGTCCTCGCTGCTTTCGGCCACAACTTCAGGCTCTGCGATCTGTCGGTGTCTCGCCAGCCTGAGGACGGAGCAGCAGGAGATAATGTGGTCAAACCAGCATTTCATCTGATCGTTTTTATTAACTTGAGTCGGATCTGAGGAGCAGTGTGATACCTCTCCTCCACGTCCTCAGAGACACGGTTGAGCAAACGTTTGAGACGCGGGTCAGAAACCTCCTCTTCCTCCAGCTCCACCTCCGGCTCCATCTCCTTTCCCTTCTTCACAAACTGGAAGTCCTCCTCCTCCTCATCTGACGACTCCATCGGGGCGTAGTCTGGACGTTTACCCGACACATACCTCTTCACCTTCACCTTCTCCATGGAGAGCTCACCTGGGACGTTCACAGACGGATGAAAGCTTGTTTAAATCTGCTTAAGTTTATACTCCAAACATGTCTTACTCTGTTTTATATCACTGTAAAACGAATAGCGTTTGCATTTTGAATAACTGCTTGGAGAAAACAAGTGATTGAAAGACACTTTAAAAGGCAAACAAGGCTATTCAATAGTGAAAATAACAGCTTATTTCTGCACTAAAACGTCCATATTTGTCTTCCCTAAAACCCACTGTGTACAACTTCGTAAAGATTTATTGAAAATCAGGACTCACACCTAAATATAAGCATGTCAGTTTCAGCTTTTCACCAACTTGGCTGTAAACTAATCAATAAATCCAGATGCACAGTTTATGGTTGGTATTATCACTCAGGATTATATTTCCTTATGATGCTTCTGAGACATTATTCTGACATCACAGACCTTAAGAATATTAATTTAAACAGCTGTAAATCCCTCAAGAGCAAAATAATCTTGTACAAACCTGATTATGAAGCCTACTAGAGGTACATTATTGATTGATTAGTTGCTTGACATATTAAATCAGCAAATTCTTTGGCAATCAAATAATTATTTTACTCGTCTGTGAAGAAAAAAGGCTGAAAACTTAAAGATTTAAAGATAATTACCAACTACTTTAATAATCAATTAAACAATCTTAGAGATCTTAAAAGAAGAAAAGGTCTTAATGCACTGATTCCAGCTTCTTAGAGGTGAATGTTTTTAGTTTTTATCCTCCTCTATAACAGTAAATGGAATAGACATTTGTCATCTGGGGCTTTAGGGACACTGATCAGCATGTTTCACTATTTTACAGACTAAACAACTAACCAGTTAATAGAGAAAATAATCAACAGAATCGTCAACAAACATAATAGTTTCTATTTACAACACTACTTCAGACTTACACCTTGATCTGTAGAACATTATAACAACTATTGCTACTTTTCGACTGCGGGTTTTCAGTATTTTCTGAGATTTTTTTATAAGAAAAGTGTAAACTACGTGTAGTGGAAATACTACGTTAGGAAATACACGTGCTTTTCGGCTGTTTCTGGAGTGACAGAGGAGATAATTCTGCTCTGTGGTCACTTGTTGCTGAATCTGATCTCGTACGTTTATCGCTCACTCCTTCATCCACCTACATTGTGGAAACTCGTTTGTTTTTGTTGAGGAAACTTCTCTGTCTAATTCCTGATTTACTCTCATTGAACCACTAAATGTTAACTGCAAATTTACAAAAAAAAAATCTAGAACAGTAACTAGTCTCCTGTCGACATTCACAAACAGATTATTAGTGTTATTTATGTTAGCAGTTCCGTTATGCTAGCTGGCTTACTTAGCACGCCGCTAGCCGCCTGCTAGCTGCCCGCACAGTCTCACCTTTCTCGTTCCGGATCGGCACGGCTCCGGCCGTGGACTGGATCGGAGGGAGCTTCATGTTGAGGGCTTCGCGACTAGACATGACTGCCTGGTCGACGATATGAACCTAAATGAAAGCAGAAATGCGTTTTTCAATTCGACTTGGTGAGCTCGACGTCGCTTCAGTCAAAACGGAAGTTTAGCACAACACACAAACGGACCGGAAGTGGAGTTGTTATCGACCAAGATGGTTCCGGCGGCGTTTAAGTACTTAGAAAAATTATTATTTTTATTTTTTATTTTTTACAGTCCCGATGCTCTGACATTTAATGGTTACTATGAATGAAAAATATTTAAGAAAAAATTTCAAGTTAAAGTGCAGGTTAAGTTAAAGTTGAATTAAAAGTGCAAGTGTATAGAAATATACTGCAGCTGATCGGGGAAATGCCGCCCCTGGTGGCTGCTAGGCTACATAGAATTACTGTAGAATTGCAAGTAATACATTTTTTTATTATCAAATATTTTTGCGGATATTTACTGTTTTAGTTAACTAAAAAAAAAATAAAGAAAACAAAAAAACAAAACAAACAAGAAACAACAGATGCACAAAACCTAAAAATGGCTCCTTGATGATGCTTGTTTTATATGAAGTCCAAACTTTAAAGTCATTAAAAATATTTCTAAAGAATAATTGTCTATAAAACCTACAAATACCATCGCAAACACAAAGTTCCGAGAGTCAAAAACCCTAAAATGTGAAGCATTCATATGTGGAAAAATGACGAACGAAATAGTGAACAGATTATTTCTGTTATTCAGCAGATTATTGAGAAAGAAAGATGAATTTTAAAAAATGCTCTTTGCAATTACCCACAGTTCAAAGTGATTCCAGAGTCTTCTAATCTCTGGTGAGACAAGACGTTTGTTTAATCCAAGAGCATAAAGCACAAAATCATTTAAAAAATAATCAGAAAACTATTAAAATAATTCCAGAGCAGTAGATCCTTTGGCATTTTATACGTTTTGTATACAAATATCTCAAAGTAAATCTGTCAAATAAATTGCGATGAAGTAGAAATAAAAATGAAAATGACCTCAAACACGTCCTGTCATATAGCAGCTGAGGTGAAAGTGCTTTCTGATGTTCTATCAGGACATTGACTGACACATTTCTCTGGATTCAGACAGCGATGGATTTTTAAACAGGCTCAGTGCCACATGTGTTCAATCTTGCAAAACCTGATTCCATATTTTCTGTTTTCTTTACGTCCACTATGTATAAAATAAACCTGTATCAGAGGTCGTCATCTATTTTGCTTCTAGTGAGTCACATTTGTTCTATTGGCTTCAGAACCACTGAAAATGAACACTGTCAATAAAATAAAATAAATGACCAACCACTTTCAACATACTATAAATTTAACTAAGCTGCCGACAAAGACAGAAAAACACTTAAAAGCCACACAGATGTATCAGAAATATGATTTATTTGGACGATTTATAAATGCAGTGTACTCTTAAGTTAAATAGCGTCGTCTGGGTGCCGTCAGAGCGCCACTCCTCGCTGCTTGAACAGCTCTAGAAGCTTCTCCTCCAGAACCGAGTGGGTTCCTCTCAGGCCTTTCACCACCTGAGAGGCCCAAACAAAATACTCGTAGATCCGCTCGGGCGTCCAGCCTGCCGAACACAAGGAGAAGGAGAGAGGACTTCATGGGTATCACAGGTACTACAGTTTCACTCCACTGTATTCATCCATCATCGGTAGCCGTTAGCTTCCTTATTATAGGTCACAACTCTTTATAGTTTAGCTGCTGATCAGATTAATACTCATATAATTCAAATCTAAAAGGAACCCCTTCCCCAAATTAGTACGTATATTTTTGCACTTTCCTCTGTGTACAATTTCATTTAAAGGACAGGTGTACAACATTCTACATTTCTACGACCGTCAATAAATTCACTGAAAAGACGAAAAACAACAAATTCATCTGAAGCCTGATATATGTGGAAACATTTACTGTTAAACTACAATGTCCTGCTGTTTCTGGAAATGACTTTGCCATTTTTTCATATATTTTTGAGCTACTTTAAACAGTTACATCTCAACTAGAGAAGAAATATGGAGAGACGGGCCGAAACAGACCATTAAAATGTAGAGTTTGATGTCGTGCATCTCACTAGCTAAAGTAATCATTACCTATATGTTATGTAAGATGATAGTAATTATGTTTAGACATTATAGAAACATTGAACATGGTCTTTATTTATTTTCTATTCGTAAGCCTGAAATTTTTTATTACTTCCACCAAGGAGGTTATGCTTATACCAGCGTTTGTCTGTCTGTTAGCAACTTCATGTGAAAAGTTCTGAACAGATGTTGATGAAATGTTCAGGAAAGGTGGATGATGGGACGAGGAACAGATGATTAGATCTTGGTGCTGATCTGGATCCAGGAGTTTGTTGCAGGATTCTTTAGCATTGGGAGATAGGGCAACGTGCATGTATATGTGCATGTAACTCCACAATAAATGTCCAGGCTGCTTGGTAAAAATACAGGATCAGTTCCTGCTAATTTCTACAACATCTCAAAATTTGATCCGGATCCGGGAAAAACTCCGGATACTAGGATCCAGAACAGGAAAACCTAGAGGGCCTGTGGAATGGTCACCACTGTAAGGTAACAGATGAAGATCCAGACATGCAGCCAACACCAACATGTAGCTGAGACTCTGCTGAATCAGGAGGATCCAACAGATCTGTTGTAGAATCAACAGCTATGGAGCTGGATCCAGAAGAAACCACCATTACCCAGAAAGAGATTCTGGTGAATAACTATTGAACTAATGATGAAATCAATGTGAATCCAGATGCTAAGGGTTTGTTTTCTGGATCAATGAGTCTGATAATGTAGATAAAACAATCCTGGGACGATTATTTCTGGGTGTGAATCCCAACATGGGGTGAAATGAGCTGCTTGGAGGAGGTCTGAGCTCTATGAGGGCTTTTCTAGTTGAATTTGTGCCACTGAACATATTCGATCTGATGAAGCAACTAAACAGGAAACACATAGTCAAGAGAAGAGCTGAACACACGGTTTAGAACAACAGAAGAAATCACTTCAGAAAATTCTGTAGTAAATAATGATATGATGGGACGATCAGAGTCTGTATAAAAAGGATTAGAAGTTATGCTGACATCATGTAACTGAACTAGATCCACACCCACAGCTGACTCAGGTAGTTAGTAGCAGTGACAGAGCAGACAGGTGCTGACCGACAGGTGTGCAGCGGTTCAGGTCCCTCAGGTTGTACAGTTTGTCAGCCAGTTTAACCAGTTTGGCCTGGCGGCTGCAGTGAGGCGCGTGTTCCACCTGCTGACGCTTCCTCTCCTGCTTGGGCAAACTCTTATCGTCCGTCACCTCCTGAACGATCCGAGCCACGACGGGCCCGAATTTAGCCTCCAGCTCCTCGTGAGTCGTGTCGGTGTCCTCGACCGTGTCATGAAGCAGAGCGGCCTGGACGGCACAAAGACACACGGGATCAGTAACACAGAGGAAAGCAGTCGACCTACGAGCTAACCGATGGCGGCTGGTAACATACCTGCAAGACCTCGACGTCTGTGATTCCGCCTTCATGGCTGAGGATTCTGGCGACGCCTTAAAACACAGACAGAGCTGTGAGTGTCAGAGAGGAAAGTCAACGAGAGGTTTCACTGCAGAGAGTCGGCTGCAGATTTGAGACAATAGGACACATTTTATTGTCTCCTTAAGCAAAACATTCTTGAGCTACTGTCCCTGCATGCAACATGGCTTTTACATTCACAGACAGTCAACCAACCACATACCAGAGCACATCTGTAAACATGTAGCCGGACATATCTGGGTCTGTTGTGAAGGAAGGACTCGAATTACAAACCCCAATTCTATTCAATCGAATACACTGCAAAGACAAGAGACACTATATCGCCAAAAGTATTGGGACGCCTCTCCAAATAACTGAATCCAGGTGTTCCAATCACTTCCATGGCCACAGGTGTATAAATCCAGCCTCTAGACATGCAGACTGCTTCTACAGACATTAGTGGAAGAATGGGAGCTCTAAGGAGCTCAGTGGATTCAAGCCTGGTACCATGATAGGTTGAAACCTGTGGAATAAGTCCACTGGTGAAATTTCCTCCATACTAAATATTCTACAGTCAACTGTTAGTGGTTTTATAACAAAGAGGAAGCAACTGGGAACAACAGCAACTCAGTCACCAAGTTGTCGCCAACTTTCTACAGAGTCAACAGCTCCAGACCTCCAGACTTGGTGAGGCCTTCAGATCAGCTCCAGAACAGTGGTAGAGAGCTTCATTAATGGGTTTCCATGACCCAGCAGCTGCATCCAAGCCTCACATCACCAAGGTCAATGCAAAGCGCTGATGCAGTGGTGTAAAGCAGCCGCCACTGGACTCTAGAGCAGTGGAGACCAGTTCTCTGGAGGGACCAGTCACACTTCTCTGTCTGGACATCCCATGGACCAGTCTGGGTTTGGAGGTTGCCAGGACAACGGTACTTCCTGACTGCATTGTTCCAAGTGTAGAGTTTGGTGGAGGGGGGTTATGGTGGGGGGTTGTTCTTCAGGGGTTGGGCTTGACCCCTTAGTTCCAGTGAAAGGAACTCTTAATGCTTCAGCAGACCAAGACATTCTGGACTATTTGATGCTCCCAACTTTGTGGGAACAGTTTGGGGATGGCCCCTTCCTGTTCCAACATGGCTGCCACCAGAGCACAAAGCAAGGTCAGTAAAGACATGGATGATCCAGTCTGGTGTGGAGGAACTGGACTGGCCTGCTCAGAGTCCTGACCTCAACCCGATAGAACACCTTTGGGATGGATTAGAGTGGAGACTGAGAGCCAGGCCTTCTGGTCCAACATCACAAATGCTCTTCTGGAAGATGGTCAAAGATTCCCATGAACACACTCCTAAACCTTGTGGAAAGCCTTCCCAGAAGAGTTGAGGCTGTTATAGCTGCAAAGGGTGGAACAACTCCATATTAAACCCTACGGATTAAGAATGGGACGTCATTGAAGTTCATGTAAAGGCAGACGTCCCAATACTTCTGGTTATATAGCAAATTTAATGTTCAAACTGATAGAATGTAGTGGGGTTTTTTGCAAATATTTATTTATTTTGAATCGAATGAGTTAATATTTTCGAAAGCACAACACAGTTCATCAGTGTGAACATTAAACATCTTGTCTCTGTAGTGGATTCCACTGAATGTAGGTTGAAAAACATTTGCAAATCATCGCATTCTGTTTTTATTTTCGTTGGGTTTGTAGCAAATCTTTGGAGGCGCTTTCTGTTTATCCTGCCAAAGAGGTAAATCATAGAATCCTCATAGAAATACTCCCCTATGCAGACGAAACGACATGGGAACACAACATGCTGCACAACAATTAAACTTTGGACTGTGATCTATCTGAACACCTGAGTCTCACCTCTCCCATTGGACACAATGGTAAAAGAGGAGAGGTGAAGGCGGGACAAAGTTTATATATAACTGACTCTGATAGGCTCACATTCACCTGCCCTTAGTAAAAATTAACTACACACTGCAGGTAAACAACATCTTTCACAACTTCATAGATCACGTCTTCTAGAACACATTGCATGACTGTTAACTGTTAGCAGTTTCTCATATAAAGACTGAGCAGGCTGGTATTTCTTCTTTCCTATGACCTTCATGTTGTCGGATCAGAGCAGGCAAACCCAGATTTTAACTTCACTGAAATGTTACCGTGTAATTCCTGCGTCCCATATCTGATTAACCTCTCCCAGACTGCTTCATAGAACAGATGCATGAGTGCACACGAGGATCTCACACTCAATGTGCAACAACTTGGTGCAATAAGTGTGTAAATACACTGAACAAAAACATAAAGGGCCCATGTGAAATATTGATGCCTCATGAAGTGCACCACCCAAAGTGAGCGTATACTGTCTTGATTAATTCCATTCAGTCCATGGGTGTGGCATATCCAGACGCTGCTCCAACACAATGAGCAGTACTCAGACACTCCTTATACTGGGGACAATAAAAGGCCACCCCAACATGTCACATGTTGACCAAAGCAGCAACGCCTCAGATGACTCCGGTCATGAGGGAACGAGTCATTGGCATGTTGGAAGCAGGAATGTCCACCAGAGCGGTCGCTGTGCAGCTGAATGTTCACTATCAGACGACAGGACGTTTGAGAGTTGGTTTCCAACAGACGGGCAGTACTGCAAATCCACCTCATCCACGTCGGCCACGTGTGACCACCCCAGCACAGGATGGACACATCCGGCTTGTTCACTTGTGGGATGGTCTCAGACCAGCGACACGTACAGCAGATGAAACCTTTGGTCTGACAACAGACGCATCACACCAACATGCCAATGACACGTTTTTTACACTTAATGTACATTTTAGATTTTTTCTTATAGTTTTACTGGGGCTGCACGGTGGTTCAGTGGTTAGCAGCGTCGCCTCACAGCTAGAAGATCCCCGGTTCGCGTCCCGGTTAGGACGCCTGGGATCTTTCTGTGTGGAGTTTGCATGTTCTCCCTGTGCAGCGTGGGTTTTCTCCAGCTTCCTCCCACAGTCTAAAAACATGCTGAGGTTAACTGATGATTCTAAATTGTCCGTAGGTGTGAATGAGAGTGTTCTTGGTTGTCTGTCTCTATATGTAGCCCTGTGACAGACTGGAGACCTGTCCATGGTGTCTCCTGCCTTCGCCCTGAGTTGGCTGGGATAGACTTCAGCCCCCCTGCGACCCTACAGAGGATGAAGCGGTGTATAGATAATGGATGGTTTTATTTTTATAATTTTTTCTTATTTATATTTATGTGCGGTGGTGGTGACTTTACTCTTTCTACTGTAAGGGGATTAATAAAGTATTTCTATTCTATTCAAGTACAGAGGTATGTTTGTGATAAAATGATATTGGCATTATTAACAGACAATAAAATAGGAATAAATATTTAAAAAAAATCAGGCAAATGTATATAAAATAATTTAAGTCCCTGCTTTGCAACACTTATTATGAGTATCCTTTAAAATCTAAATGAAAGCTTTTAATTTCAAATGACATTAATTGTTTGTTTTTTTTAATTTAATTTATAAACATGATTACTGTCAATAATTACATTCTACAGGCCAATAATGATACAAAACAGCATTTACAAAATAATAATAATAATAATGATGATGATGATAGAGCGCTTTTCAGGACACTCAAGCAGGAAGGAACACAAACAAAAATAAATAAAATCAAATAAATACAAAGGGACACATAGAAAAGGGGGCTTTATGAGCTGCAGGCAGTGTTGAAAAGATGTGTCTTTATGGAAATAATTATAAATAACCTGAGGTCAAGTGCACTGTCTGATTTTATCTTAACTTAATTCATCGCCTCTCTATGTTATTATATTTTATTTTATTGTTATTTGTGTTGTAAAGTGTCCTTGGGTGTCCTGAAAGGCACTTTGATAAATAAAATGCATTATTATCATTATCATTATCATTATTATTATTATTATTATTATTTTAAAGTGTGTTTTTAAAAACAGATTTCTATCTTGGCTCCGATCCTTCCGATTTTTAAGCGTCTGAATGTCTAATATTGGTTTTATGTGTCTCTTTTCTCACCATGTTTACAGTGTTAGAGCTACTTTACACTAAAATATAAATATAAGAAGCTATTTTAAAACTCTGCATGGATCCAGTCCCTTTTTGTTCCCGCTCTGTGGAACTTCCCAGATTTACACTTCAAATTCAGAGCACAGTTCTTCTGCTTCCTACCGATCGGGTGGTTGATGTACGGAGTTCCTTCGGGGTCTTTCCGTCGCTGGTTCCGGTGTTTCTCCGCCGCGAAATTCACCGTCTCTAACAGCAAAACCGCGTCTGAGTTCATGGTGGAAACTCACATGAAGCTCGGTGACAGACGAACCAAGAGTTTGGACTCCAACGTCTGGACGCTCCTCTGGCGGTGCAGCGGTCCGTCCCCGTGTAGCGTCCGGAGGGAAACGGCTCATCATGGGATCTATTCCGCTTATGTAGCTACGGAAGCAGGTAGCTGCTAATATCAGCTAAACGCCTTTTTTACTCATATTTAAACAAAGGTACGAGGACTAAGTTCTGTTATTTAGTGTAATATTTCAGAGGGGATTATTCTACATTAGTGTCACCTTTTAAAAATTAGTCTTGTACGTTGCTGGGATGTGACAGATGTGTTTTTAGCCTACAAGCTAACCTAGCAACTCCATGAACCACAGATTTGAGCCTCTCCGGTGTGGTTGTTCTTGGCTGTAGCTCCTCTGTCATCGCATTCCTGGGGTGCTAACCGTGTGTGAATATCTTTTTTGCACTAACAGTGGATGAGTGACCGTCCCTGCCGTGGTCCAGGATGGCTAACAGCGCCAGGAGAGACTCCCCGGAGCTGCCTGACTTCTCTCTGCTCAAGAGGCTGGCCAGAGATCAGCTCATCTACCTCCTGGAACAGGTAGGAACGAGCCTCAGTCATGTGTCTGTGGTTGGTTTGGGTTGGCCGGCTGCCACCTGGCTTCTAGTGCACACTTACCACTAATTATATGGATGGATAGATGATTTATTGAGGGCACACTTCTGTCACAGCAGCTACAATAACAGTCAAGAAGCAACATCTGAAACTAAACATCAAATATTTCTGGCATTAAAGTATTCAAAGAAGTATTAAAACATACTGACGTTATGCAGCATGCAAAGTATACAGCATAGAAAATATAAAATATCCCAAATGTCACTGGATGAAAATGCACCCCACCACATGGAAACAGCATCAACCAATCAGGAACATGTTGAGGAACATGACAATGGACCAACATGTTGATGTGACCTCCAGACTTCCTACAGCCCATTCTGATCAAGCATCAACAGGATGCAGTGGAACCAGTTGGATTGACAGAGGCCCCACTGGACAAGCCAGAGTACCCAAAGGATCCAGTGCCAACATCCTGGTTCCAGACCCCATAGGACACCCTGAGAGGTTCTCTTGTCCATGATTCCCAATGGTTCAGAGCATTTTGGACCACATAAGGGGGACCAACACAGTATTAGGCAGGTGGTCATGATGTTATACCTGATCGGTGTATATATATAATTACTGATTAATTTATTAATTGACAGATAATCAAATAACTGGTTAAGAATTGGGGGCTGCACAGTGGCTCGGTGGTTAGCAGCGTCGCCTCACAGCTAGAAGATCCCCGGTTAGGACGCCTGGGATCTTTCTGTGTGGAGTTTGCATGTTCTCCCTGTGCAGCGTGGGTTTTCACCTTCTTCCTCCCACAGTCCAGAAACATGCTGAGGTTAATTGATGATTCTAAATTGTCCATTGGTGTGAATGAGAGTGTGCTTGGTTGTCTCTATGTGTAACCCTGTGATGGACTGGAGACCTGTCCAGGTGTCCCCTGCCTTCGCCCGAGTCAGCTGGGATAGACTCCAGCCCCCCATGACCCTACAGAGGATTAACTGGTGTATAGATAATGGATGGATGGTTAATAATTGCAGCTCTAGTTGGAATAAGACATTTTTTAAAGAAGTAATCAAATCCACATAATTAATTTCAGCTTGCGAGCTCACAATAGCATTTAAATCAATAAAATGTCCTGTTAGATTTTGTGTTTTTTAAAATTTGGATGCCCAACACTCTCATTTTTACCACCAAAATGTATCGGCTCCAAATATCAATCTCCTTTTTATTAGTAATAACTGGTTTAGGTGTCAGACCCCTGAGTGTTGTCTGATTCTTCTGTGTCATTGGACTCCACTGTTGTTCTAAGACACACCTGTTAGCCACACTAGCACTGACTGACTACCGGGAACGCTGCAGTTTATTTTGAGTTGGTCCCACATTCGCCATCATGCTGCACACACAGTAGAAGCTGAAAATAATCCCCCACAAAGGCACGATGTACCCTTCACTTGAGTTGTTCAGCTGAAAATTGCTGAACCTTTTCTGGACTGAGAGGCTCTAAACTGAGACAGAGAATCCTGTTTGTGTCGTGAGCAACAGGAAGCGTGTTGTGTGTTTCTGCTGTTGCACGGATCGGCCCAGATCTCCCCTCTAACATCTCCCTCCTTTGTCTCGCAGCTTCCAGGGAAGAAAGACCTCTTCATCGAGGCGGACCTGATGAGCCCGCTGGATCGTATCGCTAATGTGTCGACGCTGAAGGTGAGCCGCGTCAGCTTTCCCCGCTGCTGATTCCTCCAATAAAGGCTCTCTTGAGAGAAAATGGATCTTTTTCAAACATTTCTTCCTCTCTTTTTTTTTTTTTGGCAGCAACATGAAGTCGACAAACTCTACAAAGTGGAATACAAACCTGTTGTCAGCACCTCGGATCAGTGAGTTCTGCATCTTCATACTGTTCATACACACAAGCTGTGTCCCAATTCAGGGGCTGCATCCTTCGAAGGCTGGGTCCTTCTAAGGATGAGTAGGCTGCATGAGCGTTTGTTAAATGAGACGGTCTAGCCTACGATGAACTTCCTGCTTGCGTCATGACGTCTCGTAGCGCCGCTCTTTGTTGCCTAGCAACCCTGACAAACACATTTTCATCCTGACGATCAGGATAAGGCGACGGTGTAATTTTACCTCATTTTTGACTAGATTTGATCCTGAAATTGTGATTTTTGTTGTTAATATGTTTTATATCCTTGAAGACTTGAGGGTCTTGTTCTGTCCGGTGGTTCGGGACTAAACTGTCTGAGAAACAAGAAGCTGGTTTAAATCTGTTAACATCCACTGATATGAACTTCAGATATTATAAACCTCCACAGTCTCTGGGCTGAATGTTTCTGATGAGGATCACTAAATACCTGCTGTCTGAACAGAAACCAGATATAATGTATGTTAAACATGTGATCAGATAACTTGGTGGAGCTAAACTAAGAACAGTGAGGAGAGTCATGTTTTCACTGGTCTACAGAGAATCACCACCAATAGAAGCTCCAGTAGGATTTAGTAACCTATAGCAACCATTTTACGTCTTCTTCATATAGTAATTTAAATTAGGAATCAATATGTGAATATTTATGAATGAATAAGTCGTTTTCGTGGTGCCACAGTCAGAAAAAATCGCCACAGTCTCGGTAAAATAAAACTTAAACACTGAAGCTGAACAACTGGAAAGTAAACGCTTTAAACTACAGCGGCTCATCAATAACGTAACTTGATCGCTTTTTAAAACAAATTTTAATGTGTTCAACACTTGTACTATTGGAGTGAACTGTAACATAATACTAACATTAAAACTAGAATCCTCCATCCATCTTCTCCATCAGCAGTTAAAACTCCAGCTGTTAATCGAACTGTCAGCGGCCCGCAATGAATCTTGGGATATTTGGGGCTACGAAGGATACATCGATGCATCCTTCAAATCCGTGGAAAAGAAGGACGCATTCGTCGGCCGCATTTGAAGAAGTCTTCGAGTTTTAATGAAATGGGACGGCCTTAGTCGCACCGCTGTGATCTATGCAGCCGAAAAATGCAGCCTAGAAGGATGCAGCCCCTGAATTGAGACACAGCTACAGACCTCATGTGACAGGCTGACTATGGTGCATCTCCTCCTCCCTTTGTAGGCTCTGTTTCCTGATCCGGCCAAGAATACAGACTGTGAAGTGGATATGTGGTACGCAGAGCTGCTGTCTTGTTGTTTTAGCTTAGCATTGCAGTGTCATTAATCATTTTACAACAAACTGTGTGATGTTACTGGATCTGTCAGTAAACATAAGAGGTTTAAATTAAAAATGCCACAATATGCAACCCGAAATACACGTACTGACTTTTTGTCTTCCTTAAATAGTTGCACATCAAACCTCCTGAATAATAATCGCAGGTATTTCCTGCTGTATTCCTTCCTGTTCCAGATGTGGCCAACGCAGACAAGGCAGCAGGAAGATTTAGAAGATACAAGATCATCTTCACCCCTCAGAAGGTATTTTTCCGCTCTCTGCTGCTGTTTGCTCGGACCTTTGTCGGATCAAACTCCTGGGCCTGTATTGACAAAGACAGTCCTCTAAGAGAGCTCCTAACTTAGCCTTAAAATCCCCAGCAGGGAATCTGAGCCTAAGAGTGATTCAGTGACGTCGCTAAGAGCTGCTTTCAGCCTTCGGGTGCTTTGTGAATATGATATTTACCCTCTGACCGGTCTTTGTCCCGCAGTTCTACGCCTGCGAGGCTGTGCTGGAGGAGCAGGGGATGTTCGGCGGTGAGTTTCTTTGCTGTTTTTATGGTTGGAGAAAGGTGGAAGGAAAGCGCTGAAGTTGTTTTTGCCTTTCCGCAGATGTGACGACTGACGAATGGGCGTTTTACCTCCTTCCACTGGACGACGACATCATCAGTCTGGAGCTGCCGGAATTCTTTCGAGACAACTTCCTGGTGAGCACATAACTATTTTTCAGTTATGAAATCATTTTGATGCTTGATTACCCGTTTCAAGAAGATTTTTATCAGCATAAGGTGCAAATACGATGAGGTTCCTTCATAGTCATGGACTGTCAGTTGAATCCGCAGCTCCTGGCTCGTTGTGCAGCAACAGCTTTACTGTTCTGGTTCACTCTCGAAGCTCTTGTGAGGTCATTTTTCAGGAAGGAAAACTGTAAAATTAAAGAGTACGCTTCTGTTCAGCACCAGACAACAGACAGACACAGTTCAGGAACCAGCAGGTGAACATAGTGGAGCAGAGTAGAGTCAGATATTTCCCCCAGGAGCTGGTGGAGACCAAAACCAGAGCTTCATCATCATATCAGCTCAAAACTTCGATGAAAAAACTGCTATTTTAAAGCCAAAGCTGCACAAATCATCTGTCGCACTTTTTAATTGTGAATATTTGCTGATGTGGGCATAGATTTCATTTGAACTACTCATGAAGAAGAGGTCTAGAAGTCCTCTCACAGGGACTTTTAAGAGTCGCGTATTTAGTTTTCTGAATTTGGGTGAGTGTTTGTGCACACATGTACGCCTTTTCTGCATCAATTTATGCGCAGAATTCAGGCAGAATGAGGAAATGTTGCAGCAGTTCGCCAACTCTCCTAGGGCCTCCCAGTTGAGTTCATGGATTTTCTTGAGATAAATCAGGTAAAATCTTCTACCTAAACCATGGAACCTTGTAAAATCCCACAACTCTACTCTAAATACTACTGGATGGTTCCTGTTGAGCGATTTTGTCATTAGTTGAGGAACATTTGCGCGTGTTATGATGCCCAGGTGGCACAAACTCTGGTGCATCCGGCTGTAATTAATCACACGTTCACAGTTTGAAACTAGAAAAGCACTCAAGTACAAAAGTACAAACCAATTAGTGAACATCTCAAATTCTCCTGAACTGCTTGCACGTCCCTACAGCTGCAGCCATCAAATGATCAACTAGTAAATTAATCACCATCTATTCTGATTAATCAGTTAAATCTGAATATGTTTTTGGTTTCTCTCCTCGTCTGACAGTAAACTGAATATCTTTGGATTGTGGACCAAACAAAACCTTAAAAGACAAGATCCTGGGCTTCGAGAAGCACTGATTTTTCACTGTTTTTAGACATTTTATAAACCAAACTAGAAAAGCCCTCAGAGAGCTCATACCTCCACCAAGGAGCTTCAGTCCACCCCCAACACAATCTCCCAATTCACATATTTTGTATGGAACGTTACAGATACTAATGTAATTACATACAGTTCAAATGTCCTACCAACAATGCGGCCTTCACCCCATCCGACCTAATGAACAGGCGCGGCCTCTAGCGCGGCAGCTCCTAACAGCCTCCCAGCTTCTTAGACAACCAGAGATAAGAATGCCGGCCCAACCGTGCGTATGTCGCTCAGGAAGGAAAGAGAACTCCGTCATTGTCGCTGTCTGTCGCGTGGAGACCCAAAATGTCATGTGGTCAGAGGGGGTTACCCCCAAAACAAGAGTTTCAGTCCACCCCCAATGCAATCTCCAGTTGACAAAGTATCCTTAAATTTAAAAAAAAATCCTGGATCCAGACGGTGATCTGGATCACTCTCAAAATTTCATCATTTGTCCCATTTCACACACTTCCTGAACATTTCATCCAAATCTGACCATAACTTTTCCAGTTATTTTGAACACAAACAAACAAAAAAATAAATGAACAAACAAACCAACGCTGGCAAAAACATAACCTCCTTGGTGGAGGTAAATATCTGTACTGTTAAAAAAAAATGTTCTTACGAGAATTACAGCTCTGTATATCAAGTCTATATATTAACATTTAATTCATTTAATCAAAATTAACAGAATGATTCCAGCTTTTTAGACTGGACTGCCTGTTTCTTCAACTGTTAATGAGCTGTGAATTAAAGTCTTGCTCGTTAAACTTGTCTTTCTACAGGCAGGAGACCAGCGCTGGGTGAGGACGGCCGGCAGCGCTCTGCACCTTCTTCACTCCCTCTATGGTCCGTTTTCGAAGGTCTACGGGATCGGACGGTGTTCTAAGGTGCGGTGTGAGGCCCGAGGTCGGTCACCTGGTTCGACTTTCAGCTCTGAAGCCATGTGTTTTACCTGAGGTCGTGTTTGTTCTGCTGTTTTCTTGCGGCCCGACACCAGATGGCGTACGAGTCGTGGAGGGAGCAGGTAGCAGAGGGAGAACAAAGAGCTCGCCAGGCGGAAATAGGGAACGTTTTTCTCATCGACAGAGGTGAGTGAAGCATCCTTCTACCTACTCCTCGCTCTCCTCCTGCGCTGAACTCGTCGTTTTCTTCGCAGATGTGGACTACGTCACTCCTCTGTGCTCGCAAGTTGTCTACGAAGGACTCGTGGACGACATATTCAGAATCAAATGTGGTGGGTATCAGTCAACTGTGTCCAACTGCTCTTAACTAAACAGGGTTAAAAACCTCATCACAGTATTGGCAAGTTATGACGTTATTGGCTTTATTACATTTAAAATGGCCAAAATTATTATGCTACTGGTTGCTACAAGGTCATGAAGAGGTCATAGTTTTTCCTTCCCCCTGATCAAAACTGTACACTAGAGAGTAAACTACAATCTCGTGATAATATTTCATTAAACACTGATATTACTGAGCTTCTAAACTGCAATTCTACCAAATGTAAAGCTAAAGAAATGAAGCTCAGTAATTCTGCATCTGTTCTAATGACGTTCTCCTTAGTGATCGTCCTACACAAGACAAGCTTTGGAAGGATAAAACAAGACAAAACTTGCATTTTGCATTTTTTATTTTTCCTATTGTCTGTTTGTACTTACTGCATATCCTTTGCTGTTTTATCTGTATGTATGAGGGTGGTAACTTCACTTTTTCTGCTGTTACAACCAAACTTCCCCTTGTGGATTAATGAAGTATTATTATTCTATTTTATTCTATTCTATGTGAAAGCCCAAAGTCCACACCAAAGGGGCAAAACACCTCCTTTTAAGTCCATGTTTGTTGGATGAAGTGAGACGTTTAAAGATGTTATTTTAGGACCTTTGCAGCATTGATTTCGTAATTTAAAGCACAAAGCATTGAATGATGAATCGGTAAGAAAAGATTGCGTTCTCTTCCTGCAGGATGTGTGGAGTTCGGCTCTGACGTCACCTCCTCGGACAAGAGCGTCAAAGTGATGCTGAACTCTCAGGACAAGGTGAGGCCGAACCCTCTGCTGCAGATGTGTTGCTCGAAGCTGAGCTAAGCGTCTGAGCTGTCTGGTGTCTCGCAGGTTTTCAACGAGATCCGAAACGAGCACTTCTCCAACGTCTTCGGGTTTCTCAGCCAGAAAGCCAGGAACCTCCAGACCGCCTACGACGTGAGTGAACGTCTCCGTCGAAGCTCGTCGGGCGACCGAAGCAGCTCACGCTCTGTTCTGTTCTTGTCTCCTCCTGCAGAAGCGTCGAGGGATGGACATAAAGCAGATGAAGACGTTCGTATCGGAGGAGCTCAAGGGGCTGAAGCAGGAACATCGGCTGCTCAGCCTGCGTGAGTTTCACAGCAGTTCGTCCGACGGGTTGTTGCGTGTTTCAGGTGATGTAATGGTGACTTCTCTTTCAGACATCGGAGCGAGTGAATCGATAATGAAGAAGAAAACAAAGCAGGACTTTCAAGAGCTGCTGAAGACGGAACACTGTAAGAATAATCTGCTCTGTACATACGCTAGATTTAGATGTCTGTGAAGATCCTCAGTCATCCAGGTCATTGTTGTCCTCGTGGTTTTAATCGTAGCAACTGGAGAGGTGTAACATGTTTTAAGTAACTCAAGATGCTACGATTGAAACCACTGAATACTAGATTCAGGTTTTAGCTTCAGCTCATGGGCTCATCAAGGTTTTTCCTGGTGTATATGACATACAGTAAAGGCTGTGATGAGTCTGTTCATCTCTGCAGTTTCCTGTCATTTTAACCAAAATAATCAACTTCTTCAATGATGGAAACTTTGGAGAAGCTGACACCACTGACAAGCCCTCATTTCTGTCTTTAAAAATGCCGTTAATCAGTTATAAAAACAGCTGATGATTACTTTTCTGTTGACCAATTCAGCAACTAAACGACGAGTTTTGAAAGCCAAAGGTGACACAATCAGATTATTTGTTTTATGGAGACAACACCTCAAATTATTATGTGACAAGAAGATAAATGTTGGATTTCTTTGTTTGATAAATCACTTAAATTTATCGTAAATAAACTGATTTTTTTTTGTCAGCTGAGCAAAATGGATTTTTACCTCCACCAAGGAGGTTATGTGATGGCCGGCGTTGGTTTGTTTGTTTGTTTGTTTGTGTTTGTTTGTGTGCAAAATAACTGGAAAACTCATGGACGGATTTGGATGAAATGTTCAGGAGATGTGTGAAATGGGACAAGGAACAAATGATGACATTTTGGGACTGATCCGGATCACCGTCTGGATCCAGGATTTTCTTTTTAATGTAAGTGTAACCAGGTGGACAATTAAATACGGTTTACTCTAAAAGCCACCAGAGGGCACTCTTGTTTTTGGGGTAACCCCCTCTGACCACATGACATTTTGGGGCTCCACGCGACAGACAGCGACAGTGACGGAGTTCTCTTTCCTTCCTGAGCGACATACGCACAGTTGGGCCGGCATTCTTATCTCCGGTTGTCTAAGAAGCTGGGAGGCTGTTAGGAGCTGCTGCGCTAGAGGCCACGCCTGTTCATTAGGTCGGATGGGGTGAAGGCCGCATTGTTGGTAGGACATTTGAACTGTATGTAATTACATTTGTATCTGTAACGTTCCATAGAAAATATGTGAATTGGGAGATTGTGTTGGGGGTGGACTGAAGCTGCTTGGTGGAGGTATGAGCTCTCTGAGGGCTTTTCTAGTTGAATCTGTGAGACAGATCATGCAGGAGATTGATTTAGAATTTTTTACCATCAGAGCCTTTTAAAGAGAAGCAGATTGTCATATATAATAACTAGAAAAGCCCTCAAAGAGCGCAGACCTCTACCAAGCAGCTCATTTCACCCCATGTTGGGATTTACACCCAGAAATAATCGTCCCAGGATTGTTTTTATCTACATTATCAGACTCCTTGACCCAGAAAACAAACCCTTAGCATCTGGATTCACATTGATATCATCATTAGTTCAATAGTTCTTCACCAGAATCTCTTTCTGGGTAATGGTGGTTTCTTCTGGATCCAGCTCCATAGCTGTTGATTCTACAACAGATCTGTTGGATCCTCCTGATTCAGCAGAGTCTCAGCTACATGTTGGTGTTGGCTGCATGTCTGGATCTTCATCTGTTACCTTACAGTGATGACCATTCCACAGGCCCTCTAGGTTTTCCTGTTCTGGATCCTAGTATCTGGAATTTTTTCCGGATCTGGATCAAATTTTGAGATGTTGTAGAAATTAGCAGGAACTGATCCTGTATTTTTTACCAAACAGCCTGGACATTTGTTGTGGAGTTACGTGCACATATTCATGCACGTTGCCCTATCTCCCAATGCTAAAGAATCCTGCAACAAACTCCTGGATCCAGACGGTGATCCGGATCAGCACCAAGATCTAATCATCTGTTCCTTGTCCCATCATCCACCTTTCCTGAACATTTCATCAGAATCCGTACAGAACTTTTCACGTAAAGTTGCTAACAGACAGATAAACACCAGCAAAAACCTCCTTGGTGAAGGTGATGATTCATAACTGCTGTGTCCACTTAATAAGACTCTTCTTCTTGGCAGCTTTTACACAGATTAAAGCTTTTCCTCCACACGGCTTCATAAATGAGGATCTTGGACTTTATTCCTGACAAAGTCCATCAGTTAAACTAAACTAAAACCAAACTATGTGGTCTGTGTTTGCATCCAAGAGTTGACTTCTTGTGTTCTTCCAGCTTTACTTGAAGGGTTTGAAATCCGTGAATGCATCTCGTACATAGAGGAGCACATCAACAGACAGGTGAGTTTCCTTAACTGGAGTCAAACAGAACAACATTTTGGAGAAAACTCTTGATTTCTATCCGGGTTCTTCTTCTTCGCTTTCCTCCAGGTGTCCATGATTGAAAGTCTCAGGCTGCTCTGTCTTCTGTCGATCACAGAGAACGGTGAGTCTTTTATTTCATAGTTTTAAAGGAAGTGTGAACGTTCTGCGCTGACGACCGCGTGTTTCCTCACAGGACTCCTGCCCAAAGATTTCCGCTCGCTGAAGTCACAGTATCTACAGGTGAGATTAAGTTGTTATTCTCATTTGTGAAGCAATGAAATGACACAAATTCCAACACAAAACAATGTTGGAAAACTTCTGCTAGTTTATGTTTTACATGTTTAATTAAAAAAAACTTTATCCTCTAGTATTTGTAGGCTGTTACTCATCACATACAGCCAGTAGATTCATGACGTTACTCAAGACAACAATGACTTAATACATTTAAGACCAATAATCAGTCAACCTTAAGTAATATGACACACTTTCAGACATATTTCTGACACGATGAGGTGATGACATTTTATATTTAGACAGCTAAAGGTTGAGTTTAGACACACATGGACGTAAACTACAACTTCTACAGCATACGAGGCTCTAAGTCGAGATCATGTATATATTACGCTACCCTTGATGGTAGCAGGTAAATGTGGATAAGTACAGTAATTACCCTCGAGGTGAAATCTAAATCAGTCCTGCTTTTTCAGTCTAAAACTCTCACAACTGTCTGAACGAGTTACAGACGTGTTGTTGAAGATTCGCGTCTTCAGTGAGGTCAAACTGAAGACGCGAACAATGAAAACACATTTTAACGCCCCAACATTGGGGTGTTTGTCCGTAAGAACTTCTTAAACTTTCGAAACATCTAAGCACTGTTGAGGTATTAGATTCATAGTACATACAATACTTGCACCGATCAGGCACAACATCATGACCACCTGTCTAATACTGTGTTGGTCCCCCTTATGTCGTCTAAAATGCTCTGAACCATTGGGAATCATGGACCAGAGGACCTCTCAGGGGGTCCTATGGGGTCTGGAACCACTGGATCCTTTGGCTACTCTGGCTTGTGCAGTGGGGCCTCTGTCAATCCAACTGGTTCCACTGCATCCTGTTGATGCTTGATCAGAATGGGCTGTAGGAAGTCTGGAGGTCAGATCAACATGTTGGGCCATTGTCATGTTCCTCTACATGTTCCTGAGAGCATTGTTGGGCTTAAACTAGCAACGGGCACCATGACAAACACTTCTGTTATGTTTAATGACCTCTGACCAAACAGGGATGATTAGGACAGTGTTCTATATCCTGGTAGCTTGTAAACAGAGATGGTCTTCATTCTTGATGCTTGATCAGAATGGGCTGTAGGAAGTCTGGAGGTCACATCAACATGTTGGACCATTGTCATGTTCCTCAACATGTTCCTGATTGGTTGATGTTGTTTCCATGTGGTGGGGTGCATTTTCATCCAGTGACATTTGGGATTTCCATCAGCATGAGGGAGTGTGTTTGTTGTGGGATGATGATTATTTGGGTGTCTAAGTCTGATCAAGGTTTTCCATCAGAACACCACATAGTACCAATATGATCAATGTTATTCACTTCACCTGTCAGTGGTCAGGATGTTGTGGCTGATCGGTGTCTGTAGCCCTTTTCAAGACACTTTATAACTTTACTACGCTTTACAAAGTAGGTAGAAACACACAAACAAAGGCCATTGAAAGGAGGTCTCTTCATGGATTTCTTGAATAGTAGTTTAACAAGTAGAGCTTCGTACCTGACTTCATCTTGTATTGAATTGTAGCTTTTTACTGTTATTATTTGTTGTTTTTTTTATTCACATTTGTCTTTTGCTGTTGTATTTTCCTGTATTTTATAGTTTGCTATTTAATTGATCAACGCTTTGCTTCGACTCTCGTTGTTTTCAAATGTGCTTTACTTTAATAAATTAGACTTTTAATCATTACGATCCTTGTGGACGAGGAGAAAAGCATTAACTGCTGCCCGTCTCCCTTCCGTCTGGCCTCCTCCACAGAGCTATGGAGTGGACCACCTGCTCACCTTCTCCAACCTGAGGCAGCTGGGCCTTCTGGTGGAGCAGCAGCCGGGGGAGACGCTCACAGTCATGGAGAGCAAAGTGGGCAAACTGGTCAATGACAAGACGGCAGGTAAAACAGGTCTTAACCAGCGTCACCTCAGCATCTCTGACTCTGTGTACGTTAGATGACCGGTTTTTCCCTGTTCAGAGTTGTGGCTGTGAGGATCAGGCAGCTGTAGTCAAACATGTAGTCAGAAATCACTTCTTCAGAAAAAGCTTCTCCAAAGAAGAGTCTTCCAACAGTCTTCAGAGTCTGATGTGAATCATATTTATTCAGTAGAGAGGCTGTAAGAACAACTTTAAACTAACTACACAAAGCATTACATCGTCTTAAATATTTACACAGACTTCTTCTAAATTCTCCTCCTTCGTCTGGAAAATCACAACCCATCATAAAACCAGTCAGAATATCTCTGTCATCATTACGTTTGAATTCATTCATATCTGAGGTGTGTGATCTAATCGTATCAGAGAGAGAGAGATAGAGATACATATATATATAGAGAGAGTGAGAGACGTAGAGGGATGCAGAAATACAGATATATATATATATATATATATATATGTATATAGAGAGAGAGAGAGAGAGAGAGAGGTGGGGATATAAAGGTATAGAGATATATAAGGAGAGAGAGAGATGGAGATATGTGTATATATATACATATATATATATATATATATATATATAGAGAGAGAGAGAGAGAGAGAGATTGAGGGATACAGCGATATAGGTAGATATATAGAGAGAGATAGAGGAATATATAACGAGAGACAGAGAGATATATATATAGAGATACAGATACACACACACATATATAGAGAGAGAGTGAGAGAGGTAGGGGGATGCAGAGATACAGATATAGATATATATAGAGAGAAAGCGGAAGATAAGGAGATATATATATATAGAGAGAGAGAGATATAGATATATAGAAAGATAGAGGGATACTGAGATATAGAAATACATATATATACATAGAGATAGAGAGATAGAGAGAGAGGTGGGGATATAAAGATATAGAGATCGAGATATATATATATATATAGAGAGAGAAAGATATATAAGGAGAGTGAAATATATATATATATATAGAGAGAGAGGGGGGAGATGCAGATATATATGTATATACCATATATAGAAAGAAAGAGGTATACAGAGAGATATTGAGAGAAGGATACAGAGATGTATATATATATATATATATATATACAGAGAGAGAGAGAGAGAGAGAGAGAGAGAAAGAGAGAGAGATAGAGAGATACAGGGATATAGAGGTAGATATATAGAGAGAGAGATAGAGGAAGATATAAGGAGAGATAGACATGTATAGAGAGAGGATACAAAGATATATAAATAGAGAGATAGAGAGATACATAAAGAGAGAAAAAGAGATACAGAAAGAGACAGAGGGATACAAAGATACAGAAATATATATGAATGTATGAGAGAGAAAGAGAAAGAGAGATACAGAGATATAGATTTTGATATATATATGTATATATATATATATATATATATATATATATAGAGAGAGAGAGAGAGAGAGAGAGAGAGAGAGAGAGAGAGAGAGAGGGATAAATAAATAGAGATGGAGATTTAAGGAGAGATAGATACATATAGAGAGATAGAGAGATAGATAAAGATAGACATATATTGAGAGAGATAGAGAGATTTAAACATCCTATTTTCCAGTTTTGGCATTTGTTCAATTAAAATAATCCCTTAAAATGATCTAATTCATTTTTCCCAGGAAAACTGACCGACGCCTTTTCATCTCTGGCAAAGAAGAGCAACTTCAGAGCTTTAAGCCGAAAGCTCAACCTGGTAAATGATCACCGTCTTCAGCGTTTACCTCCAAGAAGCACCTGAAGCATGTAAAAGAGAGCTGCAGACATACATTTAGTCTGTAGCACACTGAAAGTTAAATCAGATGTGTTGTCATGTTCTGTGTGAAGGTGCCAAAGTCGGATGAAGAATATGACCTGCGCGTCCCTCGAGACATGGCTTACATCTTCAGCGGGGCCTACGTCCCTCTGAGCTGCAAACTCATCGAGCAGGTGAGTAGATCAGCCGGACTTGTGTGACTGTTAGTGCAGCAACAGGCCTTCTGACATGTTGTCGTTTGTGTTTGGAGGTGTTGGAGCGGGACGGCTGGTCGGGGCTGGAGGAGGTCACCAGGCTGCTCAATGGACACGAGTTTGCCGTTACAGGTCAGACTAGCGCCACATCCGATACATGATTTGAGAAAAAAAACAAGCAGAAGAAGTGAACCCACGTCTAAATGCTAGTTTTTCGTCTCATCAGGCAGCAATGGGGCTGATTTAAGAGCCAAGAACGACGCTCAGCGGATCATCCTGGTCATGTTCCTCGGCGGATGCACCTTCTCTGAGATCTCGGCGCTTCGTTTCCTCGGCAGAGAGAAAGGTAAATGTGGTCTGAGTGCTTGTGGTGTTTTTACGTTTTCACCTTTCTTGTTCGTGTTGCTGTGGTTTGGAGTTCTTGTGCACTACGAGCTTGATAGATATTCATAGTCAGTTCTCTTTCAGGGCGCCAATTCCTAGTTATCAAATGGACTTTCATCTGGGAATTAACGCTTTAAAGAAACGTCACATTGCATTTATTTGGTCTTACTTTGCGCTTCCAGCAGACCGACACTGGAAAAACCTGTCATACATGTCTTTGGAAACTCTTGTGCAGTATTTCTTTTTACTACAAACACAAGAATGCAGTCGTCCCTCGCCATATCGTGGTTCACTTTTCATGGATTTTTAAATTGTTTTATATCTAACTTTGTATCACAGATTAAGAAAAAACTAAATTTAAACTGGAAAAGCCCTCAGAGAGCTCATACCTCCACAAGGAGCTTCAGTCCACCCCCAACACAATCTCCCAGTTCACATATTTTGTGTTGAACGTTACAGATACAAATGTAATTACATACAGTTCAAATGTCCTACCGACAATGCGGCCTTCACCCCATCCGACCTAATGAACAGGCGCGGCCTCTAGCGCGGCAGCTCCTAACAGCCTCCCAGCTTCTTAGACAACCGGAGATAAGAATGCCGGCCCAACCGTGCGTATGTCGCTCAGGAAGGAAAGAGAACTCCGTCACTGTCGCTGTCTGTCACGTGGAGACCCAAAATGTCATGTGGTCAGAGGGGGTTACCCCAAAAACAAGAGTGCCCTCTGGTGGCTTTTAGAGTAAACCGTATTTAATTGTCCACCCGGTTACACTTACATTAAAGAATTCCTGGATCCAGACGGTGATCCGGATCAGTCCCAACATTTCATCATTTCTTCTTTGTCCCATTTCACACATTTCCTGAAAATTTAATCCAAATCCGTCCATGAGTTTTCCAGTTATTTTGAACACAAACAAACAAACCAACGCCGGCCATCACATAACCTCCTTGGCGGAAGGTAATAAAATATGTAGCGTAATGCAGGTGAGTAAACAAAGACTCGCACGTATTGGAAAACGCAACTACAGCCGCTTCCTCTTGAGCTAGTTTGCGCATGTGAGATGGTTCACGGCACGCTATTGGCTGATGGATGGGAGGCGACCAATCAGAGCACTGTGTTCTGCATCCTGGGCTCTGATTGGCTCAGCATCAGACTCCTCCATCTCCCGTGTACAGCAGCATTCAGCATCTGGCCTTGTCCGTTTCACGTGGACTTCTGGTCGCTGTGCGTAGTGTTGAATTTAATTCAAGCCCTACGATGTTGAACAAACATTCTGCGCCTTCTGAGGCTTGTGGCACCGAACCCAAGCATGGGGAGGGTTTATAAAGCCTTAGAATATATATAAATAATAAAATAAATATAATATCGCTACGTCATGAAGGGACCACTGTACATGCTGTTTCTTTAGTTCTCTACTTACATACAATTTGTGCAATAGTAATACTCTACCAGTATTTCTATTCATGCAGTACCACTGATATGTGCAATAATGTTATTTTTAGAACTGTTTTTCTTTTTATACTTTATTCCTTAAATGTTTGTACTTTCTTTGCTGCTGTAACTGATCTTATTTTGCAGCATTAGTTGCTTTAAAACTTTTTTGGGGTCATAAATAATCAGCGTTCAGGGGCTGCAAGGTGGTTAGCAGCGTCGCCTCACAGCTAGAAGATCCCCGGTTCGCGTCCCGGTCAGGACGCCTGGGATCTTCCTGTGTGGAGTTTGCATGTTCTCTTTGTGCAGCGTGGGTTTTCTCCTCCTTCCTCCCACAGTCCAAACAACATTCTAAATTGTCCATAGGTGTGAATGAGAGTGTGCTTGGTTGTTATAGTAGCATATAAATAGTTTCCCACATTATACATTTAAATTTCCAGGCACACTACAGACGCCTCTTGCATGTGAATTACTGACAGATCTGCTCATTCAGAAGACCTGAAATTAAGTGGAAAATACTGTCTGTTCTCTTGTTTCAGGCTATAAATTCATTGTGGTAACGACTGCCATCACAAACAGTTCAAGGCTCATGGAGTCTCTGCTGGACAACCACGTATGAAGCCTGTCAGCAGAGCCCTGCTGCATTCCTGCCGCCACTCGTCATTCATTCCCCGCAGCGCCAGATAGAGAGAGACGTTCGCTTTTGGTCTGCCTGTGCCACAAAAGAACTGTAAAGATGTACAATGTGAATAAATGTTGTTTTTTTTAACAAGTTTGGTGCTTTTCTTTCATGTAGTCATGCTGCTATGCTGCTTTATACCTCCACTCCACCACATGTATCTCATGCAGATTTGACACAAAGGGTAATGTAACAAGTTTTTTATATACAACACACAGTTACAGATTTAAAAAAGCGATCTCTAGCCTTTTTGGCTTCTTTTCCCTTCAGTAAACATTAAATATCAGGGGAAAAGTCCCAAAACTGAAAACGGATTTGTGTGTCAGAACTTTAATAACTTAAAATGAGCTATTATGGGGTAAAAACAGAGACTGCTGGACTGAATTATGCTGAATAGTAAGTGTTAAAATCCTGACAACACTTCTGCTCTGAGAAACCAAACCAGTACTTTTACTTTATTTCTTAATCTACATTTTGCTCCCATGTACTTTTACTTAAATAGGATTTTTTTGTGCAGGACTTTTAGTTGTAATAGAGTATTTTTTTATTTATTTTCGTTTATTTTTATGTAAAGTATGTGATGGCTATTAATAATTACACTCAGCGGTTTGTTCTGCTGTGACTTCATCAGTCTATAATTAACAACAGCGCCATTGTGTCATGTTCAGAAAGCTGCTGCTGCCATGACACCGGTGTGCTTGCTTTGGATCACGAGCCGTCCGGCGGTGGGCGGCTCCCTCTAATGACCAACGGGCGAAACTCCTACCGGCACGCTGTGGTTTCACAAAGCAAGCGCACCCAGGGAACGAGCCAATCAGAGAGCAGAATGCTGCTGTACGCGTATTTTGAACCGTGTACAAACGGACCGGAGTGAGAGCAGCGGAGCGGCGACGGTCGGTAACTTGTCTCCTGGACAAGTTTCGGTTGTTTTAAATTGTTTACCGTTGATTAAAACCGAGTCTGGGATTTAAGGATGAGAAAAAGGTAAAATTGAAGCTTTTCTATGGGTGGAGTCTGAGTTTAAAAACCGCTTTAGGTGATTTTAGCTAACGTTAGTTAAGTAGTTAAGTAGCAAGTAGCTAACTGTTAGCTAAACTAACGTCAGCATCGGTTAGCTCGCTCAGATGATTGGATTTCTGTGTTTTATCTTTAGCTTTGGCGTTACCAGCAACTCATTAATGAACACATTTATCGACAAACTATCTGATCTTTCCTTCCACCTGCTGTCCGACCCCGCAGCGAGGTGCTCGCAGCGGAGTCTGTGGCGTGCCTGAATAAAGCGCTGTGCCACCTGAAGGACATCTGGGAGGAGATCGGCATCCCGGAGGACCAGAGACTGCAGAGAACCAATGTTGTTAAGAACCACATTAAGGTGAGACACCATCATGACACCTCTAATGATTCCCTCTGATGACTGTGAACCTGCTGCTTTCTCAGGTCAGACAGTGCTTCAGCTGGGTTTCGACCAGGACTAGTAGATACAGCTGAAACAAACACAGATACATACATTTACACACAGATAATAATAGATACGGATGAGGAAATTATCTTGATACACATGAATTAAACAGAACAAGTAAATCCTGTAGGTGCAGAGAGGGAGACAGAGGTTAAACGTTTATCCAGAGTTCTTCATGGTTGAATGGGTGTGTGCATGTAGATCTGAGTGGGGGTTTCTACAACAACAACAATCAGTGAGAGTGAAACTAGGCCACAGGAGAGTATTCAAACCCCCTTTACATGCTGCATTGTGAGACATCTGGTCATGAGTCAGCAAAGCTTTACTGTTGTAGTTTTTAGATTTGGGTTGCGGTTTGATTTTTTTGTCGTCCTTCATGTGTTTTGATTTTTATGGGCGCTGAATTTATGGAACTAATGTCAAAACATACTGTGTTGTCTTACAGGTGTGTGGAATAACTTAAATACAAGCGCAGATTGTTTTTGCGTTATTATAGGCACATCATCCATCTGTTTAAAGGATTGCTAGTGCATTTGCAAGCCAACACTAGGTCGCTGTCATCTAACAATGTACATTCCTGAAACCTTTTGTGATGAGAGACGTTCGTTTGAGATTTGATCAGTGCACATACCTGTTTTCACTCGAGGTAAAACTGGTGGAGTTTTGGCTGCCAGTATAGACACTGGCTGCCAGTGTAGACAGCCAGAGGGATTAGAGAAGTAATCCTCGAGATCCTTCTTGTTCGTGTCCCAGCTGAGACCATCGGCGAACATTTTCCCCACGTCCTCCTCGCCTTTGACATTGCCCTTTGTCAATCTGGCAAGATCTGCACTAATGTCTTGTAATGCTTAACATTTCAGCTCATTTCAAGTACTCTGTGACAGTTTCAGTGTGTTTCTTTAGAACCTTGTTTTAACTGGTTCGTAATAAATTAAGCAGCATTATGTTAAACCTGGTTCTTTTGTTGGAAGCCTAAGAACAAACTAGAGGAATTTTCAGTTCACAGATGTAGAATTTATTCAGGTCACAGGTAAAGTATGGTAGCGCTGGTCTCAAAATGACAAAGCTCTCGCAGGAACTCCATCAGACTGAGCCCCGATATCCGGGTATAATTCACATTTATCTTCTTGGGCTGGGCCTGCCCCGTATGCAGGTTGGACTTGGACGCAACCGAGTCTCATTGGCCAGTTATCTCTGACGTGAACACACCAACCACTGTTCGCGTGGATTTACTGAAATGTGCTAAAACAAGTGTGTGTGTGTGTGTGTGTTGTCTTTAAGACGTGCATCTATTTTGCCACTCTTATGCAGAACTTAGCTGAACACAGAAACTACTGAGTACAGATAAGACAGGAACTGTGAGCACCCTACTCCCTTTTCATTCAGTTTATTCATAACCATGGCGAACTGTCCATGGGAACAGGATAAGATGGAAACTGGGAGTGCAGCTATTCCCATTCTCACAGCAACAAAGATAATGAGTGCAGACTGTCTATGACCTCAAGGCCACATAAGGTTAGACGAATGATGATCAAACTGAGTAAATAATATAGCAAATCCAATCATGGTAGAATCAAGGAATAATATAACAAATCATAAAATAACATAACAATTATTAGACGTCTGTAGCTGCAGCGCTCCAACCAGAATGTAAACTCTGTGGCTGATTCTACATACATGATGGGATTTCAAAAATTCTTACCAACATATTGGTAAGAATTTCAAAATGTACACGTCTATCTGCACATACTAATTTTTATGACTCAATCTATTCAACAGAACCTTCTGGAAATGATGATCAAAGAAGAGGAGTCTCTGAAAAAGAGGCTCATCGGCAGCATTCAGTCGTGCAGGTCAGACATGGAGAAACTCTGCTTGGAACTTCAGCTGCCTGTGTTTGAGGTAACGACATCATTTCCTGTGTATTAAGTTTACCTCTGAAACTTTAATCCAGTCAGGAAGGTACGATCCAAGCGCTAGAATACAGATCTACCTTGCTAGATGGATAATTTGGTCTCATATATTCCACAGCACATTGTTTTGGCAGCACCAGCAGAAGGAGGCTGCCCACATTTCTTGCGTTTTGTGCAGTAATAACCTGCCTACTCACCGTGTATTCATTTAGAAGCTATTAATGACTTGTATTCCTGCCTCTCAGTCATTTTAATTATCAGCTGATTGGTGAAGATGAGTGTGTTTTTATCTTCTGTCTGTTCAGGAGGAGGCTGGTATCAGCATGCTGCAGCAGGAGAAGAACATCCGCACACAGGTGGAGGCTCTGATGAAGGAGAAGACTCAGCGGATGCAGCAGCTGAAGGTTCTGCTGGACCAGGACCAGGACCTGGTGGACATCATGTGCTCCATCCCGTACGGCATCACTCCGGACTCCGTGCCCTCGTTGGAGCAGCTGGAGAACTTCACCAAGCACATCGCCAGTCAGAACGCAGAGAAGGTGGGAGCTTTCTGTCTTTGTTACAGCTGCATCCGGTTGCTTGAATTATTCTGACTGGTTTTAGAAAAAAGCAGTTTTATTTGTGGCAGATGGACACAAACTGCTGCGTGATACAATGAACCTTCTGTTGGGTTGTTTGTATCAGTGTCTCTAGTTAGATTCACCAAACTAAACCACTCGTAGCAGCTGTTCAGGAGGAGGTGTGTGCTGGTGAGATTTGATCATGAGCTTAATCAACACCAATGCTTTGTTTATGGAAATTTTAATTCACAAAATATCTTAATTTTAAGGAAATATTAACACATCCAAATATCTAAGGTGCAGGTGCGTTGAGGGTTTTGCTTTAATCTCAAGAAAAGAAGATTCAGCTCAGATCTTCTTTTCCGGAGAATTTCACAAAAGTGCCAAGACTTCAAAAGAATAAAACAAGAATTTTACCGCCTTGTCTGTTGCCAGAAATCAGCTAAAAAAAAAACAACTGCAACAGAAGATGATACAAAACAGAAACCTGAATAATGACCCAGAGCAGCGTCCTACTCTCTTACAGAACTGTAGAAGCTGTTATGACCGCATATATCTAAAAAAAAACCTTTTGGTAAATTGGCAAGATATTAAACTAACTGGATCCATGTTGTGTTTACCCCCTGAGCAAAGAAGGAAGTCTGTCTGAACTCCTGGATTTTGTTTGCACTTCAGAGAAAAGTACAAACCAATTGGTGAATGTCACAAATTCTCCTGAACTGCTTGCACGTCCCTACAGCTGCAGCCATCAGATGATCAGCTAATAAATTAATCACCATCTATTCTGATTAATCGGTTAAATCTGAATATATTTTTTTGGTTTCTCTCCTCGTCTGACAGTAAACTGAATATCTTTGGATTGTGGACCAAACAAAACCTTTAAAGACAAGATCCTGGGCTTCGGGAAGCACTGATTTTCACCATTTTCAGACATTTTTATAAACCAAACAAGAAAAGCCCTCAGAGAGCTCATACCTCCACCAAGGAGCTTCAGTCCACCCCCAACACAATCTACCAATTCACATATTTTCTATGGAACGTTACAGATACAAATGTAATTACAGACAGTTCAAATGTCCTACCAACAATGCGGCCTTCACCCCATCCGACCTAATGAACAGGCGCGGCCTCTAGCGCGGCAGCTCCTAACAGCCTCCCAGCTTCTTAGACAAGCGGAGATAAGAATGCCGGCCCAACCGTGCGTATGTCGCTCAGGAAGGAAAAAGAAGTCCGTCACTGTTGCTGTCTGTCGTGTGGAGACCCAAAATGTCATGTGGTCAGAGGGGGTTACCCCAAAAACAAGAGTGCCCTCTGGTGGCTTTTAGAGTAAACTGCATGTAATTGTCCACCTGGTTACACTTAGATTAAAAAAAATTCCTGGATCCAGACGGTGATCCGGATCAGTCCCAGAATGTCATCATTTGTTTCTTGTCCCATTTCACACATTTCCTGAGAATTTCATCCAAATCCGTCCATGAGTTTTCCAGTTATTTTGCACACAAACAAACAAATCGGCCATCACATAACCTCCTTGATAGAGGCAATAACTGATCTAGTAGTCAAGGAAATAGTTACCCGCAGCCCCACAAGTGTTCGTATGATCGTTCCTTTCATAAGACTCAGTAATCTAAAGATCAAAAATGATAGTAAAGAGTAAGTGTGTACTGTTTAGCTACAGTTTTCTCACCTGGAGTACATTATTTTAATCGAAAGTCTGATCAGATGGCTGTAGGATAATAGTTTTTGTCACAGCCTCTTGTCAGTAACATGGACGATACAGCTCTTTGGCAAATAAGGAAAGTCTTTTATATGCTGAGAGATTAAAATTTCTGCTGCTCAGAGTTACCTTGTTCCAAAAGGCTGCAGGTTATTTTTCTAATAAGTGTAGCGTGGACTGCCCCAGAAATGATCATCTGTGTGTGCACATTCCTCGATGATAGGTCCTCTTGAATTACTGGTTTTTTTTTTGGTATTCCACAAAAACAAAAAAAGATGATAATACCAGGTTAATGACAGATAGCAGGCCGCTCCATCGGGCCACAAACCTTTACCATAAACAGTCTAATCAGTCCGTGACCTGCCGCTGTTCTGCTTCATCCCTACAGGCAAAGCGACATGCTGAGTTCATGGACGTCAAGAAGCAGATCATCTTGTACATGCAGGAGCTGGACCACGTCCCGGAGACCAGCTTCGAGAAGGACGTCGTCTGTGAGGATGAGGAAGCGTTTTGCCTTTCCAGAGACAACATCACGTCGCTCAAACTGCTTCTCTGTCAGGCAAGACGACTTTCACATCACATTACATTATTATTTCAGCATACGGATCTTTACAGGTGGTACGGGTTCTAATCAGGCCTTGAGGGTTGGCTCTATATAGTCCTCTGAAATGTAACTTGGTGCCATGCTGATCCTGCAGCTGGAGGAGCGTAAAGCTGAGATGGAAGCGACGTGTGAAAGCCACAGAGAGAAGATCCAGCAGCTGTGGGACAGACTGCAGGTTCCCCAGGAGGAGAGGGAGGTCTTCAACGAACACATGGTCACATCCAAGAAGAGGAACATGGAGGCGGTAAGAAGACATGTTGATTTCCTGTTTTTCTCCGGGACTTCTGGTGCTGTAGTTGCTGTTTTGCAGCTCAGTTTGCACTTCATTTCCCCTCTCTAGTTACAAGCAGAAGTGCAGCGTCTGGAGGAGCTCAAGCTGCTAAACATCCGCAACGTCACAGAAGCCATCCGCTCCGAGGTCGCGGTGCTCTGGGAGAAGTGCTTCTTCAGCATCGACCAGCGGCAGGATTTCACGCCATACTTCAGCGGTGGGTTCTCTCATTTGACGTTCATTAGTAGCTCTGTCGGCCATATTGGAGAGACGTTTGCTGAGGCTGTGCGTCACTATTTCAGAGGATTTTACCGAAGAGCTGTTGAGCCTGCACGACGCCGAGATCCAGCGCTTGAAGCAGCATTATGAGGATCACAGGGAGCTGTTTGACGGGGTTCACCAATGGGAAAACAGCTGGAGGCTCTTCCTGGAGCTGGAGGTGAGTAGATGTAGACCTTCTCCTGTCCTGCAGTTTAATTTAAGTCGGTTAGATGTCACAGGCATAGACATATATACGTAGACGCCGCGTTGACTGCTGCTGCCGATTGGAGCCGACGTGCCTACACGGCGGCCATCTTGGTACAGTGCCACTCGCCCCTACAGTGCATTACGTCTATAGAGGAATGACATGTCTGCACTATGAAAGTGATCATAAATCCATCAGTTGTCAACATATATTGTTTGTTACAAACGTCAGACGTGGAGGACGGACAGGCAGACATAAATAGAACAAAAGCATCCAAGCATCCTGTGTCAAAGCTACATGTGTGACGTTTTTAACAAACCAAACCGTTTGGAAATCGGTCAGAATTCAGTGAATAATTCTACTTTAAGATTGTGGAGTACCTCTTACCTCCATAGACTTACATTCACTCCCCCCTCTGCTAGCCCTGTACCAAGATGGCGGAGCTTTAGGCACGTCCCTCCACAGTCAATGCGGCGTCTACATATATATGTCTATGGTCACAGATACTAGCCAACTATGGAAACTTGGCATAAAATAGAAAATTAGGTTACGACTGATGATGAATTTACACATGTAGCAGGAAAAGTAATGAATTTCACAAGCAGACTGTGGTTTTGCTGAAAAAACAGGCTTGATAGAAAAAGAAAATTGGTCCGGTTTTAGCTGGGATTACATTATTTGCGAAATAATTAACAGAGGTCCATTTTGGAAGCTCTAACTTCTTTTATAGTTCTGACATCATAACTGTAACATGAGATTCTCGTATCACAACAACACTGGATGGTGACAACGAAACAAAAAGATCAAAAAGAGCCCAACCGTGCGTATGTCGCTCAGGAAGGAAAGAGAACTCCGTCACCGTCGCTGTCTGTCGAGTGGAGCCCCAAAATGTCTTGTGGTCAGAGAGAGTTACCCCAAAAACAAGAGTGCCCTCTGGTGGCTTTTAGAGTAAACTGCATGTAATTGTCCACCCAGTTACACTTAGATTAAAAAAATCCTGGATCCAGACGGTGATCCGGATCAGTCCCAAAATTTCATCATTTGTTCCTTGTCCCATTTCACACATTTCCTGAAAATTTCATCCAGATCCGTCCATGAGGTTTTGAGTTTTTCTGAACACAAACAAACAAACAAACCAACGCCGGCCATTTTTAACCTCCTTGGCGGAGGTTAAAAATGGCCGCAGTCATAATGTGCATATTAAGAAACCTCTTGTGTTTGTAATTCATAGAAAAAAGCAACAGATCCAACACGGTTCACCAACAGAGGAGGGAACCTTCTCAAAGAGGAGAAACAGAGGTCTGAGCTGCATAAAAGCCTGCCGAAGGTAAGACGTGAAGGCTCTCTGGTGTTTTCTAAGCTAAATATATCTTCTAGCAGGTCTGACACTGTGTATTTCTGTTTTGTTTTTGTAGCTGGAAAAGAAATTAAAAGCCCAGATTGACACGTGGGAAAGTGAACAAGGCCGGGAGTTTCTGGTTAACGGCCAGAAGTTCCTGCAGTATGTCGGGGAGCAGTGGGAGCTGCACCGAATAGAGAAGGAGAAGGAGAAGCTAGAGAGGGTGAACAAGTCGATCTGCTGCGTTGTAAGTTCAGCCGGTGTGAGTGTTGAGAAATGTGCTGACCTGTCCTCTCTCCAAAAACAGCACCTTAAGAAGAGCAAACAGACTGAGGAGGATATGTTATATGGAACAGCGGTTAGGACTCCGACCAAACGCAGATTCCTCGGCTCCAATACGCCAAACAAAACACGGAAGCTGGTGAGCCGAGTCTCTGGTTTACTGTTAAAGGCGTCGTTTGCTTTCATAAGAAGGCAGCCTCTTGAGCACTAACCCACCTCCTGTCTCTCTCTCATCAGTGCAGTGCAACGTCCAGCATCTCCAGTGGCACCTCTAACAGCACCATGCGCTCCGTCTATGGAGGAACCGTGTGTCGCTCACCTGTGCCCCGCCCTCCTCTCTCAGCCAATAAGGTCGGTTTCATTTTAAGATTTTAAAAAAAAAAAAGTTACACACCCACCAAACCGAAAGAAACAGTCGAAGGAGATGTGGAGAATTTCACGTTCTTCATGATCTGTGGTGAAATATGACCTTTTTCCACTGAGCTCTGAGGCAAACAAATGTACAAGTTGGTGTTTGGGTGTTCGGTCTTGATCGACTGAAATCATACCTTCTCTTCAAGCAGCTGATTGGTTGCAGAAACAAAAATCTGCACACCATCTGTGGATGAACTAAATGTACTGAGTGCTCACTACCTGCTAGCCTTATTCAGTCCCTCCAGGATTTCCAGGCGTTTTTCCAGATTGTTGCTCCTAAAATGTCTGAATTCGCGGGAGCTTTTCTAAAACATTGCGATGAAAGTTGTGATGTTTTAAGCATATTTGTTGTGATAAAATTGCGGGACACAGTAAAAAATTGTCCAAAAGTTGCATTTTTTTCTTTGTTTTGTATAATTCATTAAAAATTTTAATAGTTTAAAAAGTTAATTTCACATCCTGGCACACGTGTGTTCACACACTCACGCTCACTACATTTTTCCTTTTACTCTGACTTTCCTGATAAATCTGCTGGATGTGAACTGGTACCTGTGGGATTCATTCCTTCTTTACTTTATAGTCCCGCTTATCCAATGCGACTCCTTCCTGTTCTGCATCGTCCAGGTTCCAGCATCACGGACGCCGGGTGGCGGTAAACCCCCCCAGCCGAGGCCGCAGGGCTGCAACAAGGAGAACGAGGCCCAGCTGAAGGGGACGCCTCTGAGCGGTGCGTTGCTGACCGCTGCTAGTCCGCAGCGTAACTTCAGCATAGCCTCTGTTGCCAGCACATATTCAGAGTTTGTGGTAATTTACACTTTTGTTCCTAATCCGTCTCTTCTGCTTGTCTGTCCTCGTTTCTGTGCAACAACACATTTAAGAGAATTGTGGAGGATGATGCTAATTGTTGACATTTATATTTTAGAGGGACTTGGTCAACATTGAATCTGTTCAGTCAAGGTGTGTTTGGAGTCTTCAAACCTTGTCTGCTCCTGACTAATCCCTGTTAACTTGCAGTAGCAGCATGCCTCTAATCAAAAAGTAATCAGTTCAAGCAGCTTCTCAGACACAAAACACCCAGACTGGATTTTAAAACTCTTCCCTGGCCAACTTTCCTCTGGAATATTATGAGCTAAACCGTAGAAATACAGCGTTCACATTACAGAATGAGAACCACGAGTGTAATCTGATTAGCCGACACAATGCGACATCAGTCCAGCAAGGCAGAAACTGAGCCGGGCTGTTCTGCTGAGCCTTCTTCAAGGATTCAGGGTTCTTTATTGTCATACCGGCACACACGTAAACATGAGATAGCATGAGGTTGGCACTCAGGTCCCGGTTATAAGTCCAAGAATAATAATAAATATATAAAAATAGGAAAAATAAAGACAGAAAAGTGAAACTGCAAGCAATAAAAACGACATATACAAGTGGTAAACAGATGAACATGCATGGGTGACAAGCTGTGCTGTGATAGATTAAAAAACATGACACCTGATTCGCCGCATTCGAATGTTTTTCACTCTGGTAGACGATTTCTGTAAATACGACATTCTTACTGGCACCCAAACGCTGCATTTCAAACAAAGTATCGTACCTACTGTTCAACCAATCGACTGTTCACAGGGGAAACTATCTCAGCGTTATTTGTAGATAATAATAATAATAATTTATAGAGCACCTTTCAAAATAAAGGTGCTTTACAAAACACAGAAACAGTACTAAACCCAAACATGCAACGCAACAATAAATAAATATAATACAACACAATAGATAATTAGTGTGCAATACAGAATTTCTACAATGAACTAAAATCTAAAGGCCCCATGTGAAATATTGATGCCACATGAAGTGCACCACCCAAAGTGAGCGTATACTGTCTGGTACTTGTACTAAATGGATATTTCTCTTCATTAGTGTCCCAAATTTGAGTCCACCACTGCCTCAGTGATGCATTAATTCCATTCAGTCCATGGGTGTGGCATATCCAGACGCTGCTCCAACACAATGAGCAGTACTCAGACACTCCTTATACTGGGGACAATGAAAGGCCACCCCAACATGTCACATGTTGACCAAAGCAGCAACGCCTCAGGCCGGCACACATTGCAAGATTCTTCAAACCTTCACAGATTTAGAGACCTCACACTTAATAACAAAAGACAGATGGCACAAGATTTCTCTCTTCTGATCTTATAGTGTGGTGTTAGCGAACCACACACTATAAGATTTAAACCGATTCTTCAGCAGACTATCAGGTTCTTCACGCTCAATATTCCAAATCTCACGTAGTCAAACGTGACTTCAGTGTAAACAAACATGATGGGAATAACAGCGTTCCTTTTTTCAGTTACAAATGATCTAATTGATTACTCTTTCCATTATCATTATAACTCCGTTACCGTTGCTGCCAAAAATGCAGCGCGTTACTAGAATCAAAGCTGTTTTTCCATCAGACCATCCAGATCTCTGAGCCGAGGGGCAGAGATTTTTTAGGGCTGTCAAAATTGACGCGTTAGTGCAGATTAATCCATCATCATGATTAATCTGATTGAACTTTTTAGCGACAGTAACTCCACTTGTTTGTTTTTACGTCCTCTTCCATCAGTCAGCTGAGTCAGCTCTGCGTTCTGATTGGCTTAAATCTGGTACGCGTGACATCAGAGGAAACCCCCACACACTACAGGGTTTATAGTCGCAGATATTAAACATGTTCGTTATCTATAATCTCTCCTTCCGAGAGGATCGGACCGGACAGAATCACTCTTAACCCCCGACACCACAGGAAGATCAGACACCATGTCGTTTGCAAACATCCGACAGTCGGGCCTTTGCTGGTTTTGATCGTATGGAGGAGATCAGGACAATAATCGATTATCCTGAGTGTGTACCGGACTTTAGTTAGACGCAGCTGTCTCCTTTAGGTAGTTGTGAAGACACCAAACCGCCAAAACTAATGTATTCATCCTGGAAGGCTGTTGATGTGGAGTTTTCCTCCTCGCTAAAGTGACACCAGTGACTGTCCAACCTCTGAACACGTGGTTGTATGAGAGCAAATCGATCAACCAATCAACGGCCAGAGGTGCTTTGGGCCTCGCAGCCATGAAACACAAGATTTAGCATTTAGCATCCTGAGCTAACACTGAGCTTCACTTTGCTACTGATGCTGCTGCAGCTTTAGACGCTGTTTGTCTGATTGTGTTCTCACTAATTCACACTAACAGACTGATGAGCGTCCGTTTGTTCCCTCCTGAGCTTCCGTCTGTCACAGCATCCATCTCAAGTCTGCTGTTGTGTTTCTACAGCGAGACCTGTCCAAGGCCTCTAACGCCAAGGTCCAGCACGACGTCCTGAACTCCACCACCTCCAACCTCTGACCCCTGCACCCCGATGGCGTCGGCTCGTAACATCGCAGCCCCTCCGATGAGCTTCACCCAGGAAGGATCGCCGCCTTCCACTGCTCCCTGCTTTTGTATGTAAATGAAGGTGATAATATATAAAGTGTTACTCCGGTGATGAACACGAGACGAAGAGCGGGTCGTCTGTTCATCACCGTCTGCAGAAGAAACCAGCCTGTTTGTATCATAAGTTAAACTAACACTACTTCGGCTCTGTTTGCCGATTCACTGAGATGTATAAATGTTTGTATCTACTGCACATGTTTTTATTAAAAGAGACGAAAGGAAGATTAGCTTTCTGAAGTTATGCAATCCGGGGTTACAGGCCAAATGTATTATGAGTACGTTGCACTTTTTTTTTTCTTTCTTTTTAGGAAATATATCTCAATGCGTAGTGTCATTCTACTTTGACTCACACTGTTCCCTCCAGATCAGCTTTTATCAATGTGTGTACATATTTCTATCTTCTCCCTCCACAAAGACCGTAGCCACCCTTAGTTAGAGTACATTGGTGCTTCGTACCAGTTGAAATACAGCTGAACTGCACGGATTGGAAATCATGGCTGATTTGGAAAAGCTTGTCAGAATATAATAAATGTATTTTCTACACGAAAAGACGGACGTTTTTCTTAAGAGGGAACGCAGACTCACATTTTCCATCCATCCATCCAACATCTATACAACACCTATACCGCTTAGTCCTCTGTAGGGTCGTGGGGGGGCTGGAGTCTAACCCAGGGTTCACCTGGACAGGTCACCAGTCTATCACAGGGCTACATATAGAGACAGACAACCAATCACACTCTCATTCACACCTACAGACAATTTAGAATCATCAGTTAACCTCAGAATGTTTTTGGACTGTGGGAGGAAGCTGGAAAACCCACAGGGAGAACATGCAAACTCCACACAGAAAGATCCCAGGCGTCCTAACCGGGACGCGAACCGGGGATCTTCTAGCTGTGAGGCGACGCTGCAAACCACCGAGCCCAGATTCACATTTTATGTTTGAAAGGATCAGAAAAAACATATGGCTCTAAATAAGTACAAATTACTGGTACAGCATCCTTTAAGGTCTGTGCTGAAGCTTGTCTATCAGCCTCATCTAGACCAGGGGTGTCCAATCCTGGTCCTGGAGGGCCACTATCCTCCATGTTCTAGATGTTTCCCTCTTCCAACACACCTGATTCAAATAATCAGCTCATCAGAAGCTGATAACGATCCTGGAAGAGGGAAACATCTAAAATGCAGGATAGTGGCCCTTGAGGACCAGGATTGGACACCCCTGGTCTAGGGCGAACATCCATCCATCCATCATCTATACATCACTTAATCCTCTGCAGGGTCGCAGTGGGGCTGGACTTGGGTGAAGGCAGGGGACACCTGGACAGGTCTCCAGTCTATCTCAGGGCTACACATAAAGACAGACAACCAAGCACACTCTCATTCACACCTATAGACAATTTAGAATAATCAGTTAACCTCAGCATGTTTTTGGACTGTGGGAGGAAGCTGGAGAACCTGGTGAAAACATGCAAACTCCACACAGGAAGATTCCAGGCGTCCTAACCGGGACGTGAACCAGGGATCTTCTAGCTGTGAGGCGACGCTGCTAACCACCGAGCCGCCGTGCAGCCCTGAACTCGTCTCATTTGATGTCATTTTTTGGCTCAAATCGGCAGGAAAATGACGCTCAATAACATATGAGCGATGGAATCAACTGCAAATTCTTTCCCCAGACAGTTTTACAGACAGTCATTGATTTCTAGACACCTGTGGGCTGCCTATTTCCACACAGCAACCTCATCTTTGCACCTGAGTTCCAGTATGTATTTTGCCAAATATTTAATGATTAAATTAATGTTAAAGCTTCAAAATGTCGTCATGTGAATTACATCAAAGCAAAATTGTCAGTATAAAGTTAATGTTTTTCTAAATGAAGCTTCAGTGACTAACAAACTTTTTGCCTATATCTGGAATAAACAACTTGTGAGGTGGAGGTTTGGGGAAATACATGTTAAAATTATATTAAAGCACTTTCAAAATAAAGGACTGCAATTGGACAGTGGTAATATGGTATTTGTGCATAACTGTGGTACCGGCTGCTTATTTCGCTCAGCGAAAAAATCACAACAGATGGTTTTTAAAAGTTTGATTTGGTTGACACTGCAGGAGTTGATTTCAAAATAAAACCTGTAAACTGATAGCAGTTCTAAAATCACTTAAAATTAATTTTAAGATTAGTTTATTATTTACATTTATCACATTTGCTTTTGTCTTTTGAACCCTCTAGAACCCTCAGGTCTCCTGGTGGTGGCTTTTTAATTAAACCTAAACCCAGAACTAAAACATACGATGACGCAGCATTTTGCTGTTACAGTCCATGTCTGTGGAACAGCAGAAGACCTGAGGGCAGCAGAGAGTGTTGATATTATTAAAAGTAAACTCAAGAATCTACATTTTTGGCCAGGCTTTTGATTGATTTGATAGCTTTTATTTATTACTCTACTTAGAACAAATTTTATTTATTGAATTCTCTATTTATTTACCTGTTTTCATCTATTTAATGTACAGTTTATTGATTAATTTTTATAATTTATTATTCAGTTTATATATAATTTTCTATATCTAGCTTTATTTTAATAATAGTTGTTTTATTTCATTTATTTTATTTGAGTTATCTATCTCATCTATTTTACCTTATTTCATTTAATCTCATCTGGTGTTTAGCGTTTCCTCAGTTCCCCTGAGTCTTTTATTAATCTGATTGATTGATTGATTGAAATAAGTTTCTTTTTTACAAAATAATAATAATATTTTGTTGTTAAATTGCTTCTATCGTGTGCTTTTCCTGTTTTCAGTCAGGGTTTTGTTTGTTTGTTTTATTCTGAAGGAGTGGCGGAAGCGAATCAGACCGGAAGCTGACTTCAAATACACCCACGAAGAAGAACACGCCTGCAGCAAATATCAGCCGCAGAAGAAGAAGAACACATGTTAGAGGCTGACAGGTCAGACTTTAGAGTCACCGGTTCCACAGTGATGAGGACAGAACCAAGTCCGTTGTTTTATTTACGGTATTAATTTAAAAACAAACAGCGCCGCCATGTCCGGAGCCTTAGCACGGCTGCTCTTCTACCCGACGTTAGCCTACAACGTTGTCATGGAGAAGGTTTCCTCCAGACGGTGGTTCGACCGAGTGGACGAGACGGTGGTTCTCGGAGCGCTGCCGTTCAGGTCGATGACCAGACAGGTCAGACTGACACCGGAGTCCCCGGTAACACCGAGCATCTCACACATGGACGGACGGACGGACGTTAGCATCTCCGGCTAGCATACCGGCTAACATAGCTACAAACTGTTCAGTGAGGGGGCGGTGCTGGTGGCGCTGACTTGACACGTTATAAATTCATTTTATTTATTTTTTTTTAAGTTATTGTTATTGCTGAAACCTATTTCACCAGGAAAATGTAAAACTAATTATTTTTTATTATTTTATATTTTATTTATTATTTTATTATTTTTTAAATAAATTAATATGCATGCTAAACAAAAATAATTGAATATAAATTTATATTTTTTTAGAATTATTATTGTTTTATTATATCAAGATCTAATAAGATTTTCTATTACAGTTAGCCAAGTATCTTTGTGTATTAAATAACATTGTACATCTTAACCTTAATATCTAAATTAGTTAAGTAAATCAGTATAACATGTAGTGTTGTAGAGTCCTAACTTCACATTAAAATGTAGTTATATAAGGTCTTTAAGTGTTTTATATTTATTTACTGATTTTACAAGTCTTTATCCTGTTTACTCTCCCACTTTTTCTTCACATATTTTAGTCGTTGCCTGCCTTATAACGTTAACAGGTATTTCTTAAATGTTCTGTAGAAAAATAAACTTGATTTTTCTTAAGATATAATATTGTAGGGGTCATAACTTTAATATTTAAATTAGATAAATGTATATTATATACTTCTGTATAGCGTAGGGTCTGTACATCAGATAAATTTACAATATTTTTAAAAATTAAATATTAGAACTGTGGCTTAATGTCTGTTTTAAATGTGCTATTTGAATAACAGTGATGTGAGTTGAGTATTATGAGATAGCAGGTCCCAGTTATGTGATAATAGTCAAAGTAAAAACACGAGTGAGCATGTTGGATTTTTCTGTCTTCTTCAGGGTGAAGTGACCTTTTTATTTTGTCCTTAAGACGACAAATTATGATTATTAATTACAGTACATTTTCAACATAGATGCATTTGAGTGTGTTTTACAGCATTGCAAGAAAAATAACAAGAAGGAAAAACAAGTAGACATAAAATAATAAAACAGATATTCAAAGATAAAGCTGGTAAACAGTAAAAGTGTTTCTACTATTGTATTAGACTGTTTCTATGATAGCATTTATTGATTTTTATGTCTGTGTGAGTCTGTGGAGTGTTCAGGTAACATTACAGAGGCCTCATAAAGTGAAACCTGCAGTCGTAGTTCAGCTTCAGCTCTCTAACAGTTCAACAGTAGCTGCTGTAGCTGTTCAGACGACAGGCGTTGCTGCCTCAAACTCAGCTTTTAGTTAAACCCTGATCATATTAAGTGACCCTGTGACTGACTAGGGGTTGTTGGTCGTTTTCTTGCAGTTGGTAGAAACAGAAAATGTTCGAGGGGTTATCACCATGAACGAGGAGTACGAGACCAAATACTTCTGCAACTCAGCCGAGGTGAGTTTACTGCACTTCAGAGAGCCGTGAGATGAGTGTGATGAATGTAAAGAAGTGCAGCAGACCTTCATATTGTTTGTAAGTCCTCTTTTCCATTTCTGTGTTCTGCATGTGACCGATAATGTAAATCAGCTGAAATGCTCACTGGGTTTAATACTTTCTACCCCGTGAGGCTCTAATTGATTAACACAATGTTCCTGCATCTCGTCCTGTTGGCCACCATTCCTACCAGAGCACAAGCATTAAAGCTTCCCGTCTTCCCTGCAGGAGTGGCGGGCGGCCGGCGTGGAGCAGCTGAGGCTGAGCACCGTGGACCTGACCGGCGTCCCCAGCCTGGAGAACCTCCACAAGGGCGTGGACCTGGCCCTGCAGCACAGAGAGCAGGGAACCAGCGTTTACGTCCACTGCAAGGCCGGACGATCCCGCAGTGCGACGCTGGCGGCTGCGTACCTCATACGGGTCAGTGGGTGACTGGGAGGAGGTCATGCTGTCAGGTTTCCCCTGTTGTTTGAACGTCTGCTTTAAGTGGAAGAGACAGAATAATGCAGTTTAATACAATATAGCAGCAGTAAATGTGACAAACCCACCGAGGGCCTCCAGGTTGAGCTCAAGGATTGTCTTGAATTAAACCAGTAAAATCTTCTACCTAAACCGTGGAACCTTCTAAAACCCTTCAGCTCTACTCCAAACACTTTCTGAGTCATGAGTTTTTGAAAATCGGCCCTCAGTGTTAAATCTGATACCTTGACAGAACATCTCAATCCAGACATATAAAACCTTGAAATCAACATAACACAGATATTTACCTGATAATTAAAGCCACAGATTTTCATTAAATGTTTAAATAATGAAGGAGTAATGTGACATCTTTAATCTTTTAATATGTTTTCAGTGGATATGAAGACATCCCCTTCATACAGTTTAAATCAAATCAATAAAATCCTGATAAAACGTCCTTTAAAGTGGTTTTTCCAGCTCTGAAGCTAACTCCAGTCAGTTTCCACGCCCCCAGCCCATCCTTCTTTTGCGATAAGTTTTAGGTAAATTTCCACCATTACATCACCTGTTTTGATTCTAATAGCATCTGGAAGGTCCGGTACTTTGTTAAAAATAATAATGGATGGATAGGCAGTGATACCAGGAGGAGTTCCTCCCTCCTCCTAGCCTCAATTTAATTACTTTATTCTCTTTGAACTCGTACATCAGGGCATCCTTGCCCATTTACATCACAGTAAACAGTTTCTGATGTGATCTAGATCAGTGGTTCTCAACTGGTCCAGGATCAGGACCCACTATGTCTCTATTAATAACAGTCTCGACCCAACTTTTTGAAGTTTGCTGTTCCTGTTAATAAATAAAGGTTTATTTGGGTGGAGTCTCAACACATTTTGATACAGCTTGGGGAAAAAATTGGCTTATTTTTTTGCTCATTTTGTTAGATTTGGACGTTTTTGCCAAGTTTTGGGCATGTTTTGGCCCATTTTGACAGATTCTGAGCACATTTTGGTTCATTTTTGGGACATTTTAGCATAATTTTCTCCAATAATCTGGCAGAGACAAATCTAGAGGTTAATAGTGGGCAACTGCTGGTGTCACCACCACTAAATATCCTGCTACTGAAAGCAAACTGTGTCATAAGAAACACGTCCTTTAAAGTAAAAGACTTTATACCACTACTTTTTGCTTCTGTGACCCTCTAAAAATGGCTTCGCGACCCACTTTTGGGTCCCGACCCACCAGTTGAGAACCCCTGATCTACATTATGCGACCAAAACAGACGCACTCAGCCTTTGATACCATTGCTGGAAGCGTTTGGACCTTTTTAATTAAAAAATACCGTCTGTTTCTGAACATCAGCCGCTACAGCAGCAGTGTTGTTGTGATTCCTCTCGCTGCCAGAGGGGGGAGGCAGAAGCTGCAGGTGTAACCGTCGCTGCTGCTTCCATCAGTCAGTCAGTCGGAGGGTTTCAGGTTTTGATGGTGTGTTTTTGTTTCTCCTTCTGCTGACAGCTGCACCGCTGGACTCCAGAGGAGGCCTGTCAGAAGCTGGCGTCGGTCCGACCACACGTCCTGGTGCGCTCGGCCCAGCTGGAGATGCTGCGGACGTACTACCAGCAGGTGTGTTCGGAGTCCAGCTGAGAGGGAGCGGAGCCTCGTTGCGCTTCGGGACTCGGAGCTCTGATGAAAGACGCAGCTGCTGTGGTTTCACATGAGAACGTACGAGATGGTTTACACCTGCATTTTAATTCAGAGTTAAGTTTTACTGGAAGTGGCAGGCTTTTATTTTGTCAAGACAAATCAGCAGCATAGCAGGCGTCCAGGTCCTACATATGTGATTGTTATTGCAGCTCTGAGTCGGTGCTTTGGGCTGAAACAGGAGATCCTCCTGTGTTGTTGTTTTTCCAGCTTCCTCATCCTGTTGTAGCCGACAAACAAAACCCAGAACGCTCCACGTCAGGCCTGTTTCATTCAGCTGGGAACCTTTCAGCTTAAAGCAGTTACTGTGTGCTCTGCTAAAACATTTTATTTTAATGTATCGTGGTCTCCTTCAGTGCCTCATGACTTTAAAACGCTGTAAATGATGTGAAATAAATATTTGTGACATGTTAGCTGTGTTCGTGCGTCTTTATTGTTAACATTTTGACATTCGTGTGTCTTTATGCACATAGAAACTGTTCAGGCTGCTTGCTTTCTTTATTTAATGTGTATCAGGGTCACATGATTCCTTTACCTGTATTTATTTCCATTTAATGTTGGTTAATATCAGTTTAAATGTATTTATTTGTGTGTTTTTCATTGTTAAAGACTCAACCAGGTGAGAGACACCTTTGATCTGTTCTGATCTCATGTAATTCAGATTCTGACTACTTAAAAAGCTCAGTTTAACTGATCATTACAGGTTGGAATCATTTAAACAACGACAGTAAATGATAAATCATATTAATATTATAACTTCTTGAGCAATATTTCATTATTCTGGATGTTGCTTCTCTATCAGGCGCCGATATTATGTTCTTGTGGTGTTTTGCTTTCTGAGCGATGTCCAGCTAAAAAGAATTTCCTTAAAAGGACGGATGAGTTAATTGATTTATTAATTAATTAAAAAAACAAGTAAATAGATGGATAATGGATGAAGAAAGAAAGAAAGAAATGAGTAGATAAATAAATAAAGGAATGAATAAATTCATAAATAGCAAATAAGTAAATAAATGGAAAAATAATATTGATGGATGAATGAATAAAGGAATAAATAAATGAATAAACAAGCAAATAAATGGGTAAATAAATCAATGAATAAATAAAATGATGGATAAATGAAAGAAAAGATAAATATATGATAAATGAATAAATAGGTAGATTAATTCAATTCAATTCAGTTTTATTTATATAGCGCATATTTACTACATAAGTCGTCACATAGCGCTAAACATTGTAAGAAAGAACAGGAAACAGATAAATAAACAAATAATGGACGATAAATGAATAAATAAATAAATGGGTGGATGAATAAATAAACAAACAAATAAACAAATGATAAATTAATAAATACATAAATGATTGGATGAAAAAATAAACAAATAAATATATGATAAATTAATAAATAAATGAATGAATGGATGAATAAATGAATGAATAAATAAATTAATAAATGAACAAACAAACAATAAATAAACCATTAAACAAACCTACCTACCTACCGACCTTGTGCCACAGACCGTCCCGGCCACCAGCTGCTCCTCCTCCGGTCCACCAGGGGGCGACCCGCCGCCAACAGTCGCTGCTCCGCCCGAAGAACAAGACAGGTTCCAGAGAGCAAAGATGGCGGCGTCGTTGGTGCGGTTTGTCCGCGGAGGACTTGGAAGGAGTTTTAACAGTAAGTAGACTACAGCCCTGTTTGTTTTTATATACAGTCTCTCCGCAGTGGTCAGTTTAAGGCTGCTTTTATTTACACGCTGCAGGAAAACGGCAGAGTTTTATTTTTAACCGACTAATGTCTCAGCTTTGACCTTCGAGCTAGCTAATGCTAATGCTAGCTTTAGCCTGCACGGAGCTCAGAGGCAGCAGGATGGAGAGGTTCTGGTTCTGCTCTGACAGATGAGTTCATTTAGGCGACATAGACGGTCGAGCAGAGGTGTTTTTAATGCATGTAGAACGACGCTTTGTCTTTTATTCTGGATTTGTTGCCTGTGTGTAGCTCTGTGGATGCAGCAGTCATCGGTGTGTTTGTTCTCCTGTTGTTTCCTTCAGTTGCTCGAAGTTCGTGTCTCCTCCAGCAGCAGAGCAGACTGCAGAGCTCCACCACCGAGACCAGCCGTGAGTACACATAACTGATGGTACAGAGGGTGGATGATGGTACAGGATGGTGTTTAGCTGCACCTCTAATCCGACTTTAATAAGTGGGCAATGAGAAGCTCCAGGGACCCCAGACACTCAGATTATCCTTTATTTACTGCTCTATTTAAAAAAGGTGACTATGACAAGGTGAACTCATTATAGGGCTGCAAAATATTCAAAAAAATAAAAGAAAAATTACAGGAATTTTCACCAGATGACTTGAATCTTTTCCTCTCTTTTAATTAATGTTTGTACAGTTAGTTAGAAGCATATTATGCACCTCTGACTGATGCACTTTGCTATTTTTGGCACTTTGAGTTGGTTTCTAATGCCTCTAACCTCTGCAAGGAAGGAATCCATCATTCTCCAAAGGCTGAGGTGACTTTTGAAGGGGAGCACATCTGCACAGAATATATAAATAGCTTTAAATGAGCTGATAACAGCCGTCTGTAACCCGTCTCATGTGTTTTAACACTGACGAAGCCTCCATAATAGGGTTTTTTTTCCTTGGATAGCACTCAGATCTGGATTTGGACTCATCATACAGAGCTTTATGGTGGTTCTTTAAACCAGTGGTTCTCAACTGGTGGGTCATGAAGCCATTTTTAGAGGGTCGCAGAAGCATGCCCCCCAAAGAAGTAGTGGTGTAAAGTCTTTTATTTTGAAGGACGTATTTTTTATGACACAGTTTGCTTTCAGTAGCAGGATATTTAGTGGTGGTGACACCAGTAGTTGCCCACTATTAACCTCTAGATCTGTTTCTGCCAGTTTATTGGAGAAATTTAAGCTAAAACATGTCAAAAATGAACCAAAATGCACTCAGAATCTGTCAAAATGGGCCAAAATATGCTCAAAACTTGGCAAAAGTGTACAAATATACCAAAATGAGCAACAAAATAAGCCAAAACACAGGTCACATATGTGACGTAAGAACATGTTTAGTCGCAGGCAGTGACGTTTAGAAACGCAGAACTACGGTTATGGACGTCCACATGCAGACGCATAAATGGAGGATTCACACATCTTCACTTTGGTCGTTTCAAAAGAATCGTTTTTAATACTGTAAATCTGCGTTTTCATGTGGATGACAGGACAAATTGTAGACAAATACCTTCGTTTTGTGAGATACCCGACTACGTGTGGACAAGGCCGTAGTCCACAGGTGTCAAACTCCGGTCCTCGAGGGCCGCTATCCTGCATGTTTTAGATGTTTCCCTCTTCCAACACACCTGATTCAAATGATCAGCTCATCATCGAGCTCTGCGGAAGCCTGATAACGATCCTGATCGTTTTTATCAGGTGTGTTGGAAGAGGGAAACATCTACAACATGCTGGATAGTGGCCCTCGAGGACCAGAGTTTGACACACCTAGTTGACCCCCGAGAGAACGGAGAGCGTCTCTGAAACACTGGTCAGGAGGGGGAACTTTGTTTTTATTTTTTAAATGTAGGGATGTGCTAAGACATGCCAGCATTTCACAATCAATTATTTTTAAAAAGTCTGAATTAATGATGTTACGGCCAGGCCTAGGGTAACCTGACCGTAGCATGTGTGGCCCTCTCCCACCCTCAAGAAAGGCCAGCCAGACTGGTAAAATCAATTCAAACAAAAGAGATTTATTGAACAAATTAAGCAGATCCCTAAAACAACAAACAAAATTCCCTGTTGACCTAAAACTTCTCTTCCAAAAGAAAAACCACAACCACACAAAAGACAGTTTTCTAACCTAAAACTCCTGAACCAAAAAAAAAAAAAAAAAAACAGGAGAAAACTTGCAAAATAGAAGGGATGCTCACTCTCTGGGTTTAACACTGCAGACTATGTACAAGGTGAAAAACTACAACTAATACTACCTTCAGAAACTGGTCTCCTAGCTAGTACTCGATTACACACACACACAGGGAACTCAGCAAAGCTTTCTCAAAGCTACGTAGCATACAGGTAGCATACATGCACGTTCACACACACAGCCGGCTGGCTCTTTGTTGAGAGGAGAGAGAGCGAGTGGATGCTTCCTCCGGCCTTAAAAAGGCTGGGACATCCTCTTAACCAATCCGGCAGCTCCCCATTTGGCGAACCAGGGCCCTCCACCTGTTCCAGCTCCTCTCCTGCTGCACACACCTGAGGAGAGGAGAGAGAAAAGCCCCGAGCTACTGACTTAATGACCCAGAGGGTCATAACAATGACGGATCTAAGTTTTAGACATTTTAGACAAGGACAGGAAATTCTTTTGGGAGGTTAAAAGCTTGAATTACAAAAGAAAAGGTGCCCTGAGTTAGAAGCATCTTTACGAGCTGTCTCCAACCTTTGGCGCTTACTGTGTTTATATTCCGTCTGCTGCATGACTGTACCTTCCACTGCCTCCCATCACGGGCAAGAATATTTAGAAAAGATTTGTTGTTTTTCTCTTACAAGTCGGTTAAAAACATGCTAATATATCATTTGTAGCTGTGGAGCAAATTAAAGGTGTTTATTTGGTTTAGAGTGCAGAAAAACGCTGCTTGGTACCAGGAAAGTGAATGTTTAGTTCAGGGACTCCCGTAAAAAACCCGACCTCTACAGCGTGTCATGATGGAGGTTGACGTGTTTTCCTCTCTGTCCTTCGTTCAGCCACCGTCAGGCCCAAAGATGCCGTCACTCACAACCAGCTGGCAGCTTTTGGGGAGTACGTGGCCGAGATGATGCCCAAATACATCCAGCAGGTCCAGGTCAGTTCAAGAGCACCGAGACGCTCCGCCTCTGCTGCTGATGCTGCTTAGAAGTGACGTAGACGTTACTGACAAGAGTTATTGTTACACTCTTGTCAGAAACCAGGACTCCTAAATTATTCACTGGTTAGATTTAGGTCTCAGAAACGTGTGTGTTTGTGCAGGTGACGTGTTATAACGAGCTGGAGGTGATGATCCATCCTGACGGAGTGATCCCTGTGCTGACCTTCCTGAGGGATCACACCAACGCCCAGTTCAGGAACATGATCGACCTGACGGCTGTCGACATCCCGACACGGCAGAACCGCTTTGAGGTAGAACAGACAAACAAAACACGTATTGGAAAGCCCTTTCACCTGCTGTCATTTCACTCCTGTCACGTCACATTTCACCTGTAAAACCAGCGGGAACTTTAACGGCATTAACCCAGCGAGGAGTGTGAGGGGGAAACCGTGTTGCGCTGCAGCTCGCTCCAGATAAATGTGTCATTTTGGGACCGAGAAATCAGTTCGACTTCAAAGCTCCTCACAGCGGCATCTAAAGCAAATGAAACGGTGTCACACTCGTGCCAAGTCATAATTAATGCCTGCTGTGCCTAATAATACATGACTCATCTGTCAGGGGCTGCAGCCAATGTTGTCAGATTTGACTGAGCGAAAGTAGCCGCATGTGTTGTCAGTTCATTCCCTTATTTTAGCTTTTTATTCCTCATATAAACTTGGAAATAGGACGCACGCCGCTGCCATGTAGTCAGGTCATACAGTGTTTTTCTATTAGCGGTGCTGAGTAGGGATGATCTTTGGCTTCTGAAACTGACATCTGCACATTTTAAAGCTGAAATTCCAACATTTCCATCATTTTTCACCCAATGGAAGTTCTCAGTAAATCTCTCGCCAGTTGGAAATCGAACCAGATGCCACTTTCAGGCGTCCACATCTCTTTAAGTCTACGTCCTGGAGTCTTCACATGTTCAGGAGATGTTCAGGAGGTTCTGGTGGATGGAGAGAACGCAGCAGATTCTGGAAATCAAGACTCAGCTTGTTGCTTAAGACCTCTAAAATTCAGGATTTGTTCAAATGAAGTGGAAAACATATCTCTAAAGCCCTATTCTCACGGGATAAGTATTACCTGGGCACCTGTTGTAATTTGTAATAACTGCTGATTGTCAGTGATGTTAATCCCGTGAGAATCGGCCATGTCGCTAATTTGGAAAGTAAAAATTTCCTCGTAAATTACCTTCTATAGCCCTGTTCTCACGGGATAAGTATTACCTGGGGACCCCGTGTAATAAATAAATTCCCCCCTTACGTCAGCTCTTTATGTGTCCCATTCTCACGGGATAACCAAAGTCAGCTTTTCCCCAGGATTTTACTGACTTCCCCTGGATGATGTCAGCGCGTTACGTAACATCCGCTCAGCTCACTTTTGTTTTCAACTTGGCAGGTGCTAAGAAAAAGTCCCAGTAGTAGGCTAAAAATAGAAAACATTATTAACACCACACACTGTCAGGCAAGTGATCCACCATTTGGAGGTGAATTTGCTCCTTCTTTTCTTTTCAGCCTTGTCTTTTTTTGTTCCGTACGTGACGCGACGATAAGCTCTTACCGGAAAGCTCCTCTAAACGCTCCAATGCAGCCTCCATCATTCGCCAAAAATTAATAAAAATGCATCGAGTAAACAAAAACCGCCAGAATGCCTGTGGGGTCCAGCCCATTTCTGGCCAAATCACTGAGATGCGTATTCTCACGGGATTAAAATTATCCCAGGACATCAGAGTTCAGCAAAACATAGTAGGTAATTTACGAGGGAATTTTTACTTTCCAAATTACCAACATGGCCGATTCTCACGGGATTAACATCACTGACAATCAGCAGTTATTACAAACTACAACAGGTCCCCAGGTAATACTTATCCCGTGAGAATAGGGCTTATGTTTTGCTGAACCCCGATGTCCTGGGATCATTTTAATCCCGTGAGAATACGCGTCTCTGTGATTTGGCCAGAAATCGCTGGGACCCCACAGGCGTTTTGGCGGTTTTTGTTTACTAGACGCATTTTTATTAATTTATAGCGAATGATGGAGGCTGCATTGGAGCGTTTAGAGGAGCTTTTAGGTCCCGGTCCGGTAAGAGCATATCGGCTCGTCACGTACGAGAAAAAAAAGACAAGGCTGAAAAGAAGGGCTAGGGTTATGATTGTGCACCATTTGTTCGAATTGCCTCTGGTGCCCTGCTTCACCCTAAATATCAATCAAGCTCAGGGTTTCCTCACACGTCCAGTGCCGGGACTTTTTCTTAGCACCTGCCATGTTGAAAACAAAGTGAGCGCTGAGCGGAAGTTACGTAACGTGCTGACGACATCCAGGGGAAGTCAGTAAAATCTTGGGGAAAAGCTGACTTTGGTTATCCCGTGAGAATGGGGGGTAATTTATTTATTGCACAGGGTCCCAAGGTAGTATTTATCCCGTGAGAATAGGGCTTAATAAATAGGATCTATTTGATCAATGTTGTTGTGAGAATAACATCTGAATGACATCACTGATGCTTAGAAACCTTTCATATGTTAGTAGAAATGGGAGTTATGGCCAATCAGAGTTGACACAGGTACAAAAGTCATTAGCTTCCAAATGACCAGATGAACATCTTGAATCATGGGTAGGCTGATGAAATTTAGGATAGTAAGAGATGGAAGTATCAACTACTGGTGTGCCAAGTTTCAACATCCTTCCATGTCGTCTTCAGGCTAAAATCATTCTGCTCATGACCCTACGAACAAGATGACAAGACTCTATACGTCAGGAGATGTGGACGTCTGAAAGTGGCATCTGGTTCAATTTACAACTCGTGAGGGATTTATTGGACATTTCCATTGGGTGAAAAATGATGAAAATGTTGGAATTTCAGCTAAAAAAAAAAGTTCAGATGCCAAAGATCATTCCTAGAAAGCGTCAAGAGATTCTGAGACGGTCAAGGAACCACCTTCACTGAGTTGACACAGTTTGATTATTATTAGATGAGTTTAACAGTGAGAAAAGTCTATAATATAATACTTTTTGTAGTATTAAAATGGCTCTAAGTTGAGTTCGGTGACTGCTGCAGAAACCCTGTGCAAGGCCTCCTGTTCTGTTCAACCCTCTGGAGTAAAACCCAACTTTACCTTCACAGTTAAGAACAAAAAATGCCTGACAACAGTTCAGAAAAGCTCAAATATTAGCGTAAATTCCTCTCTGCAGTGGTGGTATGAAGCCGTCAGTTGTCTTTATTCGTCTTACTCACTCGTCTTCTTCAGATCGTCGTCAGTCAACAAGCTGTCCAAGTGTTTTTATGGAGATGATGTGTGTGTCCCGGTTTCCAGATTGTGTACAACCTGCTGTCGCTGCGCTACAACTCCCGCATCCGCGTCAAGACGTACGCAGACGAGCTGACACCGGTGGACTCGGCCGTCCCCGTCCACATGGCTGCCAACTGGTACGAGAGGGAGGTGAGTCACACCCCGCAGGCCGGCGTTCAAGCTGTTGTTGTCTTCACGCCGGCAGGCCGGGAGTAAAGCTGTGCCTTCGAAACAGGTATGGGACATGTTCGGGGTGTTCTTCGCCAACCACCCGGACCTGAGGCGCATTCTGACGGACTACGGCTTCGAGGGTCACCCCTTCAGGAAGGACTTCCCTCTGTCGGGATACGTGGAGGTGAGTCTTGGCAGCAGTCGGCTTGATTCAAATATGATTATGTGGTGGTAGCATTGGCAGGATGTTGAGTTCATGATAAAGGAGCTCCCACAAGCCTTGGAAATCAATCAGGGTAGTACGCCAAATCATCTTATTTACCTTTTCACATTCCAAGGAAAGGTGTTGGTTATTCATCGTAAGCAAAGAGTTGTTCACGGATTGATGCAGGGAGCTGAACTGGAAGGCGAGCTGCAGACAGTTTTAAAGGGGTTCGGTTGTTCTGTCTGCCTTTGTGGAGCCACTTAATCCTAAAACAGAAACTGATGAAACATTAAAGCCTCATGTCCTGCTTGTTGACCCTAAACAGTTTATTGATTTGAACTGTGTTATTACAGGTCTGTACTTTTATTCTGTATTATCTCTAATTTCTCTAGTCTGCTCTTCGTTTTTGAAAAATGCCACTCCCCCGTCCATGTTTGATTGATCATCTTCTGCGGGCTGCGCTTCGTATGACTGGTTACGCCTGATCGTTGGGTTGAGTGAAGCCAGATAACGAAAAGATACCCTGAGCATTTAGAACTGGACTCTTAGTGCAGGCCCCGTAAGGATGGAGGGGATTATACTCTGAAATAAAAATATAAATGCCCCATGAGAAATACTGATGCCACATGAAGTGCACCACCCAAAGTGAGCGTATACTGTGACGGCCAAGGAGGTGGCCTTTGATTGGTGGGGGCCTGATTGCTGCCTCCTCACTCTCTGCTCCACTCCTGCCCTGGCCACCAGCTGACTCCTCTTTAGTTTGGTTTGCTTACTCTGAAGAGACTTTATTGTCATTGTGCAGAAGTACAATGAAATTTGTATGGAGGAACACGACAATTAGCAGCTATGCAAATAAACAAAAAGATAAATAAAAATACTCTTATAAATAAAAAGAATTCAAAAAAAGTGTTATATACATATAACAAAGTGTTCAAGTGTTGCAGGACTGATCATATAAAATGGTGCAAATAGTGGGAGTGCAGTATTCAGGTAAAGTTCTTATTGCACAGATGAGCCTGGAGGTGGAGGGGGTGGGTGGGGTGGCGTGCATGTTCAGCTGAACTGTCCTATCAAGCTGGGGATGTCTTGCACACACACTGACTTGCACGTTATCTTTATTTAATAAATATTGTTAAACCGTTGCTTTTGGTGTGCGTGAGCCAGAGTAGTAACAAGTAGGGAGATCACACCAAAAGCAACCACCAAAGCCACCCCAACATGTCACATGTTGACCAAAGCAGCAACGCCTCAGATGACTCCGGTCATGAGGGAACGTGTCATTGGCATGTTGGTGTGATGCGTCTGTTGTCAGACCAAAGGTTTCATCTGCTGTACGTGTCGCTGGTCTGAGACCATCCCACAAGTGAACAAGCCGGATGTGTCCATCCTGTGCTGGGGTGGTCACACGTGGCCGACGTGGATGAGGTGGATTTGCAGTACTGCCCGTCTGTTGGAAACCAACTCTCCAACGTCCTGTCGTCTGATAGTGAACATTCAGCTGCACAGCGACCGCTCTGGTGGACATTCCTGCTTCCAACATGCCAATGACACGTTCCCTCATGACCGGAGTCATCTGAGGCGTTGCTGCTTTGGTCAACATGTGACATGTTGGGGTGGCCTTTTATTGTCCCCAGTATAAGGAGTGTCTGAGTACTGCTCATTGTGTTGGAGCAGCGTCTGGATATGCCACACCCATGGACTGAATGGAATTAATGCATCAAATTTGGGACACTAATCAAGAGAAATATCCATTTAGTTACAAGTACCAGACAGTATACGCTCACTTTGGGTGGTGCACTTCATGTGGCATCAATATTTCACATGGGGCCTTTAGATTTATGTTCAGTGTATTTCTCATCTGGCCTGGAAACACTTCCAGATCCCCTCAGGATGAATTTTAAAATATCACCTGAGAGAGATGTCTGGATTGACCTGCGTAGCAAAAGAAGATGAATGGATGGATGCAAATTTCTGATTTTGACTGTATGCACCAATTACTGTTGACAGTTGCTCGCATATACTGAAGCTTGAGGCCTGTTTGGCTGCGGTGAAGAGCTGGCTGGCAGCAAACTTCCTGTGTTTAAATTCTGATAAGACTGAGATGATGGTGATTGGTTCAGGGAGACTAAATCATCCAAACAACATCGCTGTCCGCACCTTAGATGATGGCTTCATTCAGTGCAAGGACACTGTTAAAAACCTTGGCGTGACCTTTGATCAGTCTCTGACATTTGTCTCCCACATACGAGAGGTGACAAAAATAGCCTTCTTCCATCTTAGGAGGATTGCTAAGATCCGCTCTTTGTTGTCCTTTAATGATGCAGAGGTTCTTATTCACTCTTTTGTGTTTTCAAGACTGGACTACTGTAACGCTCTCCTGTCTGGCTTGCCAAAGAAGAGCTTTCACAGCCTACAAATGGTTCAGAATGCAGCAGCTCGCATTCTGACAGGAGCAAAGAAATTTGATCATATTACTCCAGTGCTAGTTTCTCTCCATTGGCTTCCAGTTCATATTAGAGCTGATTTTAAGATACTTCTTTTAACTTATAAAGCTGTGAATGGCATTGGACCATCATATTTAAAGGAACTGGTTGTTCCATATGAACCAGCAAGGTCCTTGCGCTCCCAGGGGACGGGTCTGCTCACTGTCCCTAAAACTAAAAAGAGGACAGTCGGTGCACGGGCTTTTCATTCCCGTGCACCGTCTTTATGGAATGCTCTCCCCATTGACATACGGCAAGCTTGCACAGTAGAGGTGTTCAAAGCTAAGTTAAAGACCCACTTGTTTTCTATGGTATATGACTCCTAACCAGTTCTTAGCCATTATTTTATCTTGGCTTGTTTTATTTTCTTAGCCACTGTTTTTATTTTTATTTTATTTTTCTTAGTCATGGTTTTTATTCTTATTCTTAGCCATTGTTTTAAATTCTTAGCCATTGTTTTGGTTTTATCTGTGTGTGTTCTGTAAAGCACTTTGAGTGGAAAGCGCTATACAAATAAAGTTATTATTATTATTATTATTATTTGATTAAGATGCACTGACAAAGATTTCTCATCTAGTTGAGTATTTACATTTTTATATCCACCAAGGCTCGACTGTTTTCTGTCCTTTAATCGCATCAAATCTGACCGTGACTTGTAGTTCCAGCTTGTAGTGTTTTGGTCGTTGTGTAATAGAGGATTCTTCTTGCTCCGTGTGTCTGGACGAGATGTAAGTTCATCAACTTGCAGCATTAGTATAATCAGCCAAACAGTGCACACTATGAGGCGTATATGAGAGTGTGACGTATGACACAGTGACCAGGAATGTCATTTGAATTCAGCTGTAACTCCTCACAAACTGCCTCCCTGTGCAGGTGCGTTACGACGACGAGGTCAAGCGTGTGGTGGCCGAGCCCGTGGAGCTGTCGCAGGAGTTCAGGAAGTTTGACCTGAACACGCCCTGGGAGGTGTTCCCCGCCTACCGAGAGCCCAAGGAGGCGGCGCCCAAGCTGGAGGCCGGCGACAAGGCCCCCGAGAAGAAGTGACGCCGCCACGGCTCAGTCTGAAGACACTTCGTCACCATGTCCTGTCTGCTTGTGTCGTTATTCTGGGACCGCATCCCCTCTAGAACCCTGATATTTATGTAAATAAAGTAAACAATCTTTAAATGATTATCGCGGTGCTTTGGTTTTATTTCAACTCTGTACCGTCTGCATTTTATTCCAGTGCTATGAGCTTTAATCTGCTGCTAAAACAGATTCTGGGTTCAGTCTTTGGAGCAGATGTTGAGTCCGGCTGCAGGGATTCAGCCATAAGAGCCTTTAGTGAGGTCCAGCCCTGGTTTCTGGCTGGTAAAGATGTCTAGTGGGGGCTAGAAACAGGAAAAGACCTCAAGACCTGTTGCTTAAAATAACTTGGTTTTAAGATTTCTCCGTTACATTTAGTTCTACACAGCCAAGAGAACTGTAAACCAATTAGCAGGTGTAACATTTAAATTCAGGTTTGTGCTGCTGCCAGTGTGTAAATCGTGGTCTCCATGGCGACGGTACACCTAAGGTTTCCTGTTAGAATTCACAGCCGTTCACATACCTGAGTTCTTCTGTTCTTCCGGTTGTTTTTTTTTCGGTTCGTTTTCAAGCCTTCCTCTGATTGAGACATTGGAGTGAGACGGGAGATTTAGGGGGAAAAGACGTGCAGCAAATGTTCCCCAGTCGGGAATCGAAGCAGGGACTCGTTGCCGAGGACGTCTGCGCCCATCTGTTGTCAGGCTGAGACACAATAGGGAACCTTCAAGTGACGCTTTTCAAAATAGTTGAAAGGAATGATTGAGAATCAGGTAGTGGCGTCTAGTCTGTTCACTCAAGTACACCAATGACCACCTGCCTAGTATTGTGTTGGTCCCCTTTATGTGCTCAAAATGCTCTGAACCATTGGGAATCATGGACCAGAGGACCTCTCAGGGTGTCCTATGGGGTCTGGAACCACTGGATCCTTTGGGTACTCTGGCTTGTGCAGTGGGGCCTCTGTCAATCCAACTTGTTCCACTGCATCCTGTTGATGCTTGATCAGAATGGGCTGTAGGAAGTCTGGAGGTCAGATCAACATGTTGGACCATTGTCATGTTCCTCCACATGTTCCTGAGAGCATTGTTGGGCTTAAACTAGCAACGGGCACCATGACAAAGACTTCTGTTATGTTTAATGACCTCCGACCAAACAGGGATGATTAGGACAGTGTTCTATATCCTGGTAGCTTGTAAACAGAGATGATCTTAATTGTTGATGCTTGATCAGAATGGGCTGTAGGAAGTCTGGAGGTCACATCAACATGTTGGACCATTGTCATGTTCCTCCACATGTTCCTGATTGGTTGATGTTGTTTCCATGTGGTGGGGTGCATTTTCATCCAGTGACATTTGGGGTTTCCATCAGCATGAGGGAGTGTGTTTGTTGTGGGACCATGTTTATTTGGGTGTCTAAGTCTGATCAAGGTTTTCCATCAGAACACCACATAGAACCAATATGATCAATGTTATTCACTTCACCTGTCAGTGGTCAGGATGTTGGGGCTGATCGATGAACATGCATGGAAAAAATTGTCGGTACCCTTCCGTTAAAGAAAGAAAAACCCACAACATTCACTGAAGTCAGTTGAAACTGACAAAAATAAAATTAATTCGGTTAAAAGTGGTTCGGTGGTTAGCAGCGTCGCCTCACAGCTAGAAGATCCCCGGTTCACGTCCCGGTTAGGACGCCTGGGATCTTCCTGTGTGGAGTTTGCATGTTCTCACCGGGTACTCCAGCTTCTTCCCACAGTCCAAAAACATGCTGAGGTTAACTGATGATTCTAAATTGTCTGTAGGTGTGAATGAGAGTGTGCTTGGTTGTCTGTCTCTATGTGTGGCCCTGTGATAGACTGGTGATCTTAAGCGGTGTATAGATAACGGATGGATGTTACTTTTGTCAGTTTAAACTTATTTCAGGAACCACTGTGGGGGTTTTCTTTCTGCTACCGACAATTTTGTCCTTGTGTGTATTTTTACAGCTCATTTGCTTCCACACTAGAGCGTTTAAAGCCGGAATAGTCCGTATACTTCTGGTCGTATTGGTCACATCTTTTCACCACTTAAGCATCCAGTTAACTGAGATTTGACAGAGCTTCTTGTGTAAATGTGTGTCCAGATATTTCATTAACTATGGTACACACAGTGAGGGAGTGCGGTGGCATCGTTTGCTGTCATGGTTACAAATCAATCCTACTTTTATCTTAAGGTAAACATTTCCGTCCTGTTGGATGAAAACCACATGCTACAGCCTTTACAGTCTCCAGATCTCAACCAGTTTGGACTCTTCTGGTAGATTTTGGACCGACATGTTGGACAGCACCTTCCACAGCCGTCATCAAAACACCAAATGAGAGAATATCTGTGGGGAAAAACCTCCAGAGGATCAATGCATTGAAGCTCCTCTGGTGGCCCAACAGTCGGTCTGCTACACTGGACTCAGCCAGCAGGGGGCGTCGCAGCACAGAATATAAATATAAAACCAACACATCAACAATCCCAGCCTGTACGTTTGTTGTTTTTATTTTGTCAAACACTTTCGTTGAAGCATTCATTTAACACGTAAGAAAAAACATTTCAAAGAGTCAACATGAGTCGGACGACTAAAACAAGACATGGGTCAAAATGTTCTGCACTGTTTTTTAAATTTATTTCACCATCACGGTTGGATTTGGACTCAAAACTGCTGATGCTGGAGTCCCATACCGAGCAAAATCGAGCGTTAACGGATTAGTACTAACCACATTTTGACCCACGTCCGCTCTACAACACAATCTTTCATCGGGATAATCGAAAACAGAGAAGCACAGACCGAAAAAACATCCAACATATCGTCAGTTTACTGTACAGATAATTCGTCGGCTGGGCCTGTGAAGCCGCTCAGCGATCAGGAGAGAGTTTCTGTTTTTAATTCACTGTATTTTCAGTCACATGCATGCATCACACAGGTGCTTCGGGGTGTCAGATCCTCGCTTTTAGACACGGGTTTTTGTTGCAGGATGATTTTCCTAAAGCAAGAACTGAGGTCCACCTCTGTGCGCTGAAACAGAGAAACCACCGAGGCTTTGACCGTGACGGAACACATCATCACCTGGAATGAGGCCCACTCGGAGGATAATTTCATTGTCCAAATTTTAGTCACTTTCCTGGCCGTCACTGCCGCCGTAAAGGACAGGAAATTGTCGATTAGTGAGGCGGCGGCGGCGGCGGCGGCGGGGAGCAGCCTGGAGCTCGCTGTCGGTTATTAGTTTCCAGAGAAGGTGGGAGTCCATTTCCCCAGAGCCACAGAGATCACAGCCGAGACGGAGTCTTACGGCTTCATTTTCAGCTTCATCCTGGCGCTATTTACCTTTTCAGCTTCAGATTTTTCGAAACAAACACATCAAGGATAGTCTAATATCGTCATTTTGCTTTGCTAAAGTGCAAATTAACATGGAGGGGGGCGACTTTTCCCAGTGTGCAGCTTTGGATGCATGATTTGCAAATGGCTTTTACGCTTAAACCAGGCAGAGTTAGCTGCACTATGAGCAAAAATGTCAGTTTTCCTTGAATTTTCCTGTGCACCATGTCCCCCCCGACCATATTATGACGAATGCGTTACTGTTTATGCACCCAGCAGACACAGAACAACAATATCACTGAGCTGTAATCAAATTTTTACACCTGACGAATGTTCGCCTTTAAGTCCTGGTAATGTTTTGACATCATTTTAACATTATTAGACCTTCATGCTCAACATTTTTTTAAATATTTTTTGACTTGACAACATCCATTTTTTCTATATTTATGTGGTTTTGTCATCTGATGCCTCGATAACATCTGCCAAGTTGTCATAATCTGTGCTCCTTGCAACGTCCTCCAAGCATCTTTTAAATGCTTTAGTCAACTTTTCAACCTTATAGGAACATTATTTAAAACGCTAAACAGCCTTAAAACATTCTTTATTAAACTGTTTTCTTTAAAAATGTATTTAATGTGGGCCAGTGTTGCGGGACGCTCTATTTTTTGCTCTGTTTTTGGTCTCCACCACCTCCTTTAGGGAAATAACTGGCTGTTAAATGCTCAAAAGCTAACTAACCTTTTATGTAATGGGTAAAATCTGGTAAAATTGGTGTATTTATTTGAAAAAAGCTGCCTAATGTGATTTTGAGGCAACCCTAAACAGTGCACACAGTCACATTTGGGTCTTGTTATAACAGAAATATCAATTAGTATGACTTTAAATGTTATTTTTTACCATACGTAAGCAAAAATCCGCGAAACAACCCTTTAAAATGACAGGAACCATTATCATTTGAGTTCCCAAACTGCTACCAGTGCTCCCTCTTACTGTTAGCTTCAAGAAAAATCAGTTTGACACTTCAATTTGCCTTTTTTTTAAGGACTCCAGTCCGTCAAGACCACAGCTTTTATCATAAATTCACATTCGGTTAAACGTCCGCTCAGAGTGGAGTGTCTCTTCACGTGGCACCTCTCCAGCAGAGAAGGTGGTTTCACAAAGTTAAGGTTCATTATAATTTCAACGGCATCATCTTTTTTTTCCCCGGCGGTGTGAAATTAAACAGACATGCATATTACAGCGGCCCGGGAGCAGCGATTCAATTTTCCCCACAGTGGCCGACCATCTGAAGACATGAATTAAACGCGGCCAGAATTAGAAATCAAATTAGGGTCCGGATCCCCGCAGGCCCAGAGGTGGCATGTGGTCAACAGTCGGACGGATATGGAGTCTGCACATCCCCAGAGCTGTCGAGTTCGTCCCGTCGTCCTCTGATCTGATCGCCTGCTGATGTCGGGCCGAGAAACACCGAAACTCCCAAATGAAGAGAAGGAGGACTCATTTTGACACGAAACACACAGTTCATATCGTTTCACATGCCTCTAAAGACACACAGGGAAAGTAAAGTGACTTTTTACTTACAAGCAGGAACACCAAGTCTCTGACGAGGATAACAAAAGGAACGTTTCACCTTGAACTGAAAACTCTGTCATTACCTGCTGCAACCTTACGTCATGCAACGTCTAGAAAAAGTGTCCAGAATGTTCTCCTTTTAGTGCTCGTCAACATTGAATCAAACTGACAGCCGATTTCAAGTAATGTCAATTAATTAAATATGCAAAACGTAAAGTGAGTGACTTGGGGGAGTCATTGGTGTCTTGGTGGCCTCGCTCAGATTTACACATGTGCCATATTCCTTCTGTTTCTTAATGATGGATTTAACTGTACTCCAGGAGATCCCTATGAAGTAATGTCAGTTAATTAAAAATATAAAATGTGAAATAAGGAAATTTTCAAGTCACCGAGTTTCCCCTGAAGTACAGTTAAATCCATCGTTAAGAAAAGGAAGGAATACGGCACATGTATAAATCTGACTAGAGCAGGACGTCCTCAAAAACTGAGAGACTGTGAAAGAAGGACACTAGGGAGGGAGGCCACTAAGACACCTATGACTCCTCTGAAGGAGTTAGAAGAAGGAGACTAGTGAGGGAGGCCACCAAGACACCTATGACTCCTCTGAAGGAGTTACTAGAAGGAGACTAGTGAGGGAGGCCACCAAGACACCTATGACTCCTCTGAAGGAGTGACAAGAAGGAGACTAGTGAGGGAGGCCACCAAGACACCTATGACTCCTCTGAAGGAGTTACTAGAAGGAGACTAGTGAGGGAGGCCACCAAGACACCTATGACTCCTCTGAAGGAGTGACAAGAAGGAGACTAGTGAGGGAGGCCACCAAGACACCTATGACTCCTCTGAAGGAGTTACAAGAAGGAGACTAGTGAGGGAGGACACCAAGATACCTATGACTCCTCTGAAGGAGTGACAAGAAGGAGACTAGTGAGGGAGGCCACCAAGACACCTATGACTCCTCTGAAGGAGTTACTAGAAGGAGACTAGTGAGGGAGGCCACCAAGACACCTATGACTCCTCTGAAGGAGTGACAAGAAGGAGACTAGTGAGGGAGGCCACCAAGACACCTATGACTCCTCTGAAGGAGTGACAAGAAGGAGACTAGTGAGGGAGGCCACCAAGACACCTATGACTCCTCTGAAGGAGTTACTAGAAGGAGACTAGTGAGGGAGGCCACCAAGACACCTATGACTCCTCTGAAGGAGTGACAAGAAGGAGACTAAGGAGGGAGGTGACCAAGGAACCTATGACTCCCTCTGAAGGAGTTAGAAGGAGACTAGTGAGGGAGGCCACCAAGACTCCTATGACTCCTCTGAAGGAGTTACAAGAAGGAGACTAGTGAGGGACGCCACCAAGACACCTATGACTCCTCTGAAGGAGATACAAGAAGGAGACTAGTGAGGGAGGTGACCAAGACACCTATGACTCCTCTGAAGGAGATACAAGAAGGAGACTAGTGAGGGAGGCCACCAAGACACCTATGACTCCTCTGAAGGAGATACAAGAAGGAGACTAGTGAGGGAGGTGACCAAGACACCTATGACTCCTCTGAAGGAGTTACAAGAAGGAGACTAGTGAGGGAGGCCACCAAGACACCTATGACTCCTCTGAAGGAGATACAAGAAGGAGACTAGTGAGGGAGGTGACCAAGACACCTATGACTCCTCTGAAGGAGTTACAAGAAGGAGACTAGTGAGGGAGGCCACCATGACACCTATGACTCCCTCTGAAGGAGTTAGAAGAAGGAGACTAGTGAGGGAGGACACCAAGACACCTATGACTCCTCTGAAGGAGTGAAAAGAAGGAGACCTAGGAGGTAGACCACCAAGGAACCTATGACTCCTCTGAAGGAATTACAAGAAGGAGACTAAGGAAGGAGGTGACCAAGACACCTATGACTGAAGGAGTTAGAAGAAGGAGACTAAGGAGGGAGGTGACCAAGGAACCTATGACTCCTCTGAAGGAGTGAAAAGAAGGAGACTAGGGAGGGAGGACACCAAGACACTTATGACTCCTCTGAAAGAGTTAGAAGAAGGAGGCTAGTGAGGGAGGTCACCAAGACTCCTATGACTCCTCTAAAGGAGTTACAAGAGAGACACTAGTGAGGGAGACCACCAAGGAACCTATGACTCCTCTGAAGGAGTGACAAGAAGGAGACTAGGGAGGGAGGTGACCAAGACACTTATGACTCCTCTGAAGGAGTTACTAGAAGGAGACTAGTGAGGGAGGCCACCAAGACACCTATGACTCCTCTGAAGGAGTGACAAGAAGGAGACTAGTGAGGGAGGCCACCAAGACTCCTATGACTCCTCTGAAGGAGTGACAAGAAGGAGACTAGTGAGGGAGGCCACCAAGACACCTATGACTCCTCTGAAGGAGTTACTAGAAGGAGACTAGTGAGGGAGGACACCAAGACACCTATGACTCCTCTGAAGGAGTGAAAAGAAGGAGACCTAGGAGGTAGACCACCAAGGAACCTATGACTCCTCTGAAGGAATTACAAGAAGGAGACTAAGGAAGGAGGTGACCAAGACACCTATGACTGAAGGAGTTAGAAGAAGGAGACTAAGGAGGGAGGTGACCAAGGAACCTATGACTCCTCTGAAGGAGTGAAAAGAAGGAGACTAGGGAGGGAGGACACCAAGACACTTATGACTCCTCTGAAAGAGTTAGAAGAAGGAGGCTAGTGAGGGAGGTCACCAAGACTCCTATGACTCCTCTAAAGGAGTTACAAGAGAGACACTAGTGAGGGAGGCCACCAAGGAACCTATGACTCCTCTGAAGGAGATAGAAGAAGGAGACTAGTGAGGGAGGCCACCAAGACACCTATGACTCCTCTGAAGGAATGACAAGAAGGAGACTAGTGAGGGAGGCCACCATGACATCTGTGACTCCTCAGAAGGAGTTAGAAGAAGGAGACTAGTGAGGGAGGTGACCAAGGCACCTATGACTCCTCTGAATCACTTATTTTACATTTTATATTTTTAATTACTAGACACAAATTTAAATATATTCTTATCTCAAAGCTACAGCTCAATGTTGAAAAGCAGTGAAAGGAGACAACGTCTGTGGAGGTGAATATTTATTAAATGTGCTGTATAAATCACCAGTAAATGCTCCCTCAGTGTTTCCCTACAGTTTAAACCTAAAACTGTGACCATAACATCCAAGAATGCCATGTGTTACTATAAATAGAGTGCTGCAGCTTTAATACTTGCATTCTGCGTAGTGAAACTTGGCTCCCTGTGTTTCTTTCACTGAAGTTGAGGATCTGAGTACTTCTTCTTACACAGCCGATGGTTTTGTTTTCCTTTGTTCAGATGTTTGTGAGTGGGCTCACCGAGCGGCCATCTGATCATAAAACACGTCGGCTGTGCTGCACTAAGAATGGACGCATGTATCTGAGCCGCGACGAAGACTCAGAGGTGAGCGGGTAATGACTGAGTTTTCATTATCGAGTGAAACGTTCTCATTTGAGTGTGATGAAGTCGTATCTCGGGAAGCCGTTAGCTGAAATGTGAGGAGATTTTCTTTTGGAGCACTCAGTCCAAGGTCCCCGTGACTTTGTGGAGGAATTCATGTGACGCAGCGCTGTGACGTCTGTGGACTCATGAATTCCTCCGACAATGTTCAGTCTCTACCCAGCGTGCTGCAGCTAGGGCTTCTTGTCCGCGTATGATTGGCTGGTGGTGGCGGCGGCGGCGGTGCTGGCGGGGAAGTCCGGGTAAACCAGGAAGCCGGTGAAGGTGATGTACTTGGCGTGGTTGCTGTAGGCCCCGAACCCGTCTCTCTGGTGGGAGTAGAGCCACACCGTGTCGCCCGGCTTCAGCGACAGCATCAGGCTCTGGCTCTGCAGGGCTTTCTCGCCCTGGCTGTCGTCGTAGATCATCGCCTGCACCTCCAGGCGGTTCTTCATCAGCTTCACCGACAGCGTCTTCTGCGGCAGCTTGCCCACGTTGAAGGAGAAGTAGTAGGCTCCGGGGACTCGGCAGGTGAACACGCCCTCCGTCACGTTGAAGTCCTCGCCGATGTTGACGAAGGCCGTGTCGAAGCTGACCGGTTGGTGCTGCGGCATCCCCACCTGGTCGACCCCCACGATGCTCTGGGTGCGCCCCACCGAGAAGGCAGATCTCTGGTCGTCCTCGTCGTCCTCCTCGTCGTCCTCCTCCTCTTCCTCCCTGTGCTGCAGCTCCTTCTCCTCCTCCTCCTCCTTGGCTCCTGACCTGGCGTGCTCCGTGGCCTGGTTGCTGCTTGGCAGGGGGATGCTGTCCTGCAGGGGCTGCTGGGAGTTGTAGGCGGGGTGGTGCTGCTGCTGGTGGTGCGTCTGGTAGTCGTAGGTGTCGGGGTAGACGAGGTAACCGTTGAAGGTGGTGTAGTGCCCCGTGTTGCTATAGAGAGCGTAGCGGGGGTCGCCATGGAGACGCAGCCAGACGGTGTCACCGAACTCCAGCTGCAGCATCACGCTCTGGCTCTGCACCTGAGGACGGAGGCAGGCGTTATCATCGCGGCTACAGAGGCACGTCTACGCCTGTCGTACACCGAGGCGCCGACACCAAACACATAATCCAATCATGTACCTCACGCAGCTCCTCATTCAGGGCAATAATCCCCTTTGTTCTGCTTTCACTCCCCACCTCAACACAAACACACCCTCTGTAAGGAGCCACTGGAAGCTCCGACATGATAAAGGAGCGCTGTAAACATTTCCTTAGAGGGGAAAATACATCCTGAAAGGGAGCTTAGGCGTTATTTGAACCAGAGGCTGAGCGATCCGTCTAAAATCACAGCCTATCGTGCTGCTTTCTTGCCAAGACTTTGGAGAAGCTCAATTGTTTTTTGAAGCTCAAAGGTTTATCTTGCGTAGAGGAATGCAAAAGGCCTTAGCGTGTGCCAAAATGACAATAAATTAGAGTAAAACCATTTATTCTCAAGCACAACATGCAGTTTAGTTTATGCAATTATGAGAAATAGCAAGAAAATGCACAGATTTATGCAAAATAAGGTTGTTGCTTTGCTATATCCTGGCCGCCGCATCCTGCTGGATAGGCTGGAGAACTGGGTTGGACTTTCTGGAACAGTCCTTAATTGGTTCAGGTCCTATTTAGAAGGCCGGAGTTATTTTGTTACGATTGGCAGTTATGAATCTGATCGATTGGCCATGACCTGTGGTGTGCCCCAGGGGTCAGTTCTTGGTCCTCTGCTGTTCAACTTGTATATGCTCCCTCTGGGTCAAATAATACAAAACTTGAACATTAATTATCACAGCTATGCAGATGATACACAACTGTACGTGTCTGTGTCACCAGACGACTGCAGCCCAACAAACTTATTGTGTCAATGTCTGGAGCAAATAAACGCCTGGATGAAAGAGAATTTTCTACAATTAAATGAAGACAAAACTGAAATTATTCTGTTTGGCAGTAAAGAGAAGAGGGTCAGCATTAGTAAACATCTTGAGACTCGGGCTCTCAAAACCACCGACCAAGTTCGGAGCCTGGGAGTGCTAATAGACTCAGATCTGACTTTCAACAGCCACATCAAAGCTGTCACCAAAGCAGCTTTTTACCACCTGAAAAACATCAACAGAATCAAAAGTTTTGTCTCCCAGAAAGATCAGGAGAAACTCATCCATGCATTCATCTCCAGTAGACTCAATTATTGTAATGGCCTTTTGACAGAACTTCCCAAAAAGAGCATTAAACAGCTGCAGCTCGTCCAGAACGCTGCTGCTAGAGTTTTAACCAGGACTAAGAGATCTGAACATATCACACCAGTTTTAAAGTCTCTACATTGGCTTCCTGTCAGTTACAGAATAGATTTTAAAACCCTACTGATTGTTTACAAATCCCAGAACGGTTTAGGTCCAGAATACATCTGTGATATGTTCAAAGAATATAAACCCAGCAGGGCCCTCAGATCCAAGAACTCAGGTCAGCTAGTCCAGACCAGAGTCCAGACTAAACGTGGAGAAGCCGCATTTAGCTTTTATGCTGCAAAAAAGTGGAACAAACTGCCACTGGAGATTAAACTTTCACAAAATGTAGAAACTTTTAAAGCCAGGTTAAAAACATTTCTTTTCTCATGCGCCTATGCATGAAATCTGCACGGTATCTTTTAACTTATCTTGCTTTTAATCATTTTAATATTATTATTCTACATTATTTTAATTTTTGCAATGTCTTAATTATGTTTTATTTCTCTTTCTGTAATGCTTTTAATGTTTTATGTAAAGCACTTTGAATTGTCTTGTACATGAAATGTGCTATACAAATAAATTTGCCTTGCCTTGCCTATAAGTGGACGCATCATGCTAACTTCTGTGCGTAGTCACAACCCAAAGGCCCTTCTGAGTAAGGAAAACCTCTGTACTTACTATGCAGTTAGCCTAGCTTAGCACAATGGGACAATGTTTATTTGGGTGTCTAAGTCTGATCAAGGTTTTCCATCAGAACACCACATAGTACCAATATGATCCATGTTATTCACTTCACCTGTCAGTGGTCAGGATGTTGGGGCTGATCGGTTTATACGCCAAATGCTCCAGTGAGAATATCGACTTGTTTACCAAACACCGCTAGGGATGGAAATCGATGAGATTTTTACAATTCCGATTCCATGTTCGATTCTGCTTAACGATTCGGTTCTTTATCGATTCTCATTTGGAAAAAAGGAGAACAAACAGGTCGTGCAACTTTGACACATTCACCTACCAAAAATCAGAGGCATCTACTGCGGCAAATGGGTGCCAGCCTTTTACCACAAACTCAATCACTGCTCGGTGACATTCGTCCATCTTGACCTGGGTCATTTTACTCTTCCTTGCCTCGGTGAAAGGAGAAGCTAGAGGTAGACGTGAACTGGAGCGAGAACTTCCAGCCTCTGAGCCGGTCAGACTCGGTCTTCTAAATGTAAGGCATGAGAAGGCCTTCATTTAACGTTAACAGTTAGTAATAGCAGGGTTTACAATGAGGCAAATGGCGCTAACATGACAGGCTGTTAGTTAGTTAGTTAGTTACCTGCAGATGCTAACGTTGCTGCTGCTGCTGGGTTCAGATTCACTCTGGAGCGGATCGAAAACACGACGTTCATTCAGAGTTATCTCATGCTGAGTGTGGAGATGTTTCTGCATATCGGTAGTGTTTCCTCCCTTTGATGAAACATCCACATTGAAAGTATTGCTAGTTGCCCTGTTGTCGTCCTTTCTCGTCAAATGTGACCAACCTTTCAAGTGTTTGTGCCTCTTGGGCGCCATGTTTCCTGCTGGCTGCACTGGTGAAAGACGTCACCACGCATGTTGTGTAGCTCGCTAAGGAATCGATGAGGGAACCGTTGGCAAATGAGTCCAAGGAATTGAAACACCGGGAACCGGTTCTCAACAAGAATCGGTTTTCTATGCACCACGTTGTCGGCGACTTTGCTAGCTTGATTGTAACTCTACCAGTACTCTGTCAATGCTAACTAACAGTTAGCTTAATAACTTCTTTTGTCTTCTAGTCATTTCTAGAGCTTTTTTACCACAAGGTTGGCTGTGAGAGACCTGACATCAGTGAGTTTAACCAGAACCCTGCTCCAAGCTTGATTCTCCAGAGTCCACCACGGCTACATTAGCACTAGTTTCAACATATTAGCTTGGATGCACAGTTCAAGACGGAGCCCTGTCGTCCCTGTCAGCACGAACGTCCGATAAGAAAGAAGAGTCCGCATTTGAACGACACGTCTGACATCGGCGAGTATTTTACAAACTATCTCTCTGTACTTTGCAGCTTCCTGACAAACCAAAGCCCAAAGGTTCTTTCTGAAGACAAAACCAGTTTGTAGAAAAAGCTCTTGGGCGCTGCAGCTTTTACAGCACGATAGAGAAAAAGGGCGAAACGCTGCATTTGATGGGGACTAGTTTTTGTTTGGTAGTGAAGGTACATGTCATTCAGTGCGACAGGGTGGTTTATGATGTGTTTTTAATAGATTTTGGACAATAATGGATGATCTGTGGCTCAGAGGAGTGAGATTTGTTAGTTTTATGAGATGCACAAGTTCTTAATTCATATTTTGGTAGTGTTTCATGCACTTAATTTACTAAAAATGTGAATATTTACAGCCACATTTATACACTAGCTAGTTAAATAATTTTATATTCCATTGTACGTTACACATTCACATGTTTAGAGTCTACAGTCTAAGCCTTTCATGATTCTGATTGGTTGTTTTGGTCACATGAGAGTTGGAATGAGGAAGTTGTTGAGGAAGAGATCCAACCACCACACATCAAACCCATAGACTGCGTTGACTGCTGCTGCCGATTGGAGCCGACGTGCCTACGTGGCGGCCATCTTGGTACAGTGCCACTCGCCCCTACAGTGCATTACGTCTATAGAGGAATGACATGTCTGCACTATAAAAGTGATCATAAATCCATCAGTTGTCAACATATATTGTTTGTTCTAAACGTCAGACATGGAGGACGGACAGGCAGACATAAATAGAACAAAAGCATCCTGTGTCAAAGCTACATGTGTGACGTTTTTAACAAACCAAACCGTTTGGAAATTGGTCGAAAATTCAGTGAATAATTCTACTTTAAGATTGTGGAGTACCTCTTACCTCCATAGACTTACATTCACTCCCCCCCTCTGCTAGCCCTGTACCAAGATGGAGGAGCTTTAGGCACGTCCCTCCACAGTCAATGCGACGTCTACGAATATATGTCTATAATCAAACCCACACCTTGGGTTTGGTGTTTTTATGGAAGGAAAATACAGAAGGCTGTGACTGAACCCACCTTCCTCTCCTCTCCAGCGTTCTCCTCGTACACGATGGCCTGCACCTCGTTCCTGTTCTTCATCAGCATCACGGAAAGGTCTTTATGCGGGAACTTCCCCACCGTGAAGGAGAAGTAATAGGCTCCGGGGATGCGGCAGCGGAACAGGCCGGCCTTGGCGTCGAAATCCCCGCCGATGTTGACGTAAACGGCGTCGAAGGTCACCGTCATCTTCGGGCCGCCCTCCATGCTGTTGGTGCGGGCGGCGGAGAAGGCCGAGCGCAACTCCACGTCGTCCTGGAGGCGAGCGAAACCCTCTGCGTGGCTCAGGCACAGCAGGCCGATCAGAACGCTCGCCGGGAGCAGCATGGTGCCTGCAGGAAACGAGAGAAGAGCTTTAGCCAGGGGAAAATTCAGCAGCTGTGGAGTGAAGTTCGACTCGGAGGAGATGCAACCTGGGAAACCACAACGGGCAACCAATTATGACGAGGAAGCTGCGAAAACTGACTCCCGCCTTTGTTCTCTGCTCTGGTCGGCTGCAGCTCGTCTCTCTCATGATGCACCTGAAGAGGATTCAACACATTTCTCTGATTCATGCGACCTGACTCAGTTCCAGGATTCTGGAGCCGCCTGAGGACAGCTTTCATTAATTTAGCTGCTCATTGATCGTAACTCTGCTAAAATGTTTTCACTCATTTCCAGAGAGTAGAATCAGCCTCCCATCGCATAATTTCACGCTGCACCGCTCCTCTCTGGTCGTCAAACGGCAGCACAGTTTTTTTTTTCTTCTGTTGATCGCTGGTTTCTTAACTGCAGACTCAGATTTCCTCTGCTGGGTTTCATTTGAAACTCGAGCAAAAGCCCAGAGGTTCAGCGGGCCAGGTGAGTAATAATGCTGCTTGTTAGAAAGTCATTCAAATGGCAGCACAGAGGTAAATCAATGACGCAAAGAGACAAAAAACATCAATAAAAAGACATGAAAAGCCACAAAGAGACATTAAATGACCACGAGGAGATGTAAAATGAACACAGAGACACAAAATGGACATATAGAGATGCAAGATACACAGAAAGAGATGCAAAATCAACACACAGAGATGACAAATGAACACAAATAGGCACCAAATCACCACAAAGAGGCATAAAATGACCACAAATAGACACAAAATGACCAAAAGCAGACACAAAATCACCTCAAAGAGATCCAAAAGGAGCACAAAGAGACACAAAATGAACGCAGAGGCACAAAGTGACCATAAAGAGATGCAAGATACGCTCAAAGAGATGCAAAATCAGCACAAAGAGGCACAAAATCAACATAAAGACACAAAAATGATCAAAATGAGATGCAAAATTAACACGAAGTGACGCAAAATCAACACAAAGAGGGACAAAATGACCACAAAGAGACACAAAATGATCACAGAGACACAAAATGACCACAAAGAGGCACAAAACGACTACAAAGAGACACAAAACGACTACAAAGAGACACAAAATGACCACAAAGAGACACAAAACGACTACAAAGAGACACAAAATGACCACAAAGAGGCACAAAATGACCACAGAGACACAAAATGACCACAAAGAGACACAAAATGACCACAAAGAGACACAAAATGACCACAAAGAGGCACAAAACGACTACAAAGAGACACAAAATGACCACAAAGAGGCACAAAACGACTACAAAGAGACACAAAACGACTACAAAGAGACACAAAACGACTACAAAGAGACACAAAATGACCACAAAGAGGCACAAAACGACCACAAAGAGGCACAAAGAGGCACAAAATGACAACAGAGACACAAAATGACCGCAAAGAGACACAAAATTACCATAAAAGAGGCACAAAGAGGCACAAAATGACAACAGAGACACAAAAAGACCGCAAAGAGGCACAAAATGACCACAAAGAGACACAAAATAACCACAAAGAGGCACAAAATTACCATAAAGAGGCACAAAATGACAACAAAAAGACACAAAACAACCGCAAAGAGGCACAAAATGACCACAAACAGACACAAAAATAGCATAAAAGAGGCAAATTCAATCCACAGAGATGCAAAAGGCGCCACCAATAGATGTGAAATGAACAGAAAAAGATATAAAATGAACACAAGTGGACACAAAATCATCTAAGAGGCACAAAATGAGAGAAAACTATTATAAAGAGACACAAAAACAGCAGAGGGACGAGTTTCTGCAGCATCACAGTGTTTATTGACTGTCTGTTGCTTGAGTTCATTTACTTTATTCAGCCGTTTGGCAGCAGAGAGGAGGACGACAGCGACGGTGACGCTGGACAAAACGCTGATTGGAAGCACATGGTTTTATTTATTCATCCAACCAGTCATTTCTCTGTTGTCCACCTTCGTTTTCCCCTCAAGCAGCTTCACCTGGATCCCGTCTCACCTGTTCCCTCTCAGCCAATCAGCCTGCAGTATAAACACCTGCAGCTCACCTCGGCTGATTTGCCAGTTTGTCTTCCGGCTTTCAGATTCAGTCTAGCTGCTGCTGGTGTTTGAACCTCAGTCTGCTCCCGGTGCTTTGTTTTCATGAAGCTCCTCTCAGTTCAGGCTTTTAATGACCTGAGTTCTGTGCCGGTGATGAGATTATAAATCCAGCTTTTAATGAGGCGGTCCTTCAATCAACAGAAACGGAAAACAAGGCCGTACGATGCTCCAGGCACGCGGGTTACTGACTGCAGAAGGATGCGAAATAAACACAATGAAGAGACAGAAATGACCAGAAATAGGCACAAAATGAAAATACAGAGACACAAAATAATCATAAAGAGAGAAAACAACTACAAAGAGACGCAAAACGATGATAAAATGATTTAAAATGACCACAAAGAGAGAGAAGACCTGGGACAAAAGGACACGAATGATGAAAGAAAGTTGCAAAATTAGCATAAAAAGACAGAAAACGACCACAAATAGACGCAAAATGATGATAAAATGCAGCGTGACCCATAAATAGATGCAAAGTTTCACATTAGAGATACAAAACAAGATGTAAAATGACACTAAATGAACATACAGAGATGCACATTGATCGCAAAGAGAGAGGAAACAAGGAAAGAAATATGTAAAATGAGACAAATAGATGCAAAGATCCACATTAGAGATACAAAGCAATGACAGAACTAGAAAAGCACTCAGAGATCACAGACCTCCACCAAGCAGCTTCAGTCCACCCCAACACAATTTACCAATGACAAAGTATCCTTAAATTAAAAAAAATCCTGGATCCAGACGGTGATCTGGATCAGTCCCAAAATGTCATCATTTGTCCCATTTCACACATTTCCTGAAAATTTCATCCAAATCCGTCCATGAGTTTTCAAGTTATTTTGAACACAGACAAACAAAGAAACCAACACCTGCAAAAACAAAACCTCCTTGGTGGAGGTAATAATAAGGCTGACCTTAAGGCCGAGTACGGTGTAGTTCCAAGTAGCCTAGAGTGGCTAAGTTAGCTAACCAACAGTAAGCTAGCTTAGCTACTTTACAGACGTAATATTAGGGCTGGTCCCCAATATATGAATATATGAATATTCATTGGTTGTGGTGGTATTGGGATAATAATTTTGATATTGGAATAGTCCTGCACGCCACCGCTGAGCGCCGCCGAGCGCTGCCAAGCGTTGCCGAGCGTTGCCAAGTGTTGCCGAGGCTGTAGTACGCCAACGAGCGCCGCCAAGGCTCTAGAACGCCGCCGTGGTTCTAGTACGCGGACCTGCCAACTCCGGTGTCAGAAACTGAAAACGCTTTCCAACAGCACAGAGTTTCAACTTTGGGTAGATAAAAATAAAAGTAGAAAAGCCCTCAGAGAGCACAGACCTCCACCAAGCAGCTTCAGTCCACCTCCAACACAATCTACCAACGACAAAGTATCATTAAATTAAAAAAAAAAAAAAAATCCTGGATCCATACGGTGATCCGGATCAGTCCCAACATTTCATCATTTGTCCCATTTCACACATTTCCGGAACATTTCATCCAAATCCATCCATGAGTTTTCGAGTTATTTTGAACACAAACAAAGAAACAAATGCCGGCGAAAACATGACCTTCTTAGCGGAGGTAAAGATGTAAAATGATATTAAATGAACATACAGAGATGCACAATGACCACAAAGAGAGAGAAAACAAGGAACGAAATATGTAAAATGAGAAAAATAGATGCATCACTATCTATATATATAGTGCCTCAAGAAGCGCCATATAAAACCAATGCATTATACAGAAATGCAAATTGACCTCAAAGAGACTGACTGTCCTCTAAATCTTAACCAAGTTGGTTTTGTGTTTAAACACAAGCAAACGGAGCAGAAAAACATCTGTGCTGCGTTGCTCTCCGATGACTCACATTCAGACGGGACACGGCACTTGATGTTTCGCAGAGTTTTTGATGTCAGCATTAAAATTCTGGCGAAACATCAGACTTCCCAGCAAGAAAATGCCTCAGCGATGGGCGCCGACGAGAGGAAACAGCTTCACCTCAAGCACAGATTTGGAGGTGAGACATTAAAACCACGCACAGGCGGACGATATCAAACACAACCCTCGGTATGGTGGAGCGAGCGTACATTTGCACAACACAAAAACAAACAAAACGGGCCTGGCGTACACACAGATACAATCCCTGAGCAGTGGTTGAGTCATTCAGACGGATCGCTCTCAGCAAAGGAGGTATTAATGTGGCTTTTATTAGCAGAGACGAGCGCTCTCATCGTCTCATTGTCCTGATGTAATGAACCAACAGGAAGGAGACACAGGTGGACCGACAAAGCTCCGACGCCACAACAAAAGGACACAGCTGATCATGTGCAGACCTGGAGGATGTTTATCAGCCTTTATTAGCGTGTCGTGTCGTGACGGTACATGGAGACGGAGCCACTCATTAATAAGAGACGAGACAAAGAGTCTGCAGCCAGGATAGCGGCTCTGCAAGGCGAAAGACGCACAGTGATGCTAACATGCTAACGAAAAACATGTATATTCACAGTTATTTCGAATTTACCCGTAGTCCTGACAAGTTTGCATTGGTGGTGATGTTTGAAGGAATAAATAATTTCAGACGCAGATTTATGTATAAAAATGTGAAAAACAACTGATACAGAAATCTGATTATAAAAATCAACAACTTCAGTTTGGAATGTTAGCATGCTAACGTTTGCAAACTGCAGTGTTTCGTGGTAATTGCAAGTTAATGAGTGATTTGTTTTTAATTTTCTGACTAAAACATAAATATGATTTTTTTCCCCCTGTTCAATTTTATTTATATGGTGAGAATTCACAACATACATCCTCTCACAGCGTTTAGCATAGTAAAATTCATCGATCCATTTTCTTCTGCTTATCTGGGGTTGGGTCGCAGAGGCAGCAGACGAAGCAGGTCATTCCAGACCTCCCTCTGGCAACGCTTTCCATCTCTTCCTGGGGGATCCCGAGGCGTTCCCAGGCCAGACGAGATACATAATCCCTCCAGCAAGTTCTGGGTCTGCCCCAGGGTCTCCTCCCAGGTCGACATGCCCGGAAAACCTCCAAAGGAAGTCTCCTCAGAGGCATCCGGATCAGATGTCCAAACCAACTCAGCTGGCTTCTTTTGACATGAAGGAGCAGCAGCTCTACTCCGAGCTCCCTCTGGATGTCCGAGCTCCTCACCCTATCTCTAAGGCTGAGCTCAGCCACCCTGCGGAGGAAGCTCATTTCGGCCGCTTGTACCCGTGATCTTGTCCTTTCGGTCACAACCCAGAACTCATGACCATAGGTGATGGTTGGAATGTAGATGGACTGGTAAATCGAGAGCTTCGCCTTGCGACTCAGCTCCCTCTTCACCATGACGGTCCGGTACAACGCCCGCATTACCACTAATGCTGCACCAAGCCGCCTGTCCATCTCACGCTCCATTTTCCCGTCATTCGTGAACAAGATCCCGAGATGCTTAAACTCCTTCGCTTGGGGAAGCAACTCCCCCCCAACCCAAAGGGAGCACTCCACCGGTTTCCAGAAGAAAACCATGGTAAAGTTCATCCATTCTATACACCGCTTAATCCTCTGTAGGGTCATGGGGGGACTGGAGTCTATCCCAGTCGACTCAGGGCGAAGGCAGGGGACACCCTTAACAGGTCACCAGTCTATCACAGGGCTACATATAGAGACAAACAAGCACACTCTCATTCACACCTACAGACAATTTAGAATAATCAGTTAACCTCAGCATGTTTTTGGACTGTGGGAGGAAGCTGGAGTACCTGGTGAAAACTCACACTGCACAGGGAGAACATGCAAACTCTACACAGAAAGATCCCAGGCGTCCTAACCGGGAAGCGAACCGGGATCTTCTAGCTGTGAGGCGACGCTGCTAACCACCGAGTGACTGTGCAGCCCCATGGTAAAGTTCAGACCTTATGAATTTTAAACAGAAGAGCAAAGAACCCAACAATCCAAAGTTGCCTCTGGATTCCCTGTGAGCAAATAGTCAGCGACGGTGAGAAGGAACCAAAAAAAACCCCCTAAAATAAGGAGGGAACAAATACCTCCGACAGAACCAGGCTCAGGGAAGGCAACCATCTGCTTCGACTGGTTAGGGTGAGGCATAGCAGGATAGAAGGTGGAGATCAAGCAACACAAACAACAATTAGCTATTGAATTGATGAATTGTTGGAGCTTGAAAAAGATTCATGGGATGAGCCAAGTTATTCCAGTTCACCCTGAGGATACATGGATTTCTGCACCACGTTTCATGACACTCGAATAGATTTAGAGTCATTTTATTCAAAATCCAAAGGAACAGTCAGGAAATCACCAAAACCTTCCAGACCATCTTTGCAGAACTGATCATCAGACAGTCAGATTCTCCCTCCACACCTTTCCAGCATCAACTTAGGCTCTTTATAAGACAGTTTCTGCACTTTCCATTTACTGAGGCTGACAATGAAGCTTTCACGGCCACTTCTTTGTACAGAGGTGAGAGAATAGTCGGGGTCTGATCGTCTCTCTGAAGCTCCCTTATTCTCTCATTACGCAATTAGCTGTGACACCTTTTCATGAGAACAATGGTGATGCAATGAGAGGTTGTACTAGAAAGGTTTCTCTTCCCACTGCTCTGATGGCCGCCGTCGAGAGAGAGTCTTTATCTTCTTCTTTTATTAAGGCTCCACCATCATCTGTTAAGACACTCAGTCTGGACCAAGGTGGTGCAAACAGTAGGTAAAGATCAGGGATTTTAAACTCACTTTATATCCCTGTTGATTTATTTTACAGGCTAAAGTTGTTTAGATTTAATAGTCCACCGAGCGTTACGGAGGCTGTAGAAAGTGGTTTTAATACACGGACCTGCCATCACTCCCACAATGTCATCATTTGTCCCATTTCACACATTTCCTGAACATTTCATCCAAATCTGTCCATAACTTTTCGAGTTATTTTGAACACAAGCAAACAAACAAACAAACAAACGCTGGCAAAAACATAACCTCCTTGGTGGAGGTAATAATCAGGCTGACCTTAAGGCCAAGTACGGTGTAGTTCCAAGTAGCCTGAAGTGGCTAAGTTAGCTAACGAACAGTATGGTAGCTTACCTGCTTTACAAACCTAATAATAGGGCTGGTCCCCAATATACGAATAGCTGAATATTGGTTGGTTGTGGTGGTATTCGGATAATAATTTTGATATTCGAATAGTCCTGTGCGCCGCCGCCTAGCACCACTGGGTGCTGCCGAGGCTGTAGAACACCGCTGTGGTTCTAGTACGTGGACCTGCCAACTCCAGTGTCAAAAACTCAAAATGCTTTCCAATAGCACAGAGTTTCAACTTTGGGTAGATAAAAATAAACGTACAAAAGCACTCAGAGAGCTCAGACCTCCACCAAGCAGCTTCAGTCCACCCCCAACACAATCTCCCAACGACAAAGTATCCTTAAATTAAAAAAAAAAAAAAATCCTGGATCCAGACGGTGATCCGGATCACTCCCAAAATGTCATCATTTGTCCCATTTCACACATTTCCTGAACATTCCATCCAAATCCATCCATAACTTTTTGAGTTATTTTGAACACAGACAAACAAACAAACCAAGGCCGGCAAAAACATAACCTCCTTTCCTGTGATGAAGACAGCAGAAGCGGTCGAAACATGTCAACAAGGTAATACATCTTTTCTCTACTGAGTTGTTGGATAAAAGAACTAACGCTACTATAGAGTGGCTAAGCTAGCTAACCAACAGTATGGTAGCTTAGCTGCTTTACAAACCTAATATTAGGGCTGGTCGCGAATATACGGATATCAGAACATTGGTTGGTTGTGGTGGTATTGGGATAATAATTTTGATATTCGAATAGTCCTGAGCACCACCGGGCGCTGCCTAGGCTCTAGAACGCCGCTGTGGTTCTAGTACGTGGACCTGCCAACTCCGGTGTCAAAAACTCAAAACTCTTTCCAACCGCACAGAGTTTCAACTTTGGGTAGATAAAAATAAAAGTAGAAAAGCACTCAGAGAGCACAGACCTCCACCAAGCAGCTTCAGTCCACCCCCAACACAATCTCCCAATGACTAAGTATCCTTAAATTTAAAAACATCCTAGATCCAGACGGTGATCCGGATCAGTCCCAAAATTCCATCATTTGTTCCTTGTCCTGTTTCACACATTTCCTGAACATTTAATCCAAATTTGTCGATAACTTTTCGAGTTATTTTGAACACAAACAAACAAACAAAGCAACCCCAGCAAAAACAAAACCTCCTTGGCGGAGGTAAAAATAAGGCTGACCTTAAGGCCAAGTACGGTGTAGTTCCAAGTAGCCTCGAGTGGCTAAGCTAGCTAACCAACAGTATGGTAGCTTAGCTGACAAACAAACAAAGAAACAAACAAAGCAACGCCAGCAAAAACATAACCTCCTTGGTGGAGGTACTGATACGAAGCTTTAAAGTACAAATGAAAGAGATTGCTAATGTGCTAATGACCGGGCACTTAAAGGCTTAGGTTTGGGTTAACGGTTAATGTTAGCGTGATAATGTCAGGTTCAGCCAAACAGAGAAAGAGTATTAAGGGTGTCTTAATGTAAACGTGGCCCTCGGGGTGTGGTAGGGATGAACTCACACACTTACTTATCGAACACACCTGACTTTGGGCTCTGATCAATTCAGGTAAACACAACCACCTTCCAGCGTGGCGGTGGAGAACTTCGCCCAACACAAAGCAAAGCTCATCCCAGCTGAACTGCAACGGCGGGCAGAACTTAATCCAGCTTCAGATAATAACAGCTCATGGTGCGTTAAATCTATCCCCGGTACAAATGATCTGGATTAGAAAAACGACCTGCCAGCGACGTGCGGATGATCACGTCGTCTTTGGCAGCAGAGAACATCAGCGCCGGTGTTATAAATGAATTCAGCTCGTCTGATTTATCGTCTAATTGTGCATTCTTGCTTTTATTATCCTCTACATCTGTTTTTTCCCCCCACCACAAGCTGCAATGTATCACTGCCGGGGCCTCGAAGTTATTCACTAAATGCTCTCCTTGTATGTTTATACTGAATCGACCTCTTTGAATGGAAACTAATTACGGCGGTTAATTGTACTTAAGGCACCGAGGCACAGCCGATCGTTTCTGTCTGACTGCTTCTCCCGCTGCAGCAGGGGGAGGAATCCAACAACAATGCCCCTTCATGAATCATCATCACTTTTCGTTTTTTTTTAAACTCAACCACCGCATTAAAGAAAGCATAAAATTAAAGCAGCAGTTGCGCTCGCTCCTGTAATGTTTGTTTGTCTGTGTAATGGCGGCGTTTTCCAACCGGTCGTGCTGATCGACCGCGGGTCTGCAGAGAGCGTCAGGTTCAAACGGCAATGAGAAGAATAGATCAAACAAACCTCTTCCGTAATGAGCACCCGGGGGAGCGGGAATGGAGAGGACGGGAGCAGAATTAGCAACTGTGAAAACTACGCTGCTGTGCATTTTTTCAAAAACTCCACTAATTAGCCGCTTCCTTGAGTCCGACACAGTTCCAGAGCTGAAACTCGCCACTCCTGAGCGACACACAGCTCTTTCTCTCTCACAGTTATTCGCTAACTTGCACAGATGTAAGCATATTTGAATGTATGCTGTGTGAAGGTGTGATTACAGGAATAAACTGCGTGCAAAACAAGGCAAGTTATGTGCATTACACTGAGCTGAGTTCACTGTGTGGGCTGTTGTCGTAAAACATCACCATCCAAGCTGGAGTGAAATAATCTCAGCACCAGAAGCAGCTCGGGCTCCACAGGTAACGTATTTACATGAGTCGTTGCCACCGAGTCGCCTGGTTGAGTTTATTGTGCGTCGCTGTGCAGATTTAATGCTGTGCAGGAAAGACTGGAAGTATCACACTGGAACATTTTACTGGTAAATTACAGCTAAACACTGGCAGCTGTGGTTGCCAGTGTTTTGCTGTATGCTCACCAGATTTGGTTAGCATTAGCATGTAGCATTTGCGGCTAGTTGAATGGTAGCATCGGCACTGGTCACTACCTGGAGCATCTCCTAAACAGGCCTAGGGTCAGTTAAACGTGGCAGTGGTGGTTGAATTAGCAGTTAGCATTAGCATTTAGCTTAATGGTAGCATCAACACTGGTCACTACCTGGAGCATCTCCTAAACAGGGCCTGGGTCAGTTGAATGTGGCAGTGCTGGTTGAATTGGCAGTTAGCATTTAGCTTAATGGTAGCATCAGCACTGGTCACTACCTGGAGCATCTCCTAAACATGCCTGGGTCAGTTGAACGTGGCAGTGCTGGTTGAATTAGCAGTTAGCGTTAGCATTTAGCTAAATGGTAGCATCGGCACTGGTCACTACATGGAGCATCTCTTAAACAGGCCTGGGGTCAGTTAAACGTGGCAGTGGTGGTTGAATTAGCAGTTAGCTTTAGCATTTAGCAGCTGTAAATTTACATGTTTACCATAAAATTATTTTTACTGTATTTAAATCAGCAAAAAAATGCAATTGTTTATGAAAAAGGATTGAAAAATGGTTAATATTTTTAACTTTTTTTTTCTTTCATGCTTTCTTTTTCACATATTTCCCTGTTTTGAAAAATTACATTATAGTATTGAAATTTCTGGTAAATGCACAAAAAAAATACTGTAAAAAAGGCAAAAGGTCTGTATTTAAACATAATAAAATATAATTATTTTACAGAGATTTAATGTTATTTGCTGTTTTTTTTACTCTTTTTGAACATCACAGCATCCCATCATTTGTACCATATTTTTTCTGACATTTTTGTATATAAATAATGATTTTATATCTATATTGTTGTCATTATTATTAATATAATTGTAATATTATATAGTAATACTGCAAATTAAATTGATATTATTGGTCATTATCCAAAATTAAACCTTCACAATGCTTGTTTTATCCAAGCAATGGGTCAAACCTGAAAATAACTTTAAAAACGCATCAAATAGTTGCTTTTAAAGAACTAAATCTATTATTTTTTTTGCATTTATACATGAAAAATTATGCTTGTTAATTTGCTGTCGGTTAACTAATCGATCTGGATGCTTCCTGTCCCGTGATTTAACATTACTGCATTCGTTCTTGGAAGTCTTGGGTGACCAACCACAACATGATTTCTGGTTGAGATGTATCTGATAGTGGATTAATGAGTGGCCACATGAAACGTGATAAAAGCACATTAGATTTGCCCTCCAGGCTCCACGGCTTCATCTGAGCCGGCTTCACAGCAGAGTCAGTTTCCCATCAAACAGGCTGGAGCTCGCTGAGGCTCTCACTGGCTCGTATCACGCGGTGAACTGGAGCCGAGTTATTATGCAAATTGAACAACACAAAGTATTAATTCTCTCTCAAATGCTTCTTTGTCGTATAAACGGCTCGAGCGCTGTGCTTCCGGATGATAACTCCTCACCGAACGGCTTCACGAGGTAATTAGTCTGAGAGGTGTTTGTTTCAGGAGACGGTGCTTTCATTCATTCCCTCGTCAGCGTTCCAGCAAATAATGTACAGCAAACCTAATCCTGACGGGCAAATTCTGCTGTAGAGACGAAGAGAGAAGTCGTCAGTTTAAATAGATTAAACTAAATTATACAGATTGTTCTTCATCGTGTGAAAGCTGCATCATTATATCTTTATTTTTTAGCTTCTTTTTCAGCTCTATCTAGCTGCTGTAACGTGTAAATTTCTCCAGTGAGGGATAAAAAAAAACTTCATTTTATCCTGTTAATTAATCTGAGCTATCAATTCCAAGTTTTTACGGATAACTGCTGATCTCCAAACGTCCATTCATCCCTCTGTTCTCATCGGTGCTGGAGCTACAGGCCCCTCAGGACAAACCAACCAGCTTCCTCCAGCTTCCTCCGGTGGGAATTCCTCCCCCAGGCTGGGAGATCTCATCCTCCCAGCGAGTCCTCCAGTCTCTTTCTAGACAAAGACAGTCTGTCCTGGCTCGTGGATGTGAGTTTACTCTGATGTGCCGCAGTAAATAAATCCCTTCGCCATATATATACTGCACTTTAATGTGGTTTTCAATACCTTTTTCCACAAGTTGTGCTAACAATGGGAGACAGTCAAACTTTGCTTTTAGAATCAGGTGCATTCTAAAGTAGTATAATAAGAGCCGAAATAAGAAGAAAAGACCTGTGAGATGTTGGGAGACTTCCACCTGAATCTGCTTTCTTTCAAGCCCTTCAAACAGCATCTATAGTCGTCTAGACGTTTCATGAATTTTTTAAGTATCTCACACTGTGAGTGCGGCTAAAACACAAAGTAAAAAATGAACTGGGGAGACCAGATGCACCTTGTGGAAAAAATCCCATCAGAATTTCAATAATAACTCGATGAAATTCAGCAGAATTGACTCATTACCCCATTAAAGGAAGCCCACAGCTTCAAACTACCACCTGCTGCTGAGAGACACCTGGTCAGGATAGTCAAGAGTCGACCAGGAACCAGCAGAAAGCAGGTCTGAATGAATCAGAAGCTGCTGGAACACAGCTGTCAGTGTCCACAGGGTTGGACATCAACATGAGCTGAGAGGCTCCATGAGGAAGGAAGTTCTTCCTCTAGAAGCAGAACCTTAAAGCTCCACTGATCACATGGACAAAGAAAAAGGCCTTCTGGAGGAAAGTTCTGTGGTCAGATTGAACAAAAACTGAGCAGAAACATGTTTGGAGGAGAGAAGGTGAGGCCTTCAACCCCGAGAACACCAGACCTACCATCAAGCATGGAGGTGGCAGCATCATGATGTGAAGCATGGTGGTGGCAGCATCATGATGTGAAGCATGGAGGTGGCAGCATCATGACGTGAAGCATGGTGGTGGCAGCATCATGACGTGAAGCATGGTGGTGGCAGCATCATGACGTGAAGCATGGTGGTGGCAGCATCATGACGTGAAGCATGGAGGTGGCAGCATCATGACGTGAAGCATGGAGGTGGCAGCATCATGACGTGAAGCATGGAGGTGGCAGCATCATGACATAAAGCATGGTGGTGGCAGCATCATGACGTGAAGCATGGTGGTGGCATCATCATGATGTGAAGCACAGCGGTGGCAGCATCATGACGTGAAGCATGGAGGTGGCAGCATCATGATGTGAAGCATGGTGGTGGCAGCAACATCATGATGTGAAGCACAGCGGTGGCAGCATCATGATGTGAAGCACAGCGGTGGCAGCATCATGACGTGAAGCATGGTGGTGGCAGCATCATGACGTGAAGCACGGAGGTGGCAGCATCATGATGTGAAGCATGGTGGTGGCAGCATCATGACATAAAGCATGGTGGTGGAAGCATCATGACGTGAAGCATGGTGGTGGCAGCATCATGACGTGAAGCATGGTGGTGGCAGCATCATGACGTGAAGCACGGAGGTGGCAGCATCATGACGTGAAGCACGGTGGTGGCAGCATCATGACGTGAAGCATGCCGGTGCCAGCATCATCATGACGTGAAGCATGCCGGTGCCAGCATCATGACGTGAAGCATGCCGGTGCCAGCATCATCATGATGTGAAGCATGGTGGTGGCAGCATCATGACGTGAAGCATGGTGGTGGCAGCAACATCATGACGTGAAGCATGCCGGTGGCAGCAACATCATGATGTGAAGCACAGCGGTGGCAGCATCATGATGTGAAGCACAGCGGTGGCAGCATCATGACGTGAAACATGGTGGTGGCAGCATCATGACGTGAAGCACGGAGGTGGCAGCATCATGATGTGAAGCATGGTGGTGGCAGCATCATGACATAAAGCATGGTGGTGGAAGCATCATGACGTGAAGCATGGTGGTGGCAGCATCATGACGTGAAGCATGGTGGTGGCAGCATCATGACGTGTAGCACGGAGGTGGCAGCATCATGACGTGAAGCACGGTGGTGGCAGCATCATGACGTGAAGCATGCCGGTGCCAGCATCATCATGACGTGAAGCATGCCGGTGCCAGCATCATGACGTGAAGTATGCCGGTGCCAGCATCATCATGATGTGAAGCATGGTGGTGGCAGCATCATGACGTGAAGCATGGTGGTGGCAGCAACATCATGACGTGAAGCATGCCGGTGTCAGCAACATCATGATGTGAAGCATGGTGGTGGCAGCATCATGACGTGAAGCATGGTGGTGGCAGCATCATGCGCTGGGTTGTTTTGGTGCTTGTGGAACTGGAGCTTTACACAAAATAAATGGAGTACTGAAGAAGGACGATTACCTCCACATTCAGAAGGTTAGATCTTGGGTGTTCCTCATACTACAAGTGTGGCTAAAACACAAAGTAAAACAAGCTGGAGAGCCCTGATGCATCTTCTGGAAATAATCCCAAAAGAATTCTTCATTTTTTTACAGACTTAGATACAATTTCAGTAATGACTCTATGAAATCCATCAGAATTGACTCATTACTCCATTAAAGGCAGCACACAGTTTCAAGCTCTCACAACCACTTATCCCTTCACCAGACCTGATCAAACAAAGGTTTACTGGTTATCAATAACCTCAATGTTTAACATGTGTTTGTCTCCTTCTGCAGCAGAGACTGTATATAAAGAACAGCTCCCTGAGAGATTTTTTTTTCTGCTAAAGCGGTGGTTTTACTGTGCTCAGAGTTGAATTAAAAAGCCAGTACATCCATTAGTTCTGCATCACTGCCTGTATCGGCGTTGAACAGATGTTTGCATCCATTTGAGCTGTCTATGGGTATGTGCAGTTTAGCCACTCGGGGGTCGGTTAGAGCACAATTTGTTAGAACACCAGGCAGAACAATGTCAATATGTGCAGTAATTAAAAAGCCACTGTAATCCGATTACTGGTCATTACTCTGACAGAGCAGAAGCCTCCACTGTTCTTCGCCTGCTGTGCTCGGTTGAAATGCTTATTGAATATTTGGAAGAAGGCTGTATATTTCTGCTGTCTGCCTCCAGATATGTATAGACAGCAACGCTAAAGTTAAAATCAATAATGCTGCTTCCTTGTTAAAAAACAAAATAACACAAAAAACGTCGACATTCCTGGTTCCTGGTGCTAAAAGGCACAATTAAAGAAACTTTGTAATTCTATTAAAACTAATCCAAGACTCTGAAAGTCAAATGGAAGAAAGTTCTTTGGTCTAAAGAGAACAAAATTGAGCTTTTGGGGCATCAGAATAGACAACATGTTTAGTGGACAACAAACACCACATGGCGGCATAATGATGTGAAGCATGGTGGTGGCAGCATCATGACGTGAAGCATGGCAGTGGCAGCATCATGGCTTGAAGAATGAAGGAGGCAGCTTGATTCATGACGTGAAGCATGGTGGTGGTAGCATCATGATGTGAAGCATGGTGGTGGTAGCATCATGATGTGAAGCATGGCGGTGGCAGCATCATGACGTGAAGCATGGTGGTGGCAGCATCATGATGTAAAGCATGGAGGTGGCAGCATCATGACTTGAATAATGGAGGTGGCAGTATCATGACGTGAAGCATGGAGGTGGCAGCATCATGACGTGAAGCATGGTGGTGGCAGCATCATGACGTGAAGCATGGAGGTGGCAGCATCATGACGTGAAGCATGGCTGTGGCAGCATCATGACGTGAAGCATGGCGGTGGCAGCATCATGGCGTGAAGCATGGCGGTGGCAGCATCATGACGTGAAGCATGGCGGTGGCAGCATCATGATGTGAAGCATGGCGGTGGCAGCATCTTGATGTGAAGCATGGCGGTGGCAGCATCTTGATGTGAAGCATGGAGGTGGCAGCATCTTGATGTGAAGCATGGAGGTGGCAGCATCAGGATGTGAAGCATGGTGGTGGCAGCATCATGATGTGAAGCACGGAGGTGGAAGCATCATGATGTGAAGCACGGAGGTGGCAGCATCATGATGCTTCTTGGCCTTTTAGAGTATCAAATGATTGCAGCAGAGTATAGGTGAATCTCGGAGGACAACTTCATGCATAAGAGAACTGAGACTTGGGAGGAAGTTTTGTTATGGGGCAGGACAATGAGCTGAAGCAAACAGCCAAAGTTACACAGAAATGATTCAAAGACAACTAGGGGAATGTTCTGGAAGCCGAGTCTGAGTCCAGACCTCAATCCAACTCGCGATCCTTGTGCAACCTCACAAAGCCTGAGCAAAACTGCAGTGTCCAGATGTGTATGGTGCATCTGTTAAACACTGACTTGATGTGGGTGATTACTAGAGACCCTTAAACACTTAGTGAGGCCTTAAGTAAAACACTAAATCCAACCTCTTCTCTGCCCCTTTTAAATATCCTTCAATGCCCAGCGCACCCAGAGACACACAACATTTGCAATTACTGCATTTACCACTCTGCTTGTTAAGAGGCTTATTCACCTTAAATGGACCCGTCCCTCCCCTGGTACTCATAATAAATGGATTCATGAGTTGCTGCAGTGCATTAGGCTGGACGGCATTAGATTCTCCCTCCGAGGTTCCCTGAAGACATTTTCATAAAACCTGGAAGCTCTTGGTGTCACCTTGGCTGTCGGCGAAGAAATCAATGAATGAAAAACTGAACTGAAGACAACCTTAATGTACCAAATCGTATGTAAGATAAGTTTTATTTGTGGCTTCTTTCTTTTCAGCTCCTGTCTGGGGATGCACATGTGTAAATGAGACACCTGCCTAGAAGTGGGATTTGCAATAGACACCACAGAACACTGTTAACTCTGCTGCAAAGTGTGCACATAATTACTGTGCAAAACTAACAAAGAGATCTGAGAGTAGTTTAAAATGTTGGTTTCGCACCTTTAGCTTCTTGTTTTAACTTTACCCCAGAAGCTGGAGGTTTGCACGGATCAGTGACACCGGCTGCAGCGTTATCGGTAGACCTGTGAACCTCGAGGGGAATCACTGGAGGTCTCAGGTGAGCGGTCGCTGTCTGTTCTGCTGACTGATGCCTGAAGCAGCAGAGCAGAGCTGCTGGTGTGTGTCTTCACCAAACACAATGTGGAGGGTGGAGGCTGCTGTAATGCTTCATAGCCCAGTCTGAAGAAGGGCGTTTGTTGTTCCTGCTGACATGTCTTCCATGATTTTATTTGGCATTTGTAAGTAAAATTAGTCCCTGCATTTACTCCTACATAGCAAGCACTCTACATTTGTAAACACTTCATACCTAAAAGATGCATTTTTTCTACTTTTATGTGTCATTTCTTACATCTTAAAGTGCTGAAGTTCAGTTTGTTTTTTATTTCTGCTTATTTTTACTTCTTTATCTGTGCAAACCACTGTTTGTACTGTAAAGTTCATGGTCCAGGTGTGTTGCTGCCACCATCAGGAAGAAAACACAAACTACCACCTGCTGCTGAGAGACACCTGGTCAGGATGGTCAAGAGTCGACCAGGAACCAGCAGAAAGCAGGTCTGGATGAACCAGAAGCTGCTGGAACACAGCTGTCAGTGTCCACAGGGTTGGACATCAACATGAGCTGAGAGGCTCCATGAAGAAGGAAGTTCTTCCTCTAGAAGCAGAACCTTAAAGCTCCACTGATCACATGGACAAAGAAAAGGCCTTCTGGAGGAAAGTTCTGAGGTCAGATGGAACAAAGACTGAGGAGAGAAGGTGAGGCCTTCAACCCCAACAACACCAGACCTACCATCAAGCATGGCGGTGGCAGCATCATGATGTGAAGCATGGTGGTGGCAGTATTATGATGCAAAGCATGGTGGTGGCAGTATTATGATGCAAAGCATGGTGGTGGCAGTATCATGATGTGAAACATGGTGGTGGCAGCATCATGATGTGAAACATGGTGGTGGCAGCATCATGATGTGAAGCACAGTGATGGCAGTATCATGATGTGAAGCATGGTGGTGGCAGCATCATGATGTGAAGCACAGTGATGGCAGTATCATGATGTGAAGCATGGTGGTGGCAGCATCATGATGTGAAGCATGGCGGTGGCAGCATCATGATGTGAAGCATGGCGATGGCAGTATCATGATGTGAAGCACGGTGGTGGCAGCATCATGATGTGAAGCATGGCGGTGGCAGCATCATGACGTGAAGCATGGTGGTGGCAGCATCATGATGTGAAGCATGGAGGTGGCAGCATCATGATGTGAAGCACGGTGATGGCAGTATCATGATGTGAAGCACGGTGGTGGCAGCATCATGATGTGAAGCATGGCGGTGGCAGCATCATGACGTGAAGCATGGTGGTGGCAGCATCATGATGTGAAGCATGGTGGTGGCAGCATCATGATGTGAAGCACAGTGATGGCAGTATCATGATGTGAAGCACGGTGGTGGCAGCATCATGATGTGAAGCACAGTGATGGCAGTATCATGATGTGAAGCATGGCGGTGGCAGCATCATGACGTGAAGCATGGTGGTGGCAGCATCATGATGTGAAGCATGGAGGTGGCAGCATCATGATGTGAAGCATGGAGGTGGCAGCATCATAGTGTGAAACATAATGGTGGCAGCATCATGACATAAAGCATGGTGGTGGCAGCATTATAATGTGAAGCATGGTAGTGGCAGCAGCATGATGTGAAGCACGGTGGTGGCAGCATCATGATGTGAAGCATGGCGGTGGCAGCATCATGACGTGAAGCATGGTGGTGGCAGCATCATGATGTGAAGCATGGTGGTGGCAGCATCATGATGTGAAGCACAGTGATGGCAGTATCATGATGTGAAGCACGGTGGTGGCAGCATCATGATGTGAAGCACAGTGATGGCAGTATCATGATGTGAAGCATGGCGGTGGCAGCATCATGACGTGAAGCATGGTGGTGGCAGCATCATGATGTGAAGCATGGAGGTGGCAGCATCATGATGTGAAGCATGGAGGTGGCAGCATCATAGTGTGAAACATAATGGTGGCAGCATCATGACATAAAGCATGGTGGTGGCAGCATTATAATGTGAAGCATGGTGGTGGCAGCAGCATGATGTGAAGCATGGTGGTGGCAGCATCATGATGTGAAGCACGGTGGTGGCAGCATCATGATGTGAAGCACGGTGGTGGCAGCATCATAGTGTGAAACATAATGGTGGCAGCATCATGACATAAAGCATGGTGGTGGCAGCATTATAATGTGAAGCATGGTGGTGGCAGCATCATGATGTGAAGCACGGTGGTGGCAGCATCATGATGTGAAGCACGGTGGTGGCACCATCATGATGTGAAGCACGGTGGTGGCAGCATCATGACATAAAGCATGGTGGTGGCAGCATTATAATGTGAAGCATGGTGGTGGCAGCATCATGATGTGAAGCACGGTGGTGGCACCATCATGATGTGAAGCACGGTGGTGGCAGCATCATGACATAAAGCATGGTGGTGGCAGCATTATAATGTGAAGCATGGTGGTGGCAGCATCATGATGTGAAGCATGGTGGTGGCAGCAGCATGATGTGAAACACGGTTGTGGCAGTATTATGCTCTGTGGAACTGGAATTTTCCACAAAGTAAATGGAATAATGCAGAAGGATGATCACCTCCACATTCTTCAGGAAAACCTCAAACCATCATCAGAAGGTTGATCTGGGACACAGTTTGATGTTTCAACCAGACAATGAGTTCAAACACATCAAAGTGGTGAAGAAATGGTTCCATCAGACTAGAATGAAGGTTTTAAACTGGTCTCCTTAAAGTCCTGACTGGTGGTTTGCTGCTCTCACTGAGAGTTTTGCTCTCTGTGTGTTTCATAGAGCATCATCGGATCAATAAATACCAGCTTTCGTGTTTGGAACTTTGCCTCAGCCTCATGTCTCAAAGACTTAAAGCTACCACCGGTCAAACTGACACCTTGTTTTCCCAAATCTAATTCCCACAGAGTCATATTTATAGGAAACATGCCAGGTGGAAAAAGACTTGAACTGTTCCAGTAACGGTTCTGCTGCCTCACAGACACTGCAGATATTTTAAAAAGCGTCTGCCTTGAATTCAAACTGGATCCTCCAGTGCTGTCGCTCTTGTCTGGGGTTTGAGGAAGGAGCCCTCAGAAGCGTGATGAAAAAGAAATTCATAATCCTCGAGACTTTTCTTGTTCGTTAGCTGCTGAGAGGACGTAATGACGGTTTGAACTCGGCTCTGCTCCTCGCGCAACAGTTGTCCCTGCCTCCACAGCTGGGTAATTATTTCAGCCGTCCAGCGCTTTCATCTGATCTCCAGCATCTACGAAACCTCGGCGACTGTGATTAGAGCGGCGCTTGGCATTCCGAGTCCGTCGGCTCGGGCCTGCAGGATTGATGTGCCCTTCTAGGAAGAAGACGGAGGGTACGATGGAGAGATTAAGAGGCGCCGTTGCTTATTTTTGTGTTGAAAACGCGTCGGCCGAGCCCCCTTTGTCTCCGAAAGGTCAGCCTATCAAGGATTTCAAAACCCAAGCCTTATTTTTAGGTTGACCTTCATGCATTTTTGAGTTCATACTGCGGGTTTTGAAAGGACTGTCCCTGTAGCTCCGTTTTAAAATTTAAGTTTAAATGAGTGAGCCTATCAGTGCGGGCATCTTCCTCCAGGCTCATTGCTTTACAGGACGCCTCTTTATTCAGCTGCTTTTATCGCCTCCCCATCGCAGCATCTGTGCTTCCACTCATCTCCGTCTCAGGTTGTGGCTCTTCCCTCAGATCTGCCCCGAGTCTAAAAATAGCGGGAGGAGAAAGGCTGATTTCTGCTCCCTGGAGGCAGATCAATAACTGATGATTGAGACGGAGAAAGCAAAAAGGAGGACAGGAGGAGAGGAAGTGATGAGGCGACTGGAGGGAAAGACGAACAAACATGGCGGGGTTTCCTCGAATAGAACGTGACGATGTGGGAAGTTGTTTGTTTGGATGTACAGTAAATGCGAGTGTGGCCTATATAAGTTGGTCGCGTGGGCGGGGGAGTGTGTGTTTGTGTTGTCCGAGCTGCGTAGGTCGCGGTCGGCGTGAATCGAAAGCCCGATTAAAGGTGCAACCAGCTTCCGTGCAAATGTGGGTTTGCGGTTGTGTTTGTCGGTGGGTGGAAATACGCTTCCTCTGCTCGTGTGTGAGGACGGCGTGTTCGCATGTAGGCTGGGCAATGGCATGTAGAGGAAACGGAAGACGGTTCTTTTAAAGGAGCCTGGTTTGTGAATGAAAAACAAGTGATTCATCAGTGCAGTTTAAGTTGTATGTATTAAGAGGATATTTACAACATGTACACAAGTCTGCCAGTGGAGCCCTTGGAGTGAACAAAGACATTATGCTAATCTTCTATCATGCAGTGCTGGAGAGCTTGGTGAGACGCAGCATCACAGACTGGTATGGTGGTCTTTCTGTTCAGCTAAAAAATAAGCTGATGGTCCAGGAGCACCCTTCTCTGCAGAGCATCTATGAACAGGCCGCTCTGCAACTGGCCGGCAAAATCTTGAATGACCCTTCTCACGCTCTGCACTCAGAATATGTCGAATCTGTCGCCTGAACAGACTGAAAAACTCCTTTGTTCCGACCTCAATCAAGCTTCTTAATCAAGACAGAGGATAATATATGTCACTTTTAAAGACACTGTATTAGTGGACTGAATTTGTTGTTATGCTTTTTGTTAATTATTTGTAATCGTGGATAAGTGTGATGTACGATGTGTTGGCTGCAGCATGGGTGAACAGCCCAAGACAAATTTCTCACACTTGCAGACAATAAAGTTTGTCTTATCTTATCTAAAGGCCGGCACACACCACACGATAATCGGGCCGATTTTTGTCCCGATCTCCTCCTTACGATCAAAGCCAGCAAAGGCCCGACTGTCGGATGTTTGCAAACAACATCGGGTCCGATTTTCCTGTGGTGTGTTAAGAGTGATTTTGTCCGTTCCAATCTGCTCGGAAGGAGAGATCGTAGATAATGAACATGTTTAATATTTGTGACTATAAACCCTGTAGTGTGTGGGGCGAGCACGCACAGTGTATATTGTCACGTGTAGCGGATTTAAGCCAATCAAAACGCGAGCTGACTCAGCTGACTGACGGAAGAGGAAGTAAAAACAAACAAGTAGAGTTACCGTCGCTAAAAAAAATAATCAGATTAATCATGATGATGGATTAATCCGCACTAACACGTCAATTCTGACAGCCCTAAAGAATCTCTACCCCTCGGCTCAGAGATCTGGATGGTCTGATGGAAAAACAGCTTCAATTCTAGTAACGAGACACATTTTTGGCAGCAACGGTAACAGAGTTATAACGATGGGAAGAGTAATCAGTTAGATTACTGGTTACTGAAGAAAGGAACGCCGTTAGTAAAGTCGTTATTTATAGCGCCGTTATTCCATCATGTTTGTTTACACTGAAGTCACGTTTGACTACGTGAGATTTGGAATACTGACCTTGAGGAACCTGATAGTCTGCTGAAGAATCGGTTTAGTATCTTATAGTCTGGTGAGCCCTGTAGTAAACACAACACTATAAGATCAGCAGTGAGAAATCTTGTGCGATCTGTCTTTTGTTATCTTCAAGTGTGTGGTCTCTAAATCTGGGAAGGTTTGAAAAATCCTGTAGTGTGTGCCGGCCTTTATCTTACACAAAACAACCAAAGCACCATCCAGATATTCAAAGATGGATTAGGATTGCAGGGACGTCTGGAACGACCTGCTTCGTCTGCTGCCTCCGCGACCCGACCCGAAGAAAATGGATGGATGGATGGACGGATTACTCAAAGTCAAACAATGTCCAATAACAAAAACGTTCAAACCTTCAAAATAAAGCTCTTGAAAAAGAAATAAGTCCAGACCTTGTAAAAAGAAAAACTTAAAATCCCAAACAGGTTTGTCCTGATCAGTAGGCGTCATAGTTTCTGTCCTACCAGGTCGTTGTCTTAGCTCGCCAAAGTGTGTAGAGATGAGCTGCTCAATCCATGAGATGAGGTTCAGAGTTGGTCCTGACCTTTGAAACCAGTGGTTACCACTCAGCCTCCATGCGCAGTCCGACAGGGAATCAGCGGTGATTACCAGGTGTGGTATTGAACGGTACACGTTCAATACAGGTTCACAAGAACACAAGATGTGAAGAGCTCCAGTCAAAAGTTTGCCACGCCAACTTGACCACGTCACAGCCACAGTGGAGACGGAGGAGGAAGTGATGCTTTGACGCACAACTTAAAGGAGGTCAGGAGGTTAGGACGCACCGGAAGTGAGGCGTGTGAAAAAAAATAAGTCCCTCCAGGAATTTGCAATGCTGCGATCGCAACACTTAACGCAAATTCAACCAATCTCCATGAATTCTGCGCGACCTTGCAATTTTGTCCAATCACTGTGATTTTTCCGCAATTTTGTCCCGCCTCCCGTGAGTTCCACCAATCACAGCAGTCCCCAGTAATGCACGTACGTCACCCAATTCACTTCCTTGTTTATGGTTTGAAGATACAGATACGTATGCAACAAAAACTACTGCAGAACAATTCCCTGATGTTCTTCACCAAAGCGGAGCTAAACTGTTTTCACCCCGTGGAATATTGAGGTGGAACACAAACCAAAACCATCCACTGACAAACACTTTTCTACCGTAAACATATCAGGAGAACGGGTGAAACCAGCGGACCACAGACCAGACAAACCACCGTGATGAAGCTGTTGCATCCAGATCTGTGGCAGCACTGAAACAATGAAGGTCAGTTAGATTCATTAACTGACGTGACGAGCTGTGAGCGTGTGTGTGTGAACACGCGTGTGCCAGGATGTGGAATTAACTTTTTAGACTTTTAACATTTTTAATGAATTAAACAAAACAAAGAAAAAAAATGCAACTTTTAGACAATTTTTTACTGTCTCCTGCAATTTTATCGCAACAAATCTGCTTAAAACATCGCAGCTTTTTAGAAAAGCTCCCGCAAATTCAGACATTGTTGGAGCAACAATCTGGAAAAACGCCCACGAAATCCTGGAGGGACTGAAAAATGAATAACTAAATGCAGGTTACACCCATCCACAGGAAGACGAGCCCAGGCCTAAACGCACAAATAGTCCATCCAACCCGTGTATCGTCCACACCAAGTTGGCGTTTTGGGGGTCTGAAAACGATCCTTTCTGAACCTAGGTCCCAGAGTGCAAAGATCTGAAAACGCCGTTTACGTGTCTCCGTTGTTACGCCCTGTCTGCTTGCCTCATAGCTCCACCTCTCGATGGATGCTCCAAACTCAGAAAACGACGACAACAATGTCTCCGTATAGTGCTGCGTATGTCCTGCTGATAGTTCCACCTCATCGTCCGTCCAGACTAGAGTCCTACCAGCTCGTATTTGCTGCCGCCATGTTCTATGTTTACATCCTATACAGATTTCTTCATGCCTAAAGTCCCGCCGCCAGTTTCCTCTTGTTCCTGTTACGACGTCACAGCGCCACCAACAGGCCTGGCATGTGTTTTACATCGTTTTCAGGCGCATCAAGTGAATTCATGTGGATGGACACATTTACCGAAACAGCTCCGTCTTTATGGAGAACGTTTTAGACACTATCAGCGTTTTAGCTTCGCGTGGACGGGGCCTTAGTCTTTTTAAATGCTCTCGCACCGCACCGAATACACCCGGTTACTTTCAGGATCTCGATTTGCTGAGTCTATTTTTCAGCTCCGACTGACAGGAAGCAAATCTGCACTGTGAAGCTGCTCCAGTCGGACGTCTTCCCTGTCAGCTCTAGTCGAAAACAAGTTGTTGTGACTTTCTTGAATTTCCTTTTTTTTGCATGCATGGGAGGAGTGTAATCTGTTCTAGAGCATCTTGATCTCAGATCTTCTGACTGAACTCAGGCCTTACATCATGGTTTTCAGGTCTGAACTCATCCGAATGATGAATATTGTAGATAAGATGCTGTGGTTTGTGATTAATGTCATGTTTTCGATGTTTGTCCTGTTTCACGATCTAAATTCCTCGGTGCTTGGTTTCCTGATGTTTAAAGGTCGATGATTAAACCCCTAAAAACGAACCTCTGTGGTTTTTTCACAATGAAAATGATCCATTCTTGGCTTGGATTTGAATCTATACCACTTCTTTCTCCAATCCCCCTCCCTTCTTTGTGAGCACACCAGCTCACCTACGACTCTTTTCGAACACTGTAAAACTACGACTGGAGTAATTCAGCCGTGCACGATCAAACTGGAAGATTAATGACACAGGAAGCTCCGCCCTGCAAGTCGACAGGATTTAGTTCTTAAAGTTTGTGCCGTTCAAAACCCCTGAAGTCTAAATCTGTGTTTTAAGACTGCCTGTTGGACCATTTCCCGCCGACATAGCTACGTAAAGTACGTCCACTAAGTACGCTGGCAGCCATAAACCAAGGTATCTGACTAAGGTATCTGCTCTGACTGTTGTATGATCTTTCGCGAAAGCCGGCATCATTGCTGAACAGCCACCGACAATGATGAGAGGGAACCCGGCATGCTGGATGGAGAAACTGCCCAGCTGTTCAGTTCAGATACAGAAGATGAAGACTTTGAAGGGTTTGTGACGGAAGATTGATCAAAAATAATGTGAGTGTATTTGTAGATACGGTACGTAGTAGAATAAAGTTCAACAAACTCACTGTTTTACTTCCGTTTCCTTATTTTAGCGCCTTTTAACCCGGTGCTCCTTATGTATGGCTTAAGTACAGAAATAGACCCGTAATTGAGACTATGTCTTATAATCGCCTTAAGGTGCGGAAAATACGGTATTTTTGCTCATGATATGTCCTCCTGAAAATCTCCTGTTAAGCGGGAGGGGCTCACTGAGCATCTTTCTGACTGAATTCATGTCTTGCCTCAAGTTTTGCAGGTCTGAACTGCAGCCGCTTGTATTTTATGTCCTATTTTAGATGTTTTGCTTTCCTGTTGGCCTTTTTCAAGATCTTGGCAGCCTGGGAGCCCGTAGTTCAATTTGTTTTCAGATGTCACGAGCCATGCTTCCTGTCTACATCTTCACCATTAAGCTACGTTCATTCTCACCCATTAATGCAAAACAGATGAGCTATACACTGTAAAAAAAAATGCCTCTCAAGAAAAACAAGAAAATAAACTTATTTAAGGCACTTTTACTTTGAAATAAGTGTAAAAATCTGCCAATAGAACAAGTGAACATTTGCTTGGTCAGATTTCTTGAAATAAGACATAATATTTAGAATATTGAGGTCTTAAAATTAGCAGGGAAAACTTATTTTAAGCTATATTTTAGCAGCATTGTCAAGCTGAGGTGTCTTAGAATAAACCAGACATGATAAAGAATTAAATAGATTTTTGCTTTAATAAGTTTAATGTCAGCTTCTTAATTTGAGATGTATTCAACTTATTTTAGTTGTATTATCGTGGCTCTTCTCTAGATTTAAGACCATCTTGTACTTGAAATAAGATCACACAGATTAATTGAAGCATTCTGAGATATAATGTCTTCTCACAGTTGGCTAGAAATCCTAATATTTAGTGGTGTTTGACAGCATTTGAAGGTGTTGTGTTTTAGGTGAAGCCAGCTACGCCCAAAAGGAGGTGTTTGAACTCAAAAGCAGACATTTGCTTTGTTTTTTTTAAACACATTTTCCACATGCAGCTGTTTTCTGATATGAATTGGTGATTTTCCAATAAAATGCATTTACTTTATTTCTTAAATCCAGATTATTTATCTGATACAAACAACAGCTCAGCTTGAAACATGTATGAAATGAAATGAACCTTGTTTCTGGTAAAATACAACTAAAACAAGATCATTTCAAGATTGTTTGACTTAACAAGATATTTAAGATGCGTTGTCTTAAAACACGTCCCTCCATCTGCTGAAATGTTACCTGGAAAGTGAATTTATCTTAAATCAAGTGGGTTGAGACAATTATGACTAAAAATAAGACGAATAAACTTGGTAAGATGTTGAGTTTTTGCAGTGTAGGCACAGGTCTGTGAGCAGGATGGTGTCTACTGTCAGAACCTGTGAAGTCGTTGTAATTATCTCATGCAGACTTTTTCGTTTCAAATGATCAAATCTCACCAGTTAGCAGAACTTTAGTTTCGAGTCGGTGAGTGTTTTTAGCTTTGTGTTGGCGTTTGCATCCATGATGTGCAGGCATGACGATGCTTTTGTAGTTAGGAGTGTGTGTGTGTGTGAGTGTGTCTCCTCCATGCTGGGCCATCTGCTCTCGGTGATAACAAACACATTAGCCCTCCGACTGAAGCAAAACAACCACTCTACGGCTCCTCCGGCTGCCTGAGTTTATATCACCTGGAAGTCTGCTCTGAGAAACTCTTAATGTGTTTTCATATTTCCTCCTGCTGCAGTGTCATCATCATCTCAGTGCCACTGGAGTCCGTTTAACCCTCAACCAGGCGCTCCTGAAATCAACTCCCGGCTATGATTGGAGCGAAGGGACGACTCCTCTGTGACTGGAGTCTTCAGCTTATAGCTACGTTCTTATTAATATTTTATACAAACACTCAATAAACTGACTTAATGGAAAGTGCGAGAGTTTCACCAGCTCTGCTCCTCTGTAGAGACTTTTATCCTCTTTTAGCTCATTGTTTTGGTGTTCTGGCGCATTTACTGCATGAGTGCTCTCATCAGCCTCAGCTCCACCAGCAGCAGGGCCCTAAACACCCAATTATAACCACACAGCAACCAACAGGACTGGAAACTGAAGCTGTTGCGAAAGTGGCAAACAAAACAACTGCAGTTCCTCGAATGGCCACTTGAGGCTGACTCCAAAAGCGAGTCGATCCCCATAGACCTCCATGTTAAAATGTCCAACTTTACAGCAGAAATAAACCTGTTTACAGCCTGGTACAAAAACAACTTTGGTCTCTATAGGTAATTTCCCTTTTCATGAATCGGTACAGTGGTTGAATTTTAATATTAACTCACCTGTCTGAATTCTATTAAAGTTTAAAGTTATGGATAATTAAGCATGGATGTCTTGAGTAACAGTCTACAATCAATGTCTTTGCTTATTTTTGAATTAATTATTGGAGGAGTCAGACCACTGAGATTAAAAACAGTTCTTCAGGTGGCATCATGGAGGGTTCGTTCATCTTTAAATACAGTCCATGAATAGATAATATTTGCAGAGATGTGCTCAAACACCTGGTGCAAGTGTTGGTCTTGCATGAAAACAGCTTTTTAAAATGTAGCCGTCATAACATACTGGGCGCTTTTCATTATGCTAACGTGTCTCCTGACTTCGAAGCTGCAGGCCTAAGCAACACCTTAAGATGTGCTGCATCACCTGTCAAATCAAACACCCAACACCCAGGAAGGTCAATGCTTTATTATGCATAAATTTAAGCCTTAATTTAAAAGAAACAGGTGAGTTATATTAAAATCCACCCATTATGCAGATTAATGAAAAGGGAAATTAGCTCTAGAGACCAAAACCGCTTTTGTGCCAGGTTGTAAACGTGTTTATTTCTGCTGTAAAGTTGGACATTTTAACATGGAGGTCTATGGGGATTGGAGTTGGCCTCCAGTGGCCATTTGAGGAACTGCAGTTGTTCTGTTTGGCACTTTGACAATAGCTTGAATTTTCAGTCCTGTTGGTCGCTGTGTGGTAATCGGAGGGGGATTATTTTTGGGGAGAGAGGACTGAAGTCGGCATAAGTTGGCATAATGAAAAGCACCCATAGTCTTTGGTTAGACATGGTTTGTGTACGTCATCCGTGACCCGTCTGACTTCTGCTGAGGAAGGATCTGGTATCTAAAGCTCCAGTGTTAGCTCACTGTTAGCAGACCTTGCTGTGTGCCGTGGCCTGATGAAGACCCACTGTGGGGTCCAAACGTTGCTTGGCTCACATTGTTCACTATTTCACAGTGGACTTTTCACCAGCGTGGGGTTTATTTGTCCCTTTGGAGGGACCTTGTGGTGCCGCTAGCTCTGCCGCTAGCGCCAAATCGCTAGTGTTCGGCTGCTTTTTAGGATGTTTTTGGGGAGGTTTGGAGGTTTTCTGTTACTTTAGCTTTGCCAGAAAGCAAAGTAGCGATTTAGCGCTAGCGGCGATCGCTAGCTCCGTCATTTAGCAGAGCTAGCTAAATCGCTAAATCCTCTTCTGAAGTCAGACGGGTCACGGAGCCAAAACCAACAGGAAATAGAGATGCTGCCACCACCATGCTTGATTCTTGGGGTGCAGCGTCTCCCATAGATGCTCAGTAGGGTTGAGATCTGGAGATTTACATCATTTTCATACTCAACACTCCCATCAGGATCTAAACCTTTAATCATATGATAAAGGCAACCACTTTCTATTAATTTGTAGTGACCCTCCTCTCTAAGGGGACTTTTTGGACCCAAACCATGCCAGTAAAATCCCCCCACAGTAGAGTTGAAGTGTCCAGGTTCTTCCTTTAATTTATCACCCATCTGTGTTTGCATAGCGATGAGCTTGTCCAGTTTGTGCTCTAAATTTGTGTGAACAAGACTCCAGTAACGGTAATTTGCTCTATAAATAGCGTCGCTACCTCTCTTCAGCACTGCACGGTTCAGTTTTCTGCTGCCAGCTCTTTGGCCGGGCGAAAATAAAATCAGTTCGCCGAGTGAGTGGATGTTTCAATCTCATCGTGATAAATCAATCTCTCCCTCCCCTGCACCCTCCTCCCTCAACCGTTTCGCTCTCATTAGATCAAAGCCACACAGAGGACTATTGTTGTGCGGACGAGCTCGGCTGCCTGCACCGAAGCCACGATTACAAAGAAACACTCATCACACGTATGCATGGGGCCGCGCAGATACACCCACAATGCCGGCTATTGTCTTTTATGCTCCCTCATTTACATGCAAGGACATTTCAGCTGGGTTTGTCTGTGGAAAGGTTGATAGAAATTTAGTGTGTGAGCAATAAAAAAAGCAGGAAACACCAGCAGATGGGCATAAATACTGGAGTTAAGACACCAAACACCTTCAGATCCTCTAAATGAGCAAACTGCATCGTGTCAGTTTGGTCCGTACATCCGCCAAGCTGTGTTCATCACCCACCATGCATGCTGTAGTTACTCAGTAATCCCTAATAATCCATGGTGAGCAGTAAACTGAGGTTCTTACAGAGCTTCTCCTGCGTCATCAGCCACGGATGTTGGGTTGTGCCACGATGATTCTGGCATCTATAGCTGGGTGTCTTTGCATTGTGGGGTTGCTAACAGATGGTACCACACTGTCTCCAAAACCACCTCCCTGTTTACCTCTTCCAACAGAACCAGCAGTCTACATCTTATTTTATTGGATATTAGATTTATAATAGTGTACAAGCCTTGGATGCCTCTTTGTTGTTTTGACACTTTAGATGTTATGAAGCTCCATCAAATTCCAACAATCCCAAACACACAGCTTTGGCTACACGGCACCATCTCCAGGCCCCCACAGTGCAACCCCTAATAATGGCCAAATAATGGTTTCTGCATGACCGATGAGGACTTTGAAAGCAGACAGTGGACATGCACATGGTTATAATCATACTACAGTAGGTACACGTTGATTGCCACTCACATTGAAGACAGAAAAACCAACGTCGGGTTCCTGTGAGTCCGTGTACGTCGCGGCCATTCGTTTTCTTATTTTGAGATTTCAAAATAAAAACGAAAAATAAACCGTTTCCCGTTTTTTTCAGTGATAATACAAAATGAAAAACGGAAAACTGGCCCTAATCCATTATCCGTTATCTGATTTAATTAGATGTGTTTGTAAATGGAAATTAAAATTAAAATACACCCGTGGAAAACTTATTTCTCTATTTCCTGTTGGTTTTGGCTCCGTGACCCGTCTGACTTCTGAAGAGGAGCTAGTGATTTAGCGCTAGCTCTGCCGCTAGCGCTAAATTGCTACTTTGCTTTCTGGCAAAGCTAAAGTAACAGAAAACCTCCAAACCTCCCCAAAAACGTCCCGAAAAGCAGCCGAACGCTAGCGATTTAGCGCTAGCGGCAGAGCTAGCGGCACCACAAGGTCCCTCCAAAGGGAGAAATAAACCCCACGCTGGTGAAAAGTCCACTGTGAAATAGTGAACAATGTGAGCCAAGCAACGTTTGGACCCCACAGTGGGTCTTCATCAGGCCACGGCACACAGCAAGGTCTGCTAACAGTGAGCTAACACTGGAGCTTTAGATACCAGATCCTTCCTCATCAGAAGTCAGACGGGTCACGGAGCCAAAACCAATCAGGCCCGGAGTCTGATCACACGTGAAGTTTCAGGACATTTGGAGCACGAACACGCTAGTTACACAGCAGTTCCTGTTTCATTTAATGGCGAAACACCAAAATGCCGCGGCCCACCACGGCCACGCCCACACCCTCCTTTTGCGGAACATTTTAATAACTTTTACTCACCACCGCCTGTTGTATATGTGGGCCAAACTTGAGATCTGTAGGAGTTATCCCCTAGGACGAGTTCGCTCTCAAATATGTAAAAATTCTGACAGTAAATTCAAAATGGCGGATTTCCTGTTGCATTGTGGGTATGGGTGCTTGAGGATTTTTTGTGCGTCTTGTGGTGATTCATATGTGTACCAAGTTTCGTAGCTGTAGTTGAAAGTAAGCGGTCCCATACCCTGTTTTTTCACTTTCTAGGAGGCGCTGTTGAGTCATTTTGTTATGGACCTGCATAATTCCCAAGTTATACGTGTTTTTGAGGATTGCAAGTCCCTCAAAATTGCAATTGAAAATGCTGGAAAATAATAATAAGCAACTGAGCAATTTCAATAGGACTCTTGCATCGTTGGTGCTCGAACCATAAAAACACGCAAGTTCAGATTCTTCCATATGTGGAAATTCAGATTTTGCATGGATTCGTCTGGACATGAAAAATGATGCTATTGTACATATCTATATATTGAAAAACAAAGATACTGTGCCCATCAGTGGAAATATTGATGGAACAAATATTGAGATTGCGCAGGTTTTTATCTATATTGCACAGAATCTACCATAAATAAATAAAAAATACTGAAACTGGCAATTTTTAAATGTAAACAATGTTCATAACGCACAGGTTCACACGTAAATACGTCAGTTTTCCATTAATAAACGAGCTGTAGATGTGGAAGACATATTGACCTTTCACTCTCTAGCCAGGCTGGTTGTTTAATAGTGTTTATGCTAAGCTAAGCTAAGCTAACCACAATCCAACTCCTGCTCCATATTTAACCCATAAACATGAGTGTATATCAGTCCTCTTATCTCCTTTTTTCCTTTCATTAGAAGATTAGATTAGAAATGTGAAATATGCCTTATTTCACAAAAGTAGGATTCACTGTTCTCCATGTCCAGGCTCTGAAGCATGACCTGGGCATAAGTCTCCATTAACAGCCACTCTGAAAGCATGAAACATCTTTTTCTTTACGAGTTCGGACAAACATCTATTGTGGGGCTGCTGCTGAAGGCCGGCCTCCGCCTCCTGCAGCGGTGGAGGCTGCTGATTCCTGCTCTCCTGCTGCCGTCGAGCCTTTGAAAACGACCCTCGCTGCAGCCTTGAAATCCACACAGACACGACGTGAGCGAGAGCAGGTCCAGACGCCGACGGAGAGGAGCTCGATCCTGATGAGAAAATAACAGGCCCTCTGGCACGCTGCGCTGAGCCGTGTGGATACTTGTTGAACCGCGTGAATAAGCAGCAGCGTGCGATGCTGAAGGCCACGGAAGTTTCTCCTACTTAGTCGCACGACACCTCCAGGAGGCTAGGAGGTGAACTCTGGCGTCCCAGAGTCGACCCCCCTAGTGCCAGTTCACACTGCTCCTACACAATCCAACCAGCACTGCCACGTTCAGCTGACCCAGGCCCGTTTAGGAGAAGCTCCAGGTAGTGACCAGTGCCAATGCTACCATTTAGTTAGTGAAATGCTAATGCTAACTGCTAATTCAACCACCACTGCCACGTTCAACTGATCCAGGCCCGTTTAGGAGATGCTCCAAGTAGTGAACAGTGACGATGCTACCAATTAGCTAGCTGCTAAATGCTAATGCTAACTGCTAATTCAACCAGCACTGCCACGTTCAACTGACCCAGGCCTGTTTAGGAGATGCTCCAGGTAGTGACCAGTGACGATGCTACCATTTAGCTAGCTGCAAAATGCTAATGCTAACTGCTAATTCAACCACCACTGCCATGTTCAACTGACCCAGGCCCGTTTAGGAGATGCTCCAGGTAGTGAACAGTGACGATGCTACCATTTAGCTAACTGCTAAATGCTAATGCTAACTGCTAATTCAAACAGCAATGCCACGTTCAACTGATCCAGGACTGTTTAGGAGATGCTCCAGGTAGTGACCAGTGCCGATGCTACCATTTACCTATCTGCTAAATGCTAATGCTAACTGCTAATTCAGACAGCAATGCCAAGTTCAGCTGATCCAGGCCCGTTTAGGAGATACTCCAGGTAGTGACTAGTGCTGATGCTACCATTTAGCTAACTACTAAATGCTCATGCTAACTGCTAAACCAACCACCACTGCCACGTTCATCTGACCCAGGCCTGTTTAGGAGATGCTCCAGGTAGTGACCAGTGCTGATGCTACCATTTAGCTAAATGCTAATGCTAACTGCTAATTCAAACAGCACTGCCATGTTCAACTGACCCAGGCTCATTTAGGAGATGACGCCGTGCTGATCCCAGATAAATGGCTTGAATTGTTTTTGTGATGAAGTCGCCACATTTTCTTTCCAGGAACTTGCAGCGTCGACAGAAAGCGTGAGGATGGCGACTTTTTCCATTGTGTTTGATGTGAATGAAACGCCGCCTTGATCTTTAAAGGGTTTTTTATAATAACAATGTGAAAACAGCGTGGAAGGGTTTCGCTCGGAGTGATGAATCTGCAGCTTCCCTTCACTTTCCAGAACTTTAAAGTAGGTTTCTGCTCAGCGTTTAGCCGTAAAGCCCACAGCTTTACGGTTTTAGTTCAGTCTCACTGCTCTTGTGGCGTCATTTTCATCTGCAGCTGGCTTTAGGAAAAAAGCTCCAAGAACCCGCTGAGTGCTTCTGCTCCAGACAGCAGTTAGCAGATCCACAACTACAGCACTGGAGAATGGTCTGGCTGCATTGTTTTATCAACTTAAAAACTGATGATATACACATCAATCAGGCATAACATCATGACTTGCCTAGTATTGTGTTGGTCCCCCTTATGGGGTCAAACTGCTCTGAACCATTGGACATGGACCAGAGGACCTCTCAGGGTGTCCTATGGGGTCTGCCAACAAAATGCCCAAATCAAAAATCAGTATTTTCCAAAACAATTGTTCTTGTACAATATGTGACTATAAAATTAGTTTTACTGCTTTTAAATCAGCAGAAATATCATTTACAGACATTTGCTGCTGTTTTCACAGTTTCTCCAGCTGTTGAACATAACAGCATTTCAGTGTATTTTAACATGCTGCCAGATTTGCACAGTTTTCTTTTTTTTACAGTGTTGATCAAAATGCTGAGAAAACTGCACTGGTTCTACAAGATGTCATCTGTAGCAATTTCTACCTGTCTGTTGTACAACATCTGTAGATGTGAGAATTAACTGACCTTGTTCATTAATGAAATATTAGTAATTTGTTTAACCAGCTTGTATTTATAGCGCAAACTAGTGAGTGAAATATGGGTGATTTATCAATTTAAACACCAGACACTTGTGCTCAAACAAAAGGATTCATCCTCCATGAAGGACCTAGGATCCCTAATCTGTCTCTATACCTACCAGTGAGCAGTGATTCCTGACACGTCTCTGGGGGTCATCAGGTGGAAACCTCCCTTCAACGCTGTTTCTCCTACTTAGTCCCACGACACCTCCAGGAGGCTAGGAGGTGAACTCTGGGGTCCCAGAGTCACCCCCCCTAGTGCCAGTTCACACTGCTGCTACACAATCCAACCAGCACTAACACGTTCAACTGACCCAGGCCTGTTTAGGAGATGCTCCAGGTAGTGACCAGTGTCAATGATACCATTTAGCTAGCTTGTAAATGCTAATGCTAGCTGGTAATTCAAACAGCACTGCCACGTTCAACTAACCCAGGCCCGTTTAGGAGATGCTCCAGGTAGTGACCAGTGCTGATGCTGCCATTTACGTAACTGCTAAATGCTAATGCTAACAGCTAATTCAACCAGCACTGCCATGTTCAACTGACCCAGGCCCGTTTAGGAGATGCTCCAGGTAGAGACCAGTGCTGATGCTACCATTTAGCTAGTGCAAATGTTACATCCTCATGCTAACTACTAACTGTGTAAAAAATACTACCCAGAACCTCCTCACCCACAAGGAGACTATACAGCCTGATTTGCCTATAATGCTAATGCCACCTGCTAAATAAAAACTACTGAAAGTGATATTGCAATCAAAGGTTTTAGTGAAATACAGGAGCTCCATTTTCTACTCAGTTCATGAGATTCGGACTACTTCTGAAGCTGAAAGTAGAAGCACATGTTTGATATTCGGTGCTCAGAGAGCAGAAAAGATGAAAAGACGCTGCTGCTTTCTCTCAGCCTTGTTCCTCCCCTCAGCCACCTACCTCGACACGGGTTCGTGATTATCTGCTTCTTTTTACAGAATGCGTTTGAGCAGTTTCTCATCTGACCTTGATCCATTGTGCAGTTAAAGTGAAACTGTTGTGATAGCAACAGTAAGAGGAGAACGAGGTTGCTGCTGCCGTGGGTGCAAAAACATGCAGAGGATCTATGACGATGGAGCTCGGTGCTGATGGCGTGTGAAGCTTCAAACGCTGCTGATATGTGGCGGCTCATTTACAGGAGTTAGAAAATGAGGATGAGATGTTTCAACCATCATAGTCCTGAGCTTCATTATTCGACAGTGAGACAATCGGACAGCAGACAGGCTGTAAACAAACCTTGAAATGAGGTTATTAGCTTATTTGGAAGGGAAATAAAGAAGAGCTTATTTCCCAAAGCCTCATAATTGTCAGTGTTATTGCCCGTCTAGCTTTTCTGACTGTGAAATCTTTATTAAAAGACATTTTACGTGATTAAAAAGGTCCTTAAAAGTCTGGAATGTAGGTTGGGGGACTCTGATGAAATCCTAAGACTCAAATATCTTAACAGTTGTTGGATGGATTGTCCTTAAATTTCAGATTATTAATAGTTTTATGACCATAAAGCCTCCTCTTGTTGGTTTTTGTGCAGCTTCTTAACCTAACTCCCAACTTGTCACATGTCAATGCTTGGTCCTGATTCCTATGATGCCAGTTTTACATGGTAGAACTTGGGAAACAAAGAGATTAAAGGAGACCGAAGTCAGATGTTCTCTGCTTTAACTAATGGATTCTAACGCTCATTTTAAAGTAGCGAAAATGTTGAAATGGCAAAATGTATTAGTTTTTACACTCCCTTTAGGTGGTTTTTGTGTTTCATGTAAGATGGAGAGACCTTTTCTATTTGCATTCTCTGGACAGCAGCTGAGATCAAAGAATAATCACAACTTTCCTGACTGAAATAATGACTCTAAAAAACTCCTCATAGATTTGCCAAAGTTTTGTTGCCTCCACCAAGGAGGTTATGTGATGGCCGGTGTTGGTTTGTTTGTTTGTTTGTGTGCAAAATAACTGGAAAACTCATGGACGGATTTGGATGAAATTTTCAGGAAGTGTGTGAAATGGGACAAGGAAGAAATGATGAAGTTTTGGGTCTGATCCGGATCACCGTCTGGATCCAGAATTTTTTTTAATCTAAGTGTAACCAGGTGGACAATTAAATGCGGTTTACTCTAAAAGCCACCAGAGGGCACTCTTGTTTTTGGGGTAACCCCCTCTGACCACATGACATTTTGGGTCTCCACGCGACAGACAGCGACAATGACGGAGTTCTCTTTCCTTCCTGAGCGACATACGCACGGTTGGGCCGGCATTCTTATCTCCCCGGTTGTCTAAGAAGCTGGGAGGCTGTTAGGAGCTGCCGCGCTAGAGGCCGCGCCTGTTGATTAGGTCGGATGGGTTGAAGGCCGCATTGTCGGTAGGACATTTGAACTGTCTGTAATTACATTTGTATCTGTAACGTTCCATAGAAAATATGTGAACTGGGAGATTGTGTTGGGGGTGGACTGAAGCTCCTTGGTGGAGGTATGAGCTCTCTGAGGGCTTTTCTAGTTTGTTTTTGTTTGACGTTTCTTTTCAGTGGTTGGCTGCATTCACAATCACATACTTTAAGTACATAAGACAGCTACAGAAATGGTGGTTACAACTGATAATAATCTTGTTTTTAGATAATAAATCATTTCAATTCAGTTTCATTTATATAGCGCCAATTCACAACATGTGTCATCTCACAGTGCTTAACATAGTAAGGTGAAGACGCTGCGAATCTGAAATAAACAACAGAAAACCCAACAATCCAAAGCAGTCTTTAGATTCCCTATGAGCAAGCAGTCAGCAATGAGGGAAGGAACCAAAAACCTCCGGTAGAACCAGGCTCAGGGAAGGCAGCCATCTGCCTCGACCAGCTGGGTGAGAGTGGGGATGAGGGGGGTGGGGATAGTAGGATAGCAGAGTTTTGGCTCTTAAAGCGCAGACCTCCTCCAAGCAGCTCATTTCACCCCGTGTTGGGATTCACACCCAGAAATAATCGTCCCAGGATTGTTTTATCTACATTATTAGACTCCTTGACCCAGAAAACAAACCCTTAACATCTGGATTCACATTGATATCATCATTAGTTCAATAGTTATTCACAAGAATCTCTTTCTGGGTAATGGTGGTTTCTTCTGGATCCAGCTCCATAGCTGTTGATTCTACAACAGATCTGTTGGATCCTCCTGATCCAGCAGAGTCTCAGCTACATGTTGGTGTTGGCTGCATGTCTGGATCTTCATCTGTTACCTTACAGTGATGACCATTCCACAGGCCCTCTAGTGTTTCCTGTTCTGGATCCTGGTATCTGGAATTTTTCCCAGATCTGGATCAAATTTGGACATGTTCTAGAAATTAGCACGAACTGATCCTGTATTTTTTTACCAAGCAGCCTGGACATTTATTGTGGAGTTACATGCACGTTGCCCTATCTCCCAATGCTAAAGAATCCTGCAACAAACTCCTGGATCCAGATGGTGATCCGGATCAGCACCAAGATCTAATCACCTGTTCCTTGTCCCATGATCCACCTTTCCTTAAAATTTCATCAAAATCCGTTCAGAACTTTTCACGTAAAGTTGCTAACAGACAGGAAGATAAACGCCGGCAAAAACATAACCTCCTTGGTGAAGGTAAAAAGGTACCTTGGGCCTCTAAAATTGGTGCCACAGGAGAAAGTGCGGACACGTGGGAAGTTGTTACAGCCCCTAGTGGCCATGTGTTGACATAGCACAAGTTCAAATCAGTAGTTCAGACAGTTCCCTTGGTGACTTTAATGTTGCTGGTAGGAATGATGGCCAAAAACATGTAACTAGACCCAAACTCATTCTTTACCAAGTGCATAGAAACACGCCACAGTTAGTCCGTAGCGTGTTTAAACCTTCATGAACCACATGCCGGATGTGAAAGTCGATACAGCTCAGTTCACTGTAGGACTCACAATCCAAGCGCTCAGACTCCCAACAGACTTCGGTGCCCTTCAGCTTCTATTGAGCGAAGCCGCTTTGAAGGAGAATAAAAATCATTATGTGTTTTACCTGCTTCTTGCGGCGCTGCCAGACGACCGAGTCCGAGTCAAAACCCTCCCAGGGCTCATTAGAAAGACCACAACACATCAGTTTTTCCTCTTCTAATCAATTCTACGACGAGTTAAAGCCGCTCACATGTGCATGCCCTTAAATTACAGAGAAATCGCAGCACATGAAGCTCCCCGTCTGATCAATACTGCCTCTTCGGTTTCCCATTAAGGCTGGACTGATGCTCTGAAGGCCTCAGTCGGACTCCTGCCTGCTGGGAGGTGAAATCAAAGGCCAGGCTTCTGAGGGAGGCTGAATATGAAAGTTCACACCTCCGACTAGAAGCCAGTATCAAAATGTGCTCTTGGACATCAAAGCGTAACGTCGAGATCGTCCTTTATCATAATGCGCAGCCTCAGGAGGGGAAATGAAGGTGTGGATGCCTGAAAATGATGCTCCCAAACATTCCTATTGTGTCTTTAGAGCGTCGGATGTGTGCAGGCGAAACCCCGGAGGAGTCTGAGGTTTCTGGGCAGCAGAACTGACAGCGAGGCACCTGGAGTCTGAACTGAAATATCTTCCCTGGCCCTCAAAGTTTGTACTTATAAATATTTAATGCTTCTATTTCACACCGTCTGAGTTTCTGAAACCGGCTCTGAGACTTCCAACGGAGAACTTTTATAAAAACAGCAGTCGTAGCTGTTTTATCTGGGACGAGCTGCTAAAGAAAAAGAAAAGGAGGATTAAATTTTTGGCTCCTTTTGCTGACTAGAAACCAGAAATAGATTTGGAGAAGATTCCTGGGATTTCAGTCAGGAGCTTGTTTTGCATTCAGAGGCTCCATTCGCACTGATACAGAGACGTTCAGACGCCATCAGCAGTGGAGATCAGGACTTCCTGTTCATGTCACGGGTTACAGAACAAGTGTGACTCTATGGCTACGTTCAGACTGCAAGCTAAAGGGTCCGTGTACGTCTTATTTTGAGATTTCAAAATAAAAACGAAAAATAAACCGTTTCCCTTTTTTTTCAGTGATAATACAAAATGAAAAACGGAAAACGGGCCCTAATTCATTATCCATTATCTGTTATCTGATTTAATTAGATGTGTTTGTAAATGGAAATTAAAATTAAAATACACCCATGGAAAACTTGTTTCTCAATTTCCTGTTGGTTTTGGCTCCGTGACCCATCTGACTTCTGAAGAGGAAGCTCCGCTAAATGGTGAAGCTAGCGATTTAGCGCTAGCTCCACCGCCAGCGCTAAATCGCTACTTTGCTTTCTGGCAAAGCTAAAGTAACAGAAAACCTCCAAACCTCCCCAAAAACGTCCCGAAAAGCAGCCGAATGCTAGTGATTTAGCGCTAGCGGCAGAGCTAGCGGCACCACAAGGTCCCTCCAAAGGGACAAATAAAATTGTTTGGACCCCACAGTGGGTCTTCATCAGGCCACGGCACACAGCAAGGTCTGCTAACAGTGAGCTAACACTGGAGCTTTAGATACCAGATCCTTCCTCATCAGAAGTCAGTAGAGACAGTAGTTACTGCTCTGCTTTTAAGCTAGGCTAGTTAGCGTTTTGCAGGCCTACTTTATCTCGTGCTACTTTATCTACACTATGAATTACAAATGGGTTTTTATCTTTTTTGATGCGGTGTAACAAGAATAAGGTGTTGGACCATCAAAATGTCTTTCTTAAAATTTCAGGAAACAGTGGTTGAAGTAGCATTTTGCTAATGCTAACCGCTAGCTTTAGCAGGAGCGCAATGGCGTTTTCTGCTTCATGTGATCTTTCAATGCCTTTTCACCCATAAAATGATGCATTCTCTGGTATGATTGTATTTTTCTGGCTATATATCATGTCTAACAGTCAGCTAAATGTAGGTAACCTTCTGTATTTTGGTTTTGGAGGGCAGCAAAGATCAGAAATTACATTCTAAATTGCTCGGGTGCCACCATATTACACCCAGCTGTGGTGCAAATACAAGCCTGTACGTTTGCTGTGTTTTGTTTATTTTAATTTTAGGACAGAACTGATAAAACTTTTGTTAAAGGATTTTATCTGTATAGTCTGGCTGAGCTACTGCAGCTCATTATAGTGCTTATCAGGCAAACATTGACTCATCATGTATTTTCTGAGTTGCGCTGCAAGACGAGATAAAACTGATGGGTTACTCCACAGCTAAATGTTTGTCTTTAATGTCCATGTTTGGATTTAATGTCTTTTAAATTAGGTAGATTATGTTATTTCTCAAGCTTCCAATTTGGTGAATTTATCAGATTTAAATGCGCTGCAGAAAACATCACTGTGAGACGCTAAGAGGTCGTGTTGACTGAGATTTACATGCGCTTCGTATTCACACTGCAGATTTATAAAAATTCATGTGAACGTTTCGATCGGAGTTTTATCTCCCTGACCGCTGACCTCCAGCTCAACATCTCATCTAGATCAGAAAAGAAGGAGGATAATGAGGAACATATCGGGTGGGTTTTGTTTTTCGACAACATGCAAACCGTCTCCGCACAAGGTCTGTTCACTGCAGTGCTCAACACGAAGGCCGTTTCCCTCCCTGCTGAAAACCACTGATGTTGGTTGTTTTTTTGAGCAGACTTCTTTGCATCCAGTTTGCTTTCAGACCTCCGCGGCTCATGAGTCAGTAACACCCACCCTGTATATAAAACTGCCTCTTTATCATCCCTGAATGGAAGGACTATAAACCCAAAATGCATGTATGAGACCTCATTTGAAGGGTAATGTGTAGTTTCTGAAAATGGCTGAGTCATATTTGAATAACTTGGCTTGACGTTATAAACACAAAGTAGAATCATCACCTTTCTGACACTGTCAACAAAAACTGAGAATGCAGAAGCTTCATGAAAGTATAATTTATGGCAGATCCGTGCAGGTGTTAATGAAGTGAGTGTACCCAGGTCAGGTCCCACTGATGCTACAGCAGACAGGAATCTGCATTCAAATCTACATCCCTTCTTCTGGGCTGAACTGCTCGCAAAGCACACCGATCATCATCATAACCACCTGCCTAATATAGTACTGGTCCCCCGCATGTGGTCCAAAATGCTCTGAACCATTGGGAATCATGGACCAGAGGACCTCTCAGGGTGTGCTATGGGGTCTGGAACCACTGGATCCTTTGGCTACTCTGGCTTGTGCAGTGGAGCCTCTGTCAATCCAACTTGTTCCACTGCATCCTGTTGGTGCTTGATCAGAATGGGCTGTAGGAAGTCTGGAGGTCACATCAACATGTTGGACCATTGTCATGTTCCTCCACATGTTCCTGAGAGCATTGTTGGGCTTAAACTAGCAACGGGCACCATGACAAAGACTTCTGTTATGTTTAATGACCTCCGACCAAACAGGGATGATTAGGACAGTGTTCTATATCCTGGTAGCTTGTAAACAGAGATGATCTTAATTCTTGATGCTTGATCAGAATGGGCTGTAGGAAGTCTGGAGGTCACATCAACATGTTGGACCATTGTCATGTTCCTCCACATGTTCCTGATTGGTTGATGTTGTTTCCATGTGGTGGGGTGCATTTTCATCCAGTGACATTTGGGATTTCCATCAGCATGAGGGAGTGTGTTTGTTGTGGGACAATGTTTATTTGGGTGTCTAAGTCTGATCAAGGTTTTCCATCAGAACACCACATAGTACCAATATGATCAGTGTTATTGGGGCGGCTGTTGCTCAGGTGGTAGAGCTGGTTGTCCACTGATCGCGAGGTTGGCGGTTCGATCCCGAAGTGTCCTTGGGCAAGACACTGAACCCAAAGTTGCTCCCAATGGTAGATTAGCGCCTTTCATGGCAGCTCTATTGCCATTGGAGCGTGATTGGGTGAATGAGAAAGACATTGTAGAGCTCTTTGGAACCACTAAGGTAGAAAAAAGCGCTACATAAGTACATAAATCACTTCACCTGTAAGTGGTCAGGATGTTATGTCTGATCTGTGTATACTGTAGTCGTGCAACTAGACTCCCCCCTGGGCACTAATGGTACAGTCCAGCTCAAAGCAGAAGACACAGAACTGAAAAATAAGTTATTTTTTAAACATTTTTGTATGAAAAAATCAAATTTTAAAGGCAAAAATTAAGCATAAATGTTTAAAAATGTAACTTTGAGGTGATTATCTATTTGCAACGTGAGCGAAAAAGATGAATGATGGAAGTTTCAGTCCCCATTTTTCGTTTTGGATGTTAGAATCCAAGGTTTTCCATCAGAACACAACATAAGGTCAGTGTTATTCACTTCACTTGTCAGCGGTCATGATGTTGTGGCTGGTCAGTCAAATAAATCTGCTTTCTGATTTCAGATTTTCAAATTAATTTCACATTTGCTTTTTTTTTACGTAATTAGTAGTATGAGTTATTGCTGCTTTCATGTTTAAATAAAATGAATCTCGTAGGTTTAACCTCCAAAAAAGTCAGATATAAAACATCTTTCCCCCGTGACAGTAACCCTTGAAATGGCTCAGACGCAACTCTTGCACTAAAATGTGCAGCTTGAGCACACCAGCTCACCTCCGACTCCGCTTTAAAGCTGCTCTGTGCTACAACGGAGTCGTTCAGCCGGACATGTTTGGACCGAAACTGGATTCTAAAGAAGGATAATGATACAGGAAGTCCCCCCCTGCAGGCTGACTGATGGTTTCTAATGCAAGAGACTTTAGGAAGTCTGAATCTTTGTTTTAGAGACGGTGGAAATACTCATGATGTGTCCTCCAGCGTATTAAAAACACCATAGAGACACAATAATAAGCTAAAAACCCTGATTTTACTGGAGTCCATCTTTAAAAGTTCATTCATTTTAGCACATATCTGCACAGTTCATTGGTTAAATATATCTAATATGGTTCAATCATGTATATAAAGTGTATATTTTAACACAGTGGTTCTCAACTGGTGGGTCGGGACCCAAAAGTGGGTCGCCAAGCCAATTTAGAGGGTCACAGAAGCATGAACCCCCAAAAAAGCAGTGGTATAAAGTCTTTTATTTTAAAGGACATGTTTTTAATGGCAGTTTGCTTTCAGTAGCAGGATATTTAGTGGTGGTGACACCAGTAGTTGCCCACTATTAACCTCTAGATTTGTCTCTGCCAGATTATTGTGAGAAATTTCTTCTAAAACGTGTCAAAAATGAACCAAAATGTGCTCAGAATCTGTCAAAATGGACCAAAATATGCCCAAAACTTGGCAAAAGTGTCCAAATATACCAAACTTAGCATGGTGGACATGGTGGGTCCTGAGGCTGGACCAGCTGAGAACCACTGGTTTAACATACTGGATCGCTGGAAGCCACCAGTTGGGACGTTTTGCTGGTTTCCGCCTCACATCTCTCTCTTTCCTCCCTCTGCAGCTCCTCATGTACACAATCCTGCATTTTTCATTCCAGCAGGAGAGCACCTGGGCGTTCCTGTAAACTTCCAAAATAAATAATTCCGTCCTCCAGTCCTTTATCAATATTGCATCTCTTCCTTTTCTTGGTTCTGCTTTCGGATTATTATTTTTTAACCATTAGAGATTCGGTAGCAGCAGTGAGCTCTTAGGTCTTCATTCATTATCTATTTGCTCATTTTATGTTCATGCAGCTTTCGTTGTTTCACGTAGGTGTGATTCTTATTTCAGGTTTGTTTTAGCTCTGATTTTGTCCTGTTTATTTGATGAAATGTTAGGAGGACCTCTCGGTAGAACTCAGTACAGCTGTTTTACTGTACTTGTATAATATGAAGCTCATATTCAGCTCCATCCTGGTGGATTTTAGAAGAGAGAAACATGAGAAATATATCAGAAACTAGAGGACTAGAAGAACTCAGCATTCCTTTTTATAGGCTGGAAACTGATCACTGGGTTTAATTTAGATCTACGTAAATTTTGCAGGGAATATCCGACCGTCTGTTTACTGTAGAAGCTGCTACATATGTACTTCTACAGATTATTATTTTTATTATTATTTTTGTCGTCTGGTTGACTTTTTTAAACTGATTTTTGATTTTATTCTCTTCATTCATTTATTTATTATTTCATTTAATTATTTTTATTTTTATTATTATTGTTGTTATTATTATTATTTTGTCATCTGATTGATTTTTTATTTTTTACATTGCTGATTTTATTGTCCATTTTATTGTCTTTATTCATTTATTCATTATTTCATTTATTTATTTATTTGTTTAAAATTATTTTTAGTAGCAGTATTATTAGTAGTAGTATTGTTGTTGTTGTCTGGTTGATTTATTTTATTTTTTTCTCCTTATTCATTTATTCATTGTTTTATTTATTTACCATTATTATTGTTATTATTATTGTTATTATTATTATTATTGTCTGGTTGATTTTTTTTTTTTTGCTATACTGATTTCATTGTCTATTTTATTCTCTTTATTGATTTATTTGTTAATTAATTAATTAATTAATTTTGTTGTCTGGTTGATTTTTTTAACTTTACGAATTTTATTATCATTTTTTCCTCATCATTACTAAATAAATTAATTTGTTTACTTATTTACTATTCCTCCTTTCTTTAGCCTTGTGTTTATGATTTTTTTTTTTAGTTATTTATTTTATTCCACTGGCGTCGTTGTATTGATTTATTTTGAAAATCTTCTACCATGTCTGGACCGGCCAGCCTTCTGTTGTTTAAAGGGTCTTGTTGAGCATCCTTTTATTTTTTTGTAAGCACTTCATAAGCTCTATTCTTTTAAAAGATGCTCTATAGATAACTTTATTATTATTATTATTACTTCCTGTCTGAGGGAGAGAGGAGTGAGGTCTGCTCCCTGCTGCAGTGATCTACTTTCATTCTCCATATATAAACAATATTACATTTTCCGACAACCCAGCAGTGTGTTTGTTATATTATTTAAGGTGTAATATTTCCTGACACTCCTCCTTCTACAGCAGCACTAAGAACAATAAAACATATAAGGTAGGTCTGGTTGACGGCTGCCCCCACCTCAGCTACCCCCACCTCAGCTACCCCCACCTCAGCTACCAGCCCATGGAGCAGCCTGGTCACTTGGGACGGGTATCAAAGCGAGTCGGGGGGCTGTTATCTGGAGGTGCAGTGACAGAGCCCTGCTGCTGCTGTCCCCCTCATTAGTGCTCGTCCTCCCCCACCTCCTCCGCCTCTCACCCTGCCTCCCCCGGCTCTTGTCACCGGGCTGTCAGCTGCCTGCTCGGCTGTGGACACATAGCCAGCCTGGGGACCGGACGCATGGCAGCGACGGAGGGAAGACGGGATGGACGGCAGGGGATCTCTGAGGTGTAAGCCCAGACGACTAGAGGAGATCCATTTCTATGAACCCTAATCCGTCCTGTGAACTTCAGAAGCCTGTTTCCTCCAGTCTGTCAATTCATGACAGCAAAGAAACAGAGGCTGGGTCTGAAATCAGTCACTGCTTACTACATACAGCACCGTAAATCCTCTATTTATGCTCGTTCCTCACACTTAAATGTTCCAGATCATCAAACTAATATTTATATTTATTGAATATTAGACAGAGAAAACCCACAAAACACAAAATGCTGTTTCTAAATTATGGTTTGTAAAAGTAATTGCCCCCCTGAACCTCATAACTGGTTGGTCCATCCTTGGCATAGTTTAAATTCAGCCACATTACATGGTTTTCCAACATGAACTGTCCCTTTAATGTCTCGCCACAGCATCACAATTGGGTTGAGGTCTGGACTTTGACTCGGCTGCTCCAGACCCTTCATTTAAGAGGTGGACTTGCTCGTGTGCTTTAGGTCTTTGTCTTGCTGCATAAACCATCAGTGTTGAGCTTGGATAGGTGGAGATTATACTTTTCTAGTGTGTCATTTTGTAGTTCTGTCCGAATGTTTAGTTCCAATGGTTAAACCCTGTATAGAGCATTCAAAGTTTCCCCCAATGCACCATGAGAAATAGTGAACAGCTGATGGTCACTAACCAGCAATATGTACCATCATGCATTGGGTCTAAGAAGAAAGACAGACGGACGAGAGAATCAGTTGAGAAGTGGTGGCATTTTCACAATTTATGACACTGTTTTATAGTGTTAAGGCATATTTTGTAGTGGTACGATGTGTTTTCTATTGTTAACACCAGAAAATACGTATTATATAGTGATAACAGGTATCTTCTAGTGTTAAGATGTATTATCTAGTGTCAGGAAGTATTTTCTAGTCCATTGACAGGTATTTTATACACGTACAGGGTTTCCCCCAGAAAACTTGCTAAACCTGGTGGTAGAGAAGCCCACCGGTGGCCCACCGTGTTTTTGTGAAGAAAAAAAAAGTTAAAAGTTGACAGGAATTTTGAAATAAGGCTGTTATGTGTTATTATAACCATTTATCAACAAAACTTAAACGTAGAATCTTACTAAAAGGCACAATCTTGAAATACGGTTTTAACAAACACAAAAAATTACAATTAAAATAAATAATATCAGTTGTTTTCACTTAAGTTAAATCCTAGTGAATCTTAAAACAAGCCGTTGCTGGTCACATTTAAAAGTAAAATAAATTAACATAAATAAAAAAAGTGCAAACATGGCCAAGGGGTAAAACCAGGGAACTCAGAGGCTGAACAGGTCTGCTGTGCTGTGTGACCTCTTCTACTTATTACTGCACATGGTTCAGGTTGGATCAGTGCATCAATCCCTCTGGGTTTACCATACTGGGTCTGGTAGAGCCATCCGCTAAATTTAGGGTCAGCTAACCATTTTGGATTAAATCCACTAGTTCGATGTTTACCATCGCGGCTCGCATAAGGCTGCTCCAGTGACATGCTAACATCCGTGCTAACATCCGTGCTAACTCCACTGGCTCTGCCTCATCATGGAGCCGCGGCTCGGTCGGCTCACCTGGGATGAACTCCCCTTGGCCTGGAGGTGAACGAGCGGCTCATCGTCTCCTCCGACTTCGGAAAAAGTTCACGTATCGACCATAAAATGTCACCATTGCGCTTTCAACCGTATCACCAGATGCAGTTAAAAGCTCTGCATATCGTCTTTGCTATCACTGTTTTGGTGCATAAAAAAACCTATTTAAATAAATAAACAAGCGACGCTTAGCCTGGCGGGGGGGGGCAAGGAAAGCCTGGTGGCCCACCAGGCCTATAAAGCACTGGGGAAACCCTGATGTAAGATACATTATCTAGTCCATTGATAGGTATTTTATGCACCTAAGATGTGTTTTCGATTCCATTGATAGGTATTTTATACACGTAAGCTACATTATCTAGTCCACTGATAAGTATTTTATGCACTTAAGGTGTATTTTATAGTGCTAGATGTATATTCTACTAGTAAGATGTAGTATTTTAAATGTGTTAAGACGTATTTTCTACAGATTATATCTCTTCTATCTGTGTATTTTGTCAAAATGACAGCAGACAGGAGACAAATCCAGGAGTTATGGTGCAAAAATATCAAAAAGAACCATTCGCATTGATATGTTTACTGAAAGCAGAGCGACGTATCGCAACACAAACTAAGAAAAAACGTTATTTCTATTTAATATTATGGGTAAATCGGTTCACTACCATAGCCACCATACATCTTTTAAATTTGTGACAGCAGTGGAGTAAATACTAGCGCCGAGACTCAAGTAATGTCTGAAAACGTTGCTTTTACCAAGGAGCTCCCTGCATAGTTCACTATAAAGTGGTATCTAGACAGAAAGTAGGAATGAGGGGATGATTTCAGCCACAGACAAAGAGGGAGGAAGGAGCATCTGCAGACATCTGGAGTGTTTCCAGGGAACACGACAGGGTTCGATCCACCAGCGACAGACGGGGCTGGATGGTGGCAGCAGAGCAGCCGACTGCTGCCTCTGCTCGTGATGTGTCACGAAACTCACTAATGTCAGTCAAGTTTAAACTGAGAGTGGATCTCTGGGCCTGTTTCTATCGTCTAATTCGACCCAGAGGAAGGCGACAAAGGATGTTTCCATGTTCTGTGATCTGAGACGTCAGCGTCAGGTGCTGCTGTCAGCTCCCCAGAATCAAAGAGCTTCTTTTGAGAGTCGCCATTTTACTTTTCCACAATCGCACAGAGAGAAACATCCATCAGAGGAGGAGCGTTGCTACGTCCGCCCTCTTGTTCCGGTTAATCCATTTCAGCAGTCATCTGGTTTGATTGTCCACGCTCATCTCACTCTGATCTGTTTCGGTGTCTCTCATTAACTGGAGGTGTTCGACTCATTTTTGTTTTGAATCTCCAGTATGACTGAAGCTTTTCACCGCAGTGACTCTCTGGAGGCTGAAAGACCTTGAAAGCCACAGAGAAGCAGGACAATGGCTGCTTTTTATGAAGCAGACTGATGCTTCTTTGCATCGCAAGGTGTCGGTTTGTTTTGACACAACAGCTTCATTTACTGACACTAAGGAAGAATGAAAACTAAGAGCTGTGTTGGCTCATAACCACCTCCTAACGTGGCGTCGCTGATTCAGCTTGTCATCACATGCAGTTATTTGCCTTACTGACGCTGCATTATTAATTACTTAAGGTGTGCGTCCCTCATTACGTCGTCAGTCTGCTGTGTCTCCGTGGTTGGTCAGACACAGCAGACACTCCGTGGTTGTCATCAGTGAATGACAAATGAATTTGGTCAGAAAGGGGGCAATTACTTCTTCACACAGGGTAAGATGGGCTGTTAAGACACATTTTTTAGTCTGTTAAGATGTATTTTTTAGTATTAAGACGTATTTTAAAATACAAATGCTGAATGAATTTGGTAGCTGAGGGGGCAATTACTTTTTTTTACTTCGGGTAAGATGAGCTGGATGACATTTTTTCTTCAATAAATGAAAACATCATCTAAAAACTGCATTTAGTGTTTTCTTGGGTTATCTCTGTCTGACGTTAAAACTAGTTTTCTTGGATTAAGACGTATTTTAAAATACAAATAAGTGAAGAACTGGTGATCTGACACAGGAGATAGCCTTCATTGACGTGGGCGACACCAGCACCGTTGACAGAAAGATCATATGTGAAGCCAAACAGGATGTTTGTTGAGACGATTCACTCAAATCCACAAATGTGAACTTCAAGATGGAGCTAAAGCAACAGTCAGGGTTCCATCACATCCAAAGTTTCATGTCAGGAAGCACTAATGTCCATGCAAAACCTGTGCCAATCCATCCTCTTGAGCTCTGAGGCCACACCCTGCAGCCACACCTGTATTTTATCCCCCTAATCAGCTCCACAGTATTTAACTCAGCTCCCTGCCTGATGCCTGCAGTAGCTTCACTTTGTGTTTTTTCCACCATTGCTGCCTTTCTTCCGTCACGGCCGGCCCTTTCCATTTGTAACCTGTCATTTTCCACTCGCCCGGCGTCCCCCTGCGCTCCGCTCGGCCCGGCTGAGTGTTGTTTTGCTCGTGAAAATAACAGCAAAGGTGAACCGCTCCACTTCCACCCTCCCCGAGTGTCTGAGTCACGCTGCCCGTGAGCCGCCTGGCCTGTGATTTATGAGTCGTGGTAATAAACGTCTCCGTGAATCCTCGCGACGGGTCCCGGCTAAAAACTGCTCGGATAATTCGGTCTGGATCAAACGCACAAGTAGTGTCATCTCAGAAAGGCCACTGTGAGTAAAAACCATGAAGTGAGAGCTGTGTTTCAGAGTAGAGGCTGTTATCCTTCACATGGGAATGACTGGAGGAGGATTTCTGCTGTTTCACCTCTTTCTCCTGCAGCTCTCTGCTCGTTCCCTCATCAGCTCTCAGTTTATTAACTAACCCTAATTTGACATAACTCACTCTTGTCTTGTCTGATTAAGATTAAACCCAGAGATTAGAACCTCTAAGGCAACAATAAATAACACTAACATCAACGACCTTTAACTCAACTTAGTTTGGTTCATATAATGTCAAGTCATCTCTTCTCATGCTAAGTTCAAGACCTTTACTATATTATGTTATAGAGAGAAACCCAATGAATCCAAATGATTCCCTTTGAGTAAGAGATGAACAAAACCAAACGACAGCAAATATCCCGCAAGCAGTTTCATGAACTGTTGAGGCTTCGTGAAACGGTAATCGTCGGTTCGACAGACAACCATGATGAACAAGAGACCTGGCTAATATCAACGGTTGCCATGTTCTACACCAATCAGGCATAACCTAATGTTGTGTTGGTCCCCCTTATGTGCTCCAAAATGCTCTGAACCATTGGGAATCATGGACCAGAGGACCTCTCAGGGTGTCCTATGGGGTCTGGAACCAGGATGTGGGGCCTCTGTCAATCCAACTGGTTCCACTGCATCTTGTTGATGCTTGATCAGAATGGGCTGTAGGAAGTCTGGAGGTCAGATCAACATGTTGGACCATTGTCATGTTCCTCAACATGTTCCTGAGAACATTGTTGGGCTTAAACTAGCAACGGGCACCATGACAAAGACTTCTGTTATGTTTAATGACCTCCCAAACAGGGATGATTAGGACAGTGTTCTATATCCTGGTAGCTTGTAAACAGAGATGATCTTAATTCTTGATGCTTGATCAGAATGGGCTGTAGGAAGTCTGGAGGTCACATCAACATGTTGGACCATTGCCATGTTCCTCCACATGTTCCTGATTGGTTGATGTTGTTTCCATGTGGTGGGGTGCATTTTCATCCAGTGACATTTGGGATTTCCAGTGTGTTTGTTGTGGGACGATGTTTATTTGGGTGTCTAAGTCTGATCAAGGTTTTCCATCAGAACACCACATAGAACCAATATGATCAATGTTATTCACTTCACCTGTCAGTGGTCAGGATGTTGGGGCTGATCAGTGTATGTTGTAGTCGTGCAACTAGACTCCCCCCTGGCCACTAATGGTACAGTCCAGCCCAAAGCAGAAGACGCATAACTGGAAGATAAGTCGTTTTTTTAAACATTTTTGCATAAAGAATCAGATTCTAAAGGGAAAAATTAAGCATAAATGTTTAAAAACATGATTTTCATTTGCAAAATGACCAAAAAAATAAGATGAATGATGGAAGTTTCAATCCCCATTTTTCATTTCAGTTTGATTTCGAACAAAGGACTTCATTACAGAGGCCTGACCTAAATTCGATTGTTTCCATTTTTGCAATTAAGCGGCTCCATTCGGACTTCCACGCTATTATCATCGAGCGCTACCAACGCCTCGCCATGTCGGCTTTTCCACATCCTGAAAGAAGGAAACAGAAGCTCAGACTCTTCACCTTTAACTGGTGCAGAAGAATCCTGGTTGTCTTTTTTTGGAGTCGAGAGGTTAAAAACGGTGAACTCGGAGAAGAAGGTTCAGGGTTTGGTTTAGAGGAATGAAGTGTATGTTTGGAGGAGATGTAGCGGATTAGCGTAGCAACAGAGGATTATCAGATAACAACTCGGTGTAACTCTCCTCTGCTGCAGTTCTGTCGTGTTTCTCTGCTCACAGTTTATTTTCTTCGTAACAAACACTCGCAGCAACCCGAACCTTGAGGTGTGAAGCTCCCGAACGCTGCATCTCTTTCTCTTCTTCCTGTTCACGCTGGCATTGTGTTCACTGTTCTGCAGCGCGCTCACCTGCAGCCGACCAGTAATCTCATGCGGCCGGTTTCATTCTGTTTCTGTGTGGGATGCACGTTCAAGAGCGGCGAGCTCAGAAAACCAACAGCTGCTCTGAGGATTGCGGCTTGCAGAGGTGTATTCAACAGCAGCCAGACTGCCTTTGCAAATATCCCACGTTTGGTTTTATTCGGAGCATACTGTTGCAGCGCCGGCCTTGTTAGGCGTCCAGCAGAGCGGCGAGCGGTGCCCCCTCAGCAGTGCAGAGCAAATCCTCCCCGACACCAGCTGTTCAGGTGGACGCAAAGCAAGGAGCTTCATGAAAACACCGTCAGGCTGGGTTTAAATATTCTTTTCAGAGCTGTGGTGCAGCGACTCTTTCTGCGGCTTGTAAGTATTTCACAGATAAAACTGCTGCTTTCCCCCAGACGACTCCGAGAAGGTCGTTCGTGTAATTAGTTGCTCCTGCAGGAGGATGGTTCGTTCCGAATACCAGCAGGGCTTCACTTCAGGGTCTGTTGCAAAATGTGGAAGTGATTTCAGCTTTAAAGCTCATCGTCGCATTTACCAAAGAAAAACACGGAGCCGCTTCCCGCCTGCTAACTGCATAATAAATATTGAATTATGCTTTGCGTGTAATTACGAGCTGCTCGTCTGGCAATTATGTTCAATCATCATTACAACGAGTCAAAATAGTGAGCTAATTTCTCTTTTCTTTGCTGACTGCTGTGGGTTTCTCCGGTCCAGCTGGAGCGCATCATGTTCAGGATTTCTGCAAAGCCGAGCTCAGAGTACAGGAGATTTAAAACCCTAACAGAGCCTGAAGTCGGGCTGCAGAACGCGCATAAGGAGGAGCTAAACGCTTATTCCTCTGTCTAATCTCAGACAAAAACACACTACAAGATATGAAAAGGAGACCGACTCTCACAGATAGAAAGATTGTAGCGTCAGAGGGAGCAGAGCAGCGCCTCATGTGATCTCATGAGGAAACAGATGGAAACTAAGTGGAGGCTCTGGTGCAGAAACTTGCAAATAAAACTCTGCATTAAAGGTACAAGTCTGGTGAAAATGCTTGGGAAGATGCAGTCAACATGGGATTTTCATTGTTTTTCTAATATCTGTGTCTAACATTAGCATCAAGGGCTAAAACTGGCTGTGGTAGGGCATTTTAGGGCCTGAACCTTTGTTCCGATTGCTGGAGCTGCCCCAGTATTTCCTCTTTCAGGGCTGGTTTTGGGGTGAAAAGACATCAGGATAGGAGCTTCTAAGATTCCCAAAATTCCGATAATAAAAAAAATGAGCCGATAATAACAAAGACTTGGAATCTTGGTTTCTGCCGTTGGTCTGTGTGTTGTGGTTTGTCCTCATGCCTGGCTCCTCAACCCCTCCCCTCCCTGACGGTACTGTCGCATGTGTGTGATGTCATAAGACTGCGCGGGCAGAGAAAGACGAGCATCACGGCGTGGCACTGACCAGTGTGGACTTTCTTTATCTTGTCAGAAGAAGACGTTTCACTAGGGCTGGTCTCGAATATTGGAATATGGGAATATTGGTTGGTTGTGGTGGTATTGGGATAATAATTTTGATATTCAAATAGTCGTGTGCGCTGCTGCCGAGTGTCACCGAATGTCACCAAGTGCTGCCGAGCGTCGCCAAGGCTCTAGTACTCCGCTGAGGTTCTAGAACGCTGCCATGGTTGCAGTACGTGGACCTGCCAAGTCTGGTGTCACGCTCGAATAGTTGTGTGCGCTGCTGCCGAGCCTTGCCGTGCGTCACCGAGCGCTGCCGAGCGTCACTGAGTGCTGCAGAGCATCGCCAAGGCTCTAGTATTCTGCTGAGGTTCTAGAGCGCTGCCATGGTTGCAGTACATGGACCTGCCAAGTCTGGTGTCACGCTCGAATAGTCGTGGGCGCTGCTGCCGAGCTTTGCCGAGCGTCACCGAGCGCTGCTGAGCGTCGCCAAGGCTCTAGTACTCCGTCGAGGTTCTAGAACGCCGCCGTGGTTGCAGTACGTGGACCTGCCAACTCTGGTGTCAACCCCACTCCCTCATGCTCCCCCCGGCCGACACCGTGGAACGAACCCAATCGGTTGACATTATCGGTTATCGGCTGCAAGAAGTATAAAATTATCGATTATCGGTGTTGGTTGAAATTGACATTATCGTGCATCCCTAACCACTAGACCAAGATCCTGATGATCTGTTTTGATTATCAGGAGGGATGAAATTGGGGTCAATTGGCCCAATTGTAGTCCTAGTCTGACGTAAGAGATGAGTGTTTCTGATAGTGGCGACTCCCTCAGTAACATCTACGTCTATTTATTCCTTACTTGCTTCACTCTGTGGCGTCTGCAGTTTGCGGTACATAAAGGTTTGGCAGGGGAACAGCAGGAGCTTTACTATTCCCTCCCTGTGCCGTTCACATGTTGGGAGTCGAACCAGAAATCCGGAAAGTAACTGCAGCATGACATGGGAAAAGTTTAGGAAGTCACATCAGAAGAGCTTCCTCTGGAGGAACAGTCGGAACAGCAGAGTGATGCTTCTCCAAATGAGAACCGCCGAAGAGTTAAAGAAGGAAGCGGGAGAGAAGCCGACCGACTGACCGACCGAGGGCTGGGATGAAATATGAATCGCTGGGAATTTCTGCTCTTTCCAGGAGGGTCTGTGGTGCTGAATGTTTGAGTGGGGTCGCTGCCCTGTGTCTTCTTGATAAGACGTGGACAAGGTGGTTGCAAAGGCAGGGCGAGCTTTTTATCTGGAATTCTGACAAAAACGTGTTTGGAGTATCAAAGGCGCTCGACTCTGACAGGTTTGGAGCTCGGAGGCTGTTTTCCTTTGTTGCAGAAGAGATCTTAGAGTGAAGAATAACGTTGATTCTCATCCTTCCTCCACAAACTGTAGCGCAAATTAGGAAGACGGCCATCTGCTCGGTGCCAGTATTATATTATTGGATAAATAGCACGCCAGATTTGGCCACATTCGTGTAGTTTTATTCATTTTTCATGTTTGATGACGTGCAAAATGATCAATGTTAGGGTGAGTGCATGTTTATGGAGACTACATGGCTTGAAATGACACACAAAAGGAAAAAAGCATCCATACCAAAGCCCTGTAAGCAGTTTTACGTCATTTATAATGGCGGTCTCTATTCATGCAGCTGCTAAGAGGCTACGGGAATCTTCCCACGGAGAAAAATCTTGCTTGATTTGTGTCTCACGTCTGAGCATTTTAATCTTTTTCAGTGTCATTCTACAGGTGCATGAGACGTTAAGGGTTAAGGGCAGAGGGGGGGGGGTTGTTAAAGGAGACGACATGGTGTGAAATTATGCACCAGTGATGGCAAACAACACAACCGGCCGTGTGTGACATGTCCTCATGCCAGGCTGTTGGTGCAGGAATTAAAGATTTAAAGTCGCGTAGCTGCAGCTAGATAATCCCAGTTTACCTGTCGGGCCCTAAACAACGTCCACAAATACAGATGGGTTGAGCTTTTCAAGACCATCAACATGCTGCTGTGCAGGTGCTGCAGCCCCGATGTTTTTAAGAGAAGTGGCGACTAGACCGGTTATTTTTTGGCGTATTTGTGGCCATTGTAGACAATAAAAACTGGAAAATATGGTAAAGAGAGCAGGGGAGGGACTGGAAACTGGTCGAGAGTGGAAACAGATTCACTGCTTGATGGAATATGTTCACGTGCAGCCCAGTATCAGGTGGTGTGACCCTTAATTAATACACCTTTGCTGGACATTGTGGTGATGTCACTGAAATAAAACCCTGCTGCTGCTGCTGGTGATGATTTGCTGGTGATGAAAACCAGCCTTGTTTGCAGCTAGATGTGTCCTCAGCAGCAGTTTTAAAGACGTAATTAAAGGAGTGTATTTTGGGCGACGGGATTTTCCGTTATCTCCGAAATAAATGAAAAATTGTGGGGTTTTTCTGGCAGCATCCAAGCAAACACTGAGACACTGAATGACCATTTTGACCATCCCATAAGGACGTCCCATTATGGTTCAAAATTAGCACCAAAATTAAAGTTGTGTCATCGCCCAGGTCCAGTCCATCCTGGATGTTTTAGCAATGAAACCTCACATCAAACTTATACTGGAAGGGACAGAGGGATGGCTGTTACACACTGTGGTCACCATGCAACACATAGGAAAATTATTTACCCGTAGATATAAAGGGCCGTGCAAAAGTATTTGCCCCTCTACAGAAGCCTTCTGTTATTGCATATTTGTCACACATATCCAGCCCATCTTGCCTGATGTGAAAAAGTAATTGCCCCCTTAGCTACCAATCCAGTTGGGTCCAGTCTCTCCATCCACACCCACATCTGATCACCACCAGGCTTGTTGGATCTAAACATCACTAATAGAACCTGTCTGGTGTTGTGAAGCAGCTAAAGGGTCTCTAAAAGCAGCTCATGATGCCACGTTCTAAAGAGATCAAAGAACAGATGAGGAACAAAGTCGTTGACGTCCATCAGTCTGGAGGGTTACAAAGCCATTGCTGAGGCTCTGGGACTCCAGAGAAGCACAGTGAGAGACTTTATCCACTAATGGAGGAACATGGAACAGTGGTGGACCTTCCCAGGAGTGGACCAACCACCAACACTTCTCCAAGAGCATCCAGATCTAATCCAGGAGTCACAGAAGAACCCAGAGGAACATCTGAAGACCTGCAGACCTCACTGGCCTCAGTTAAGGTCCGTCTACATGATTCCACAATGAGGAAGACTCTGGGAGGAAATGGATCCATGGAGAGTTGAAGGATCAAACCACTACTGACCAAAAACAACATAAAGGTTCATCTGGATGAGCTCCAAGACTTCTGGATAACATCCTGTGGACTGATGAGTCAAAGGAGGAACTTTTAGAAGACATGGGTCCGTTACATCTGGTGTAAAGCTGATACTGCATCCACCAGAAGAACATCTACCAACAGTGAACCATGGTGGTGGTAGTGTGATGGTTGGAGGACCTGGAGCCATGAATTCTGCTCTCTATCAGAAAATCCTCCTGGAGAATCTCCACCATCAGTTCAGGACCTGAAGATCAACACTGATGGTTCATGCAGCAAGACGAAGACCCAAAGACCACAAGCAAGTCCACCTCTGAGGGGCTCAGAAAGAACTAAATGCAGTGGCCAAGTCAAAGTCTGGACTTGAATCCAAGACCTTGAAAGGACAGTTCATGATTTAAAACCATCTAATGTGACTGAATTAAAGAATGGACCAACATTCCTCCATGGTGATGGAAAAGACTGATCACAAGCTGGAACAGACATTTAACTGCAGTCAGGGTTAGGTCTAGGGGGGCAATTACTTTTTCACAGCTGTGATGTAGGTTTTCAATAATTCGTCCTTCTTTAAACCATCATTTTAAAACAGCATTTTGTGTTTTTGCTGGTTTTCTCTGTCTAATATTCTACAAATATAAACATTAGTTTGATGATCTGGAACATTTAAGTGTGAGAAAAAAGCGTAAATAGAAGATTTCTCTCCACCACGTCCTGATGACACCTTTGATTTCTGGGGGAAAATGGCAGCAAAGCGGAGCGGCAGCAGCATAACCAGCTCTGTGATTACAGCAACAACCGTCTCCTTTAGGTTGTGTTCACTGAAAACAGCTATCAGCTCCAAGAGGTTCCATTTCAACCTTCTTAACTCTTCTCTCCACAAGCCGTTTAGCAGCTTCTCCTTCTCTTGTTTCATCAGTGTGGAGACAGGACGGTTTTCTTAATTGCTCCCACTGGATTTCTAACCATTGCTGCAATTTGCATGTCCACACAAATGCTCAGACCTACGCAATACACTAGTATAGTGTGGTTTTAAGACTGAAGACACCTCTAGCAATGAGTTCTGAGATACAATAATGAGGTAGAATTAGTTATTCTGGGGCGACACATTCACACTTAATACATCTCTCAGTAGTTTCCTGTTTGTTTTATCTTTAAAGGACATTTACTGGGTGAAATACAACAGGTCTGAGCATGTTCCATATCAACATTTCTTCATCTCTGATTCAAGAGATTTTACTTGTCACATCCTCG